>WBMZ01011319.1:0-141257 GCA_013400975.1 Atrichornis clamosus
GGCGGCGGCTCCGCTGTTGCCAGGGCCGGGACGCGGGAGCCCGGCCCGGTGTGGGAGCGCTGTCGCCGACTGTCAGCCCGGCGGGCCGGGCCGGGCCGAGCGGTGGCAGCGCAGCCCGCCCGGCTGCGGCGGTGCCCCGGGGATGCGCTGGATGCGGTGTCACCCGGAGCGCGCAGGAGCCAGCCCGGGGGTTCCCTCCGCCCCCCCAGCCGCTTGGTGATAGCCCGGCGTGCAGCGGGGAGCGGGGCCGGAGCGGGGTACGGCTCTTATCGGTGCTCCCACAAACTGCCCTCTCTAGAGGTGATAAGAGTACGTGGAGATAGGCTCAGATGTTTTCCGTGCTCTACTGCCAAAATAAACGAGTGATAGAGAATTCAGTTAAATTAGCTGAATCTTGGGTGACTGCTTTACTTGTTCATATGATCTTAAAAAACGCAACTGCCCTGCAAGGTCTCTCTTCCTCAAACCGGGTCCTTGAATACTACAGCAAGTGCTTTGTGCCTGTGTGGCTTTCCCAACTGCTCCTGCCAGGCAGAGCTGCTTTTTGTTAGGGATTAATTTATTCCAATTACAGAAGAAGATCACGTAAGTAGGGAGGGGATTTTGGGTGGTGAGAAGTACATTCTTTAACTGGGCAGCTAGTATCAGTGCTCAACCTGGTGTTTTCTTGTGACTTTTAGGTATAAATCACTTTAAATGCTGTGAGTGTTTCTAGTGGGAACATGAAGGACACTTAGATTTGGAGAGCAGAGTAGTTCTGATACCAGGTTGATTTAGCTCTTTGTGCAATCTCGTTTGGTTTTTTTTTTTCTGCCTTGGTTATGTTTAGTTTTCTGTAACCTTTAGGAAGAGGATGTTCCCATGGGCTCTTCTGCTGAATCTGACTTAATCTCTGTGAATCATGCGTGACTCTAGGCAACAAAAGAAAAAGCAGTAAACACCTAACCTGTTCTTCCTTGCCTGTGCAGTCAAACTTTTCAGACTGCAGATGTTATTGAAGGTACAGTAATCCCTGAAGGGAGCCTGCACTGCTCAGGCCTGTGCTTAAGGAAGGCAACAGGTTTATTTTGCTGAGTGATACTCAACTGTCATAAGAACAAAGTTCAGTTCCTGTCTTGTTACCTTGCTCATTTCTCTGAGAATGTGTGCTTCAATCTCCAATATGGGCACATTGGGAGTTCTTTTTCTTTCTTTCTTTATATCGTTTTCAAAGACATTTTAGATTTTGTACACCAAGTATCTTACATAGCCCTAATGTCTGTTCGTGCCATGTCTAGTGTGAGTATTGTGGGATGACGAAAGTTAGGTGCTTTTCCCAAGCTGTTTGTCACCACAGACGATTTGAGGCACTAGCCCTTAAGTTGTGCAGGGCCTTAACTTTGTTTTGTATGAAAAGGTCTGTTTTACTTCCAGGGTACTTACCATATAGTCCATGTGTGTATGAAAGTAACAGGTGTTTTTTACCCATCTCAGCAGGTCGAGGTGGAGACCTTGTGGAGTGCTTTTTCCAGTAGCTAACTTTGGCCATGGTGAGTGTGGCTTGTGGAAGCTGCTACCATGGTGGATAAAGTAAGGTCAACTCAAACCACCTCTTATTTGGGTATGAGACTCCCTGTAGGATGTGTGCAAACAACACATTTCAAGGTACTCACTTGGCTCCCTGTCATAGTCCATCAGTCACTGGCAAGTTGTGGTCTCTTATGTGCTGCTGTTTCAACTGCAGTGCACAACCATGCTGCTGGAAGTTAGCTGAGTCTCATTATTTTAAAGCTGATAAATATCTGGTAACTTCTCTATTAATATATGGTAGCTAGTTCTGTTTCTGTTTGAACTATAACTGCCTTCTATTTTTTAATTTACTTTCACAGTAATTAAGTATTGTTTCATATCCTCAGGGTGTGTGTATAAAGATATGTGTCTGGCCTACCTGTACTGACAAGCATGTTCTTCCCCACTAGCCTTTTCTGTCTTTTCCTAGGTTTCTTGTGTTTGTAGCTCTGTAAAGGGGAATCTGAACTCCCTTGTGTTGCTCCTTTCAGTTTTGATGCTTATTTCTACATCCTGTGCAGAGTACCTTGGCCTCTCAAACAGGGGGACGTTGATGATAGGACACGGCAGAGTCTCTCACAGCTGCTGAGCACTGACTGCAGACTGGAGGGAAGAGGGTGACCCTCCAGAGCCGTCTGTGGCAGCTGATTACGGGGCTCCTGGAGGGATTTGCTGGTGGTGCCTCTGATTCCAGATAAGGTAAACTGTTTGACCTGAGTGCAGAGTTCAAGTTTTAGGTTGTGGCTCAGTGGAAGTGCACGCAGTTGATATTGGCCCTGCATGGATGCTGCCTAAGCAGTGCCCACGGTCCAGGCTTTCCCGGCAGTCAAGTAGCTCCACCGTAGTCAGTGTGAGAAACTGGTTGCAGTTGTTCTGGTGAACCTTCTGCTGGGAAGATTTTATTTTATCAGCTTGCTGTTCAGAACCTGATTTCAAGACTTGTTTGGATTGCTCAGTTTGATTGGATGGGTTAAGGTGACTCAGTAATGACATGGCCCTTCCAGAGTGTGGTCTGACATGGCACTGTAACTGTTTATAGCTGCTCTGTAACAGTCTGCAAAGGGGTGTCTGTGTTGTCCAGTACTCCTTGCACAATATCTTAGGCTGTTGCTTATGATTCTGATGGATTTTTTTTTCAGTTTGATCCTTTCACTCTGGCCTTTATTTTTGATAGCTCTGTTTTTGAAGGATTTTTTTTTTTTTTAGTGAATTTTGCTTTTTTAGGACATTGAGTGATAGGGTGTCTACAGATATGAAGCCATCCTGCAATAGAATTTCTGGTCAACTACTTCCATGAGAAGACATTAGTCAGTGTGCAATAATTTAGCCTTCTCAGATAGTTTCAGTGCTTGCTTTTGAATAAAATCAACCTTTTTTATCTAAACAGGTTCCACTGACTGTCACTACTTGTAATAGGCTTTGACATCTTTCATTTAGAAAAAGAAGTACAAAGAATTATCCTGTGATCCTATGATAAGCACGTGAGCCCTTCTTTATGGATCATCAGGGATGAGAAATGTGAATTTGGCATCCCCTCAGTCTTTGAAATAAAGCCAGCATGTTAGGTTGGGTACACAGGGCAAAAGGAGGGACAGTGGGGTCTGAATAGTGTTTAAAAAACCAAATATTCTTTGCTTTAACAGTAGTCTCAGCTCCACAGTGATTGTGCACGCAGTTAACCAAAGTGTGGCAATGTCATGTGTCCTGTGGGAAGTTATTTATCTTCCCTTGACTTTTGTTTGTGGAAATGAGACACTAATCAGCTTGGTGTCACTAACCAGCTTTGGTCAGCTGCCACCCTTGGTTTTTGCCAAGGAATTGCTCTGCTTATGTTCCAGTTATCACATGGGTTCCTCTAAGCCCAGAGTTCTCTAGACTTGAGACCTTTACCTCGTGCTTACATTCTGTATCAGTGTGTTCGGTGCTATTGTGCAGCAACAGATTCTGCTGCTCATTTTTAGTGAGCTGTTTTGGAGAACATGGATAAAGTTCTGGTGTCATGGCAGTGTGCTTTTACTTTGTGTATTCACTGCTTTAAATACGTGGTAAATTGCTAGTAAACATTTTCAGTCTTTTGCAAGACTTGAAGTAAAACTCACATAAAATGTGTCTGAACATACTTTTAATGGGGACACATAAATCATTCAAGAATTCTTTAAAGCGCTTTATTCTTACATGTAGGTGTTTTGGCAAAGTCCAGAGATAAGACAAAATTAGTCATGTAATAAATTAGACACCACAGCTAAATAGGACTGACAGAAACGTGTCCAAAGAGCAATTAAGTTACCTTAAATTTAAGAACTTCTGCTGGCATCAGTGTGGGTAAATGGCACTGTTGTGGTGGTCATAGTGCAATATTTTTGCATAACCTCTGTAGCACAAGTGTCTTCAGCATTTTTCATGTTGCCTCAAAAACTGCAGAAAGAAGTCACAGGGGACGCAGCCTGGGGTGGAGTTGAGGCAGAACCTCTGAATTGTTTCAGAGGAAAGGAAGTAACCTGAGAATAGCAATACTGATGTCATTGAACTGTCTTTTCTGGTGATAATTGTTAACTATTCTCTTGCTGAAGATGGTGTGGAGACTGCATCTTCTTTGAAGTAATTGCCTTTTGATGAGGAAGGGGGTTTTTTTTCTGTTCTGGCATCTGTTTTCGCTCTCTGAAAAGTATGATGTGTAAATTTGGAGATATTAGAGGTGTCCTGTCGGTGCTAAATATGTCAATATTTGTTCCTGTTTCATAAAGGGTACTTGTGTGATCCATAGTAATAGTCGTGGTTTTCAGTGCAGATTCTGAAAGGGGTCTTAGCAGCAGGTTCATACTTTAGAAGTCCTGGAAGGTTTTTTGTTGTTAGGGTTTTTTCCTTTTCTTTCTTTTTTCTTTTTTCTTTAATTTTTTTTGCTTTCTGTTTGAACAATCAGCAATTAGCATAGCACTGATTACAGTGCTAAATTCCAGAATGCTTGTCTCAAGAATACAGGTGCATAGAGAAGTGGACTCTTGCTTTAGATAAGAAAAGATAAGAGTTCGGCATGTGAAAAATGAGAGTGGAAAAGTGCTTTGTGACATAATTAGCTGTTTGTAATAGTTGGGTGGGTGAAGGAGGTGGTGTATACTTTCTTTATACTCTGTAAGCAGAGGAATTTCTTTGAGAAGCCCATTTTCATGGAGCCCATGGTGGATACCCCCAGTTTATTTTTTCAGCTTGTAGTGTAGTAAGGTTTAATTCATTTGTTGAAATGCTTGTCTAGGAAAACAAAAAAGTTCTTGTTACTGCATAAACTGTTACTTCTGCTAAGCATGTCTCATACTTCTTCTAATTTGTGCAGTGATTAAGACAGAGCTGGAGAGACTGCAGCTGTCCAGTACCAAGGGGATCGTGGTGCCAGCTGCTGGTGAACAGGAGACTTAGCTAAATATAGAAAAACATGGGCCTTTTTGTGGGTTCTCTGGTATTTCAGTTATTTGAAAAAGCTCTGGGAAGAATCTCTGTGATATGTCTAAGTGATGTGAAAGCTACTCCCATAACCATGTACGCCTGAGTCTGTGTGTTGCAAAAAAACAGAGAGAAGACCATTAAAAAAACCCCAAACAACCCTCTGCTGGTCTTTTGCAGCTGCTGATTTTTTTTGTGTTTTGGAAAACACCTGCATTAGAAGGCTAAGCAAATGTACATGAAAAGGCATGAATTTTCCATCTCATTCTCCCTGCAAATACTTGTTAAGCGCCCATTTCAAACTTGAATTGAGACTAACTTTGGGGATATTTTAATAATGCTGAAGCTGTATCTCCTGTACAATCTCTGGACTTTTCTAAAGAAATTTGAGTACATTTTCAGGTGCCTTGTGTTTGTATTACATCTCTCTCTCTCATATATAAAATGGATCTATGTGTGTTATTCAATTTCCGCTCACAAATTTCTTCAGTGTTTCACTTCCTTAAAGAAAACAGTGACATCTGCTTTCTTGTCCCTGCTGCAACAGAATTAAAACATACATTTTTGCATGCTTTTCAATGTAAAATTTAAATTTGACTTTTGCTCTAAAGCTCTGTGTAGAATGAAGACTAAAGTCGTTTGCAGTCCCATTGAGTAGGAAGTGTAGCCAAACGTAATAAATGCTGCTGGCTGAGGTTGGCAACAACCACCTTGTGAAAGATCAGACCTGGTGATCACTGCTGTGTTTTTAAGTGCATGTAACAGGATGGTGATACCCAGTGCCACAGGAAGAGAAAAGCTGCATTTGGTGAGTTTCCCCTTCCAAGACCAAGTTAAAGATTTACATCTCTTTCTGATTGTGATGCAACAAATAATGTGCAGACTGCTTTAAATCACAGAAAAATAGCTATTAGCACCAATATGTGGAGCAAGATTTATTTGATCAAAGGGTTTGTGTCTTCAACTTGTTGGTTCAAGGTTGTTCTTTAAATACTTTTTCTCTGTGACCTGAATTACAGAGAAGAAAAAAAAGCACCATTTTAAGATGTGGTCTGAAGCCTATTTGAATTACATTTTAGGGTTAGGGGTGTTACCTTTGTCTTCAAAAACCTCTGAATTGGAAATTTTGCATCTCTTAATTGTACTAAGCTGATTTTTATTCTCAGATAATAAAGTTTCAGGATTGTTTTTGTTTGATTTAGTAAAACCTCTTTCTTAATTATTAGTTTTCAATAGGCAACTGTTTAAATGCTGCCAAGTGATCCCTTAGCAATGAGTGGTACTGTCCTTGTTCTTTCAGTTGAACTGCTTTGGATGATTTCTTTCAGCATACTTGAATTTTGTCATGCATGGAGGACTGTGCATCTTTCACAGTGGCTGCTGTAGCTATTGCCAAGCAAATATCTTTGCTTTAAGCAAGCAAAATAACAAAATACGTACACAAAAAGTGTTAATCTTTTCACAGACCCAAATACTTGACAATTAATATGTCTGTCTTTAAATTTAAAAAGTCTACATGACCAGGAAAAATAGAGCTATTACAATGTGTGTAGGGTAAACCTCTTGGGTTTTGGATATGACAGCACTGTATACTGTAACTGCATATCTATATATATATAGATATGTAATTGTATCTGGATGTTATTTTGTAGCCAGTTTGCTGCCTATTTGTCCCCAATAGCTGTTATTTTAAACATTGTTTCACAAGTTTCAAACTGTCACTTCTGAACCATAAAAGAAAGTTCCTGGAGTGAATGGAGTAGCATTTTTTCCTAACAGGCCTTTTAATAGGGCTTTAGATTTTGTGACAGGTGCTAGGTATGGCCTGGAAAAGAAGGTTGTTTGTTTTCCAGCAGTGTTAATTCATGTCTGAGCAGCAGAGGTATAGGTCAGAACAGTCCCGGGAATATATTTTTTTTCAAAATTTTCGTTGCTATTAAAGGTACCTGGTGGAATTCTTTCTCAATCATCTTTTGTTCTTTGTGCTCTGTAGGACAGAGAGATGGTGTTTGACATGCAGAATAGAGTGCTGATTGCCCAAAAGAGCTTTTACTCAATTAGCTTATGGATGAATGGGGAAGTTTGATAACTTGGCAGCTTTACTTTGCTGACAAGAGGCACTTAAGACTTGTTGGAAATGTAAATGAAATAGCATTTTGCTGAGCAGAAGATGAGAAGCAGGGCTGGGCAGCAGGGCAAGGGGTGAGGGAGGAGATGGCTGGTACAGGTTGAGGGATGATCATAATCCTGCCTTTGTGTCAGTAGTCACGGTGCAGCTCCAGGAAGCTGGGAAGCTCCTCTTTGTAAGGAATGGCAGCATTTGCAAAGGTATTCAGATTCTGAATTTGCCTAATGTCTCCTGGATTTTGCATCCACAGGTCCATCCCCCTGAATCCAGAATGCTTAATTTGTCCCCTTCTCTCTGCTCCACCCGAGTGACCTGCATTGTCCTCGAAGCCCAGCTCTCATTGATTGGCACGTGGTCTGTTCTGTAATGAGGATGCAATGCATCGATTACTTTGAAAATGAGAATCAAAGCTGTAAGCTGATGTTGGAGCCTGGCTGGCAGGGATCTGTGGCAGAGATTGTATAACAAGATCCTGGGAGAGGAGCGATGACGCAGAGCTGTGTTTAGGGCACAGGCATGCTGTACTATGTATAGGTTCAAGGTAATTATGCCTGAACAAAGCTATGTGGCTTTTTTCCCTACAGTCTAATTACCAACCTTCATTTTCATCTCCTACTAGTAGCCAGCAATTTCTTCTGTTTATCTGAGGGACTTAGAACACCATTCAGTTACTGCATTTACCTTCTTGTCATGACACAGGTTAGACCATGCAACTTCTGACTTTCACTTCCATGTCAAAGGGAAAAAGGGATTTTTATGGCATGCCATTAGAGGCTGTCCATTTGCTGAGTTAGAGTAACTCCTAAGAAGGGCAAACTTGTTGAGACTTGCTCTTGCATACTTTAAATTGCTGATTGCTGCAGTAAAACACAGTTTTTATACCCTGGAGTATAATTGTTTTCCATTAAATTATCTGTAGCAATGCTACTTTGTTTTATGACCCTGTCTCTGCTTGCAAGCTGAGTAGCCCTGAGCTTAGTTACTGTGTGCAAAGTCCACCTCTGGATTTCCATGTAGGAGGTCAGATCTGAGTCAGGACTAGGAGTAATTCAAGAGGATGGCAGAGCTGCTGCTATCTCTGATGGAGGACAGCACATTACTGTTCCTCCTCTGCCTTCTACCTTTGCATTCAGGAGCTTTGTCTTTCTCATCCTCTTCTAAATGCTGTAACTGACCTTACTTTTCCTGCTACTTGCTGTAGTATGTATTTGTGTCCAGAGCTGACACAAAGGTAGAGGTCTGCTAATAGTCTTGCAGGTCTGATTTTAGAATCTACTGCTCCTGTATATTTTTGGCTTTGTTCTGCTCAGGTTTTAACTGTCCGATCTGATTTCACAATGTGAAGTGTTTGGCAGTAGTACCACTTGTCCATCTCCACTCAACAGGATCCCTTCTTTTCCCCTGATTCTTATTGGTGTTCTACACCCTGTACTGGGGCACAGCTGTTTTGAGAGCATCACAAGCCAACCCTGGCTTCAGCTCCCACATGGAACTTATATCTTGACTTCTTTGCCTAGACTGACACAAACCACTCACTTTTGATGTGTCTCTGTGTTCCAGGAAATGAGGTGGCAATGTCAGGGATTAACTTCTGGGACATGGTAGCCAAACATGAAAGGATGTATGTTGGTAAATCCCAATACTATGTGAGCAGACAGTGGGATGATTATCTGCCTTGTTTGTAGATGCCTTTTAGCACACATGCAAGGAGCTTTAAAGCTGTAACTCAAGGCAACACACAGTGATTTAATTGCAATATTTTGCATTTGTGCTTTTAAGACACTGTATTGTAGACTTTGTGGTAGAAGCATATTTTTAGCAGGAGTAAACTCACCATTATATGTCTCTGAGTTTTTCTGACTTAGATTCTGTTCCATCTGCCTAATTCCTGACTGGTGGAGCAGAAAAGTGATCTAATGTTGCCAGTTGCTCCTTGAAGAGCTTCCATAAGCTAATGTGTTATACTCACTTTGCTCTGAGGCTCTTGCAAACAGATGAGCCTTTTGTAAAAGGATGATAAAAGCCACTGTGGCTTCTCTGGGTATCTGACTTTGTCTTGGTCTGTGCTGTGAGTTCCACGGTGTGAAATACATTGTGCTGTTTTGGATGACCTGTGGGCTCTTTGTAAATGTGTGTTAAAATATTTGTATTTTAGAAGTATAGTGGTTCGTTGCTTATGATGTGCAATGTCACAGCTCTCTCCACCTTCTTAAAATGTTCGGTGGAA
Source organism: Atrichornis clamosus (assembly GCA_013400975.1). Classification (NCBI taxonomy): domain Eukaryota; kingdom Metazoa; phylum Chordata; class Aves; order Passeriformes; family Menuridae; genus Atrichornis; species Atrichornis clamosus. The sequence continues at coordinate 9,339 of WBMZ01011319.1, forward strand.
AGGAGTGACTCCCTTTGCATGGAGGAGTGTCATGCTGACTTGTACTTTCTGCAAGTATTATGACCAGAGCTACAGTGAGTTTTGGCTGTTCATAGCATTTCACACTGAAAGGTCATCCTTGGATCTCAGCCTTGGACCATATACAGGCTTAACTCTTTTTTTTTAATTTTTATTCTCCTCCTCCTTAAAACATCCTCCCCTCCTTTCCTTTTTCCTTCGTTTAAAAAAACCTGTCTAAAAACCTTTGTTTTCGCATGGAACACAGTACTTCTCTAATGTAAGAAAGATCTGATGTTCAGCACTTTCTGTATGAGTTAACTGACTGAAAAGGAATAAAACATTCAGGGCTTCACAGTAAGCTATAACCAGTTGCCAGTGTCTTTCTGCTGTCTTCCACGAACAGGAAGTCCAGAACAGTAGATGTCTGTTAATGTATGTTGTATAGTATGTAATGCATAGAATGTACATACATTGAAATGTTCAGAGTAATTAAACCTCCTTTTCTCTGTTTTTTTCTGCATGTCTGAAGCGTATTTAGCACCCTGGTTCATATCTTCTCTCTTTTCACTTGTTCACTGTAGGAAGTTTTTTGAGCTGGTGACAGTATTGGCTTTTAATGGTCATCTACTTTCTCTCACTCCATGATCTGTGCCTGTACAATTGTTTCTTTGCCCTATGTTGAGCTGGAGGAGGGAACAGATATGCCCAAAATTGTGGGGTTTGGTTTTTTCGGACTTTTTGTTGTTGTTCTCTCTTTTGTACTGTGAAGCCATGTCAGCTGAATATGTATAGGGATGAAAGCAATTGTCTGTATTTGGCGTTGGAACGAAAGATGGTTTTGAATTGAATGTTGCATGGAATCTGCATGCTGATCTCATAGATGTATGTTGCTGTCTTTCAGGGAAAATGAGAATGTTTTACAGCAAGATAAGAGGCTTTTCCTGAGGCAGGGAAAATACCAGAATGCTGCTCCCTATGTTTTGATCCAGGGTGTGCTGTATCTGAGGTGCCCTCATGCATGTGAAGGGATGGAGTTTCGGGGAGGATAGTCGTGAGAAATGGTTTGGAGTCGTTCCACATGAAAGAACCTCTGAAGTGGATTACAGTGAAATACAAAGGTTGTTTTTACAGTGGGGTTTTTTCAGCTGGCAGTGACAAGTTATGTTACGAAAGCTCCTAAGTGATGTGAGTTCCTAAATCCAGTTTCTCAAAAGTGACTTGGCATCTTTAATTACGCAGGTATTCGTGGTGACTGCACCCACCTCATCACATAGATAAATCTCGATGTGTTTTGTGCTGGTATCTAGAGGACCTCCTTGTAAATGGGCAGAATGATGGGGGTTCTGGTAATTATGATGTGCTTGGAATCACTAAGTTAGCGTTTCCTTGTGTATCTTATATAAACCTCCCATTTCATCCTGCTGATTTTTTTTTTTTTTTTTTGGTGATCTTGCATATGGTTCATCCATTAATGGGTCATCATATTCTAACGTATTGAAGATGGAAAGAAATAGATCACTGTTTTCACTTGAAAGCTGAAATGCCCGCAGGGCTAACGTCACAGAGCTACACTTTTCGTGGCATTAGCAGGTTTAAAACCCTGTCTGATTCCACACTCAGCAAGAGGCAGATTTGTGGCACACTTATCTGAGTAAGTGTGCAAACACCTGGCAATGTGCCTTTTAAATGTGGTTTGGCTTGGATTTGACAAATAGCATTTTCTGTATGATCCTGATACTTGTATATTTTCTCGGAGTTGAAAGGATTATAATGCCAGGATTATATCGGTGTCGGCTTAGCTTTCTGTAACAAACTCTTGCTTCCTGGAAGAGATCAGTCCAGTTCAACATTGCAGCCAGCACTTTGTCAGAGCAGGTAGAAAAAGTTCTTTTGGAAATACGATATTCTTAAAGTTGCCCAATCTTCAGGACTTCACACAGAAGGCATTTACTAAAGCATGTGCTAAAAGCAGGAAGAAGAATAATGGTAAACCAAGTTACTGAAAATGGCAAAGAGCTATTGCTAAAGGGTAAGTACTTCATGTAGATATTAGTACCTACAAAGAATTGCAGTGTTCTGAAACTATCAGTGTATCTTAACTGAAGAATAAAGTCATTGTTCTTTCTGAAACACAGTGTTATTAAATTCTTAAATCCTTCGAGTTGTATAGGATCAGTCAACTTGATTGGTAAGGCTGTTCTCCAATCTAGTTTTGCAGAGTGCAGTAGAAGTCTGATGGCAACTTCCCACATGTTTATCTAGGGATAAATCCAAGATCTGTGCTTAATTGTACACTTAGTTTTGTGCTCTGGTGTGGCCTAACTGTACCACAGGTTGTTTTCTGGGAAAGTTTTGGCTGTTTCTTTCATGTAAAACACAAGCAAATGCTATCTTTTGGACTCTGAGCTGTTTCAGAGGAATGAATATATTATTAATAATAGAGCTTTTTATTTTATTTTTTGATAAAATTATGCTTTGTGTCACTTTAGGTGCTGTAACTGTTGCTGATGATAAATACGTACATGGTATCTGCAGTGTAGTATGTAATGAATCTTAGGAATCACACCTTTTCTAGTTGGGTAGAATTCAGTAAACCCAAAACTATATTGACAGATTCGGCTAACAGTGAAATGTTATTACGTAACATAATGTTATAGTAGTGAATGAACAGCATACTTTATTAAAATACCCATGAATGTCAATAGTTTGGTCTTTAAGCTACAATTTCTGATGGAAGTGTTTTGTCTGGATCAGGCATGTGATTATTCAGTGTTGCCAGTGTAACTGATAGTTTGAGCTTGTGTTTAAAGTACAGAGGATCTCAAAGTTATCCAGGGAAAGATCTGTCCTCTTGTGCTGCTATGCTTTCCTCTCATAAGCCTTATTGTTGCATGGATTCTTATCCGGTGTGACTTTGGCCTTTATTTTCGTAAAATACTGGGTCAGATTTTACAGCTTGTGCTTTCTGCCACCTTCAGTGAAAAAGACCTGGTAGCCCAAGGTCTTGTGTGAACTGTCATTAACAGATTTCAGTTATTTCATTACCAATGCCTGGTCTGTAGTGTGAATGAGATTTATCTAACTAGAAGCAATGCTGTTTATTTCCTGTTTCACCTATTTCTGATGTAAATATAATACTCCTATTAAGAAAACCCCCACGCCTAAAACAGCCTCAACATAAGAACTTAGTGAAGTTTTCAAAACATTTAGATAAATGTCTTTTTCTAAGCTTGGAATGTCAGTTTGCTACTTTTGTCTTTTTGCTACTGCAAAATAAAGAAATTATTGTTTTCAGTTTTGAAAAACATGAAAGTTAAACCATGACTTTCTGTTTTTTTCATGAAAAAAGTGCTTTGGGTAATACTGACTGCTTTGTAGCTAAAGGGAAAATAAGTATTCCTCATTATCAGATCCTGTGGTGTCAGCTGCCTGTTCTGCTGCCATAAGTGAGTTTGTAATCAGAATTTTCATTTTAGAAATGATTTGTGTTTCTGGCTAGTTGTGTGTTGTCCAAGGAGAACTAAATATTTCTAATAGGCTGTCTTATTACTATTTAAAAAACCCATTTTCTCTACTTCGGACTGCTGCTGACATTGGATTAGGATTTTTGCTAAATTGTTGAAAGTGAGTAATTTAAGAAAAGAAGCAGTATCATTTTCTGTTAGTGAAATTTCAAGATAATTATATCTGCAAAAACATAATTGTGCATTGAATTATTTGTTATAGTCTCACAAATGAGCCAAGTAAGAGGTTCCATAACAGTTCTGAGAATGAATAAGAGTTTTGTTTAGTCCAGCCACATGCGAGGAACCACATGAATAGAAGCAGGTTTGGAATGTATTTGAAATTAAATTGTCGTCTACATGTTTCTTAGGTTATCCTAAGGTGACATTCTCTTGATACACTTAACAGTACTCTCGAGTGCTGCAGATCTTGATGGCCTGTGGGTGATGAGCAGAACACTCAGAAGATCCCACAGCCTTTGGGAGGGAACAGTGCAAGCATTATCCTTATTGACATCTGGGAAGTGCTTTCTCAAGAACTGTGTTAAAAACACACCAAACCCCCAAAGCGTGATAAAAATGGATATGGACAGCTTTTTATGCTAAAACTTTATCCATAAGGCTGTGAATAAATGTCCTCAAAAATAATCTTGTGACTAATAAAACCTGATTATGCAATAATTTCTGTTTGAAGCGATCCCATTGTTTCTTTTTTTTTTTTTGCCCTGTAGAATACCTACCTTGGGTGTATTCATTTGCTTCTAGGTCTTATGAGAATAGCTAAGTGTAGCAAACCTCTTTTGATTTTGTGGTCAGAAATCAAATTGTGTCTTAACTACCAGTTGTGTAGAAATTTGCAGAACGTGCTGACACATAAAAATCTGAGAAAGCTTAAATAAATCAGAACAGAACTAGCTTGCTTTCCAAAGTGAGATAATTTTTGCCTACCTTACACTATCTATAAATTAGATTTTTATTTAAGTTAGGCTCTCTTTAGAGGTAATTTGCAGCGTGTTAAGGTGTATGCACAGGCAAGTCACTCCAGGGATCAGCCAATGGAGACATCTCTTTCTGAGTGAGCAGTGAGCCTGTGTGATTAGTTGGCTATAACTGCCTGCTGTTTAGATAGCTCATATGAAGGGAAACCCTCAGCAACTACTTGGGTATCAACTCTGATTTCTAATCTCAAATTCCAGTGTTACTGGTAGATGGAATATTACAAGTATGAATGATTTGGGGTTTTTTTTCTTATTTAAAAAAAAAAAAAGATTAAGTAATGTTCCCTGTGCATGAAAGTGGCTCAGTTTCTGCCCTTAACTATCACAGGCTTTGTGGCCAGTGATACTTGTGAAATAGTGTCTGAATAACAGCAAAATAAGGTGTTAGCTGCTAGACAGGCTATTTCATCACAATATTTTTTGCTGTGGTGTACACAAAGGAGTCTGCACATGCATAGTACAATTATAAGTGAGATACTAACTCTTATACTGCTCCAGAAATTAAATTACATTGAGAAGAGGAGTGTTGCTCAGTCCCTTGAGCTGGTTTTCTAGGAAATATCTGCTGTTTGCTTGTTATAAAGGGGTAAATAAACCATTGGGTTTCTTAGTCAAGCCGAGCATTTCGGTTCCAACTCTTGTAGTCTGATTCACACGGAAATTATTTGAAGAAATTTAGCCCCTCGCTTAAGGTTTAACTCCTGGTACTTCAGGCAGTGGAGTTTATGGCAGCCCTGCACACCATCCTCACAGGCTGCAGCCGTGTCTGGAGCTTTGGCCAGCTTCCCTGCCTCGGAGGGTGTCTGAGGCTGCGTTCCTCCTGAGATCCTGTGAGCACGGTGTGCGTGCCTCTGCCAGCCGGCATTAGCTCAGATGTGTGCCTGTAGAAGCAAAGTGGTAAAAGTTCGTTATCAGAGCTCAGCCCTCTTCAGAATTTGTTTTTTCTTTAGCGTTTTAACTTTACAGTAGCTTATTTGGCATTGCCCTTCCCCTGTTATCTGTGCCGGCCAGACTGAATCTGGTCAGAGTCTGTCCCTCTGTGCCTTCAGCTTGCCCTAACTTGCCAAGTAGATAAAGCTTTCATAAGAAGTGGGTGAGCATCTCTGAGTTAGTCATGTCCAGGTGGAAAATCTGAAGTTGTTTTAAGATGTACTAATTTCTGCTTATTAACCTGAATGTGATGAAGTAGGGGAGTGGTGGTTTTCTGTAAGGGAGTTCAGAAACTGGCATTGGAGGAAAATAAAACCTTGACAGGTCAAATCATGCAACTGCTCTTGCCACCTTCTCACAGTGATGGTTATTTTAGTCTGGCTGAGTAGACTTATCTCTGTGAAACTTCCTGATCTTTTCTTTACAATAGTCTCACTGTGCTTAATTGTTCAGTTTTCGTTTATCCTCACTAATCTGTCTTTTAGTTACTTTCATATATGTTTTTTGTTTGCAATTCTCTCTAAATTCTGGTTTTCATCCCTCAGTTTTAAAGAAAACACAATGGCTTGCACAAAGGACTTGCATTCAGTGTGCTCAAGCAGTGAAACTGTGTCTGTCTGGCCTAATCCTCTTCCAGAAGGAAAGCAGTAACATGAATACTGTCCTTAATTTTTTTTTTTTTTTTTTTTTAAGTAAAGACAACATTAACCTTTTGGAGAAGAACAAAATAAAACCAGTCAGTAGAATATCTGCTACAGTTTAGCTACTTTTATTTTTTTTCTTGGCTATGAGGCAAAAGTTTGGACATCCGTTTACTGCTTTTGTTCTTTCTCCTGAGCTTGTGTGTTTGCATGTGTGGGAGTATGCACCCTTGAGGCTTTTAGGTTTTATTCCATGGATTATCTTTGATGTTTTAAGGAACACAGGTGATCCACAGGATGAGGAACTTGTTCTGTAGACCTGTGCCCATATCTGAGTAGGGGAGCTCTGGAATGTTCCGGCAACTATGCTGGAGATGTTTAGATAAACTGTATAGTTGTAGTCGTTGCTGCAAATAGAATTATCTGGTTTGGAAGATAACTGGTAACATTCAGAAATAAAATGCCTTAATTACTGAAAGATAATGAAGACTGAGGAGCAATGAAACAAGTGAAGAGGAAACATTACCCTACTTGGAATACAACTTGAATGCCTCAAAATTTGAGATTAATTAGGGACTAAGGCAAATAAATTATTCTCTGTTGCAGAGTGTATAGAAATAGAAATGTTCCTTGCGAAATGGTCTTGCATGATGAAAACTAACACCACATAGCTACTGGCCAGGACCAAAGACTTGATAACTAAGAATGTGGAAAACTGTGCGCATGTCACGGGATGGTGCTTGCCCAGGAGACCTCATGCCTCAGGATGTAAACTGTCCTCGGGTGAAGCCGGGGCAAGAATTCCCTGGAGTAGCTTTCCGAGGTCACATCCGCTCTCTTCCTAAACTGATGGAGATAACACACTCTTCCCATGCAAGTAAGTCTCTTTGAAGCTGCTGGTGTTGCTCACTGGCAGACAGAATGCACTGGACAAGTTTTTTGTTGCAGTGTGGTTTCTATACTGTGCTGCAATCTGGTCAGTTTAGTCAAAGCATGGTTGTGATTCTTGCTGAGGAAATGGTCATTTGCTGAGGTTTTACTCATGAAATGGAAACACAATATGAAAAGAGAAAGTGAGGTGAATGCTTTGATTTAGAACATGTCCATAAAGTAGAGACGGCATTGAACAAGTGTCAATGATGAAAGTGATTTTTGGCTGTCATTTAATTAGCTGTGTTTAAGTCAGCAATGGTACACATCTCTGCAGCACTCAGTTCTGCCTATTGGTGAAGTGGAACTAGGATGTCACTGTAAAGAACTTGCATATAAACTTACACTCCTTCGCTTCCTGTTGCAAGTGTACAGTGTTTGAGAGGGACTCTAATGTGACACTTCATTAGATCATTGCAGTCATTCACTTTTCTTTTTGCATTGTCTGCAGTAATTCATAATCTATATGTTATTTCAGGATCATGGAGCTGGTGCTGTGAATGTGGTAAAAGCCTTCTTTCTCTATCTTCTAAGCTTTTCCATCAAGAGAAAAATGTGCCCTAGCAATTGCAAAAACAATTTGCAGTCACTACTGAATTTGCTATTTTAGTTTGGGCTTCCTGTGTGAAGGGAGGTGTATAAAGCAAGCATGCCAAGGGGTCAAATTTGGGAGGAAAGTCTGACGGGGGAAGGATGTGGGTGATGCTTGAACATGCAAACAGAGCATGAGAGAGAAGATGGAAGCTCTCTGAGAGAGAGAGCGAGAGAGAGATCTAATGAAGAGTCAAATCATGAAAAATTCACTGGTGGTAAAATGAAGATGCATCTAAAAAATAAGACTTAATATCAATTAAGTTGAAGATTCATCTTAAGTCACCGGTCTTTATCAAGCTCAGGGAGATGGGTATGAAGTAATCTTAATTAAGGATAGATCATATGGATTATGGTAGTGAGAAACTTGGCATTTTGAAAGAGCTAAACAATTATCTTGTATAAATGAGATTGAATGTATGAATTATCTTGGCAACAGTGGGATTTTGTACATAAAGAGGTTGAGAGTTTCTGTAAGTATTGCAAGTAAAAGAACACCCATTATGCTGACAGGAGACTGGTTAAGGTAAGGTTCTTGATGGAAGAAGGAAAACTAAGACAGCAAAGAATTGCTTTAAAAATCACTCAGTGATTTTAAAAAAAAAATCAGTCTGATATTTCAAACATTATCACCAGAGCTAGTACATAGGATTTCCTATATAGTATATAGGAATTGAGGAAACAAGCCAAGTTGCTCATGACTTTGTTGTGTTTGATAAGTGTAATGGTGAGAAGATACTGCAGTGTCCTGGGTCTTGAAGAATCTAGTAGACAGTATTTCTGTTGATGTCATAATTTGCACCATCATTTGTGTCCAATTTAATGAGTAAAATGTATATGGCAGGTAACTATTTCCTCAGCAAAAATTGCAAATGTACTTTAACCACAACAGGACGGGGGCACTGCAGCACACACTGCAGCAAAATTGATCTGGTATGTTCCTACTGCCAGTATAGGCATAACAAATACAGCAAGCAAGTAGTTTTTGCAGAGTTTTACCTTTGCTGAAGTTGATAAATGTTTGATTTTGATGTCACGTTGTTAAGCTTACTGATGTTTTTCTAGTAGTGTAAAAAATGCTACAATTACAGCAAAGGGAGCATCTCTTATATCTGGGTGGGGTCAGCAAATAAGCTGAGGCCCCTTGTTCAAGGCAGTTTCTCATCAACATTTTGGGGTTAGTTGTCAGAGCTGTGAGAAAGGCAATAGGCACATAAACACAGCAGACTGCTAAATGTGTACTTACAGAAGCTTAAAAATCCCTCATTTCTTTGTGAATATTATTTTTCCAACAGTTTTGTTCAAAGCATCTCTCAGCAATTTCCAGTAAATTGTGCTGCTTTCCACGCATCCCTTCCCCTCAGTAAGAGTAGGACTGAATGTTCTCATAATTTTTTGGCTTATAACAATAACTTTTGTAACAGTGCGGTATGTGCTGATCACTGTGTGTAGGGGAGGGCTTTTGTGTTTGCCTGTTTGTTTCATTCTGTAAGTTGATTCAAATTTCAAAATGCAGAGATGCTTTCACTTCAATTATATTTAAATAATTTAGTGTAGCCTTGTTGAAATGATCACCTTAATCATTGAAAATATGCACCAAAAAAAATCAGCCTGTTTCGTCTCTTGCTTTTAGTGTATTCAAGTGTACAATATTTTAACTTGTAGTATTTTCATTTGAGATAATAATTTATTTTCCTTTAATTTCTTTATTGATTACTTCTTTTGTAAATAGAAAAAAGTATTCCTTGGATTGATCCTTTCTTAAGGAGGTGCTTTTGGAAATCTTTCATTTGTATTGGCTGAAAGAGCAGGGAGTGAAGAGGTACAGGCAAAAGAAAATAATTTTTGTTTGTTGAGCAGTGTGTAATGGGAGACATAGGTCTAAGAACTTCTGAAGATCGAAATCAATTTAATATTTTTTTTCCCCTCAGAGGTTATTTTAAACTATAGTGCCCTTGGTTGTTTTGGTTTTTTTTTTTTTAAGTTACTACTTGTTACAGAAAGCTCTACTGATCTTCTGCGTTCTCTTTTTTTTTTAAACCTTGTTCATTGCATATGTCAATGCTCTGCTTTTACTGCACCTGATATTAGGTTTTAACTTAAAAGTGTAAGAGTAGCCTGAGGAATGCACTGTTTAAATGTTCAAAACACAGTAAGGCATGATGAGGGTGTTCAGTGTCTGGGATTAGTGGGCATGGTGAAAAATAAACAGCAATTAAAAAAAAAAAGGAGGGGGTGCTTTGGGGCCTGTTTACTTGTTTGTAATTACAGAATCTAGTCTTTGAAGTGTTCAGTCTTACTAAATGTATCTAATTGGTTTGGACATACCACTCAGAAATTAATCTTAGCAATAGTAGTGATTTCTAGTGCTTGTCACTGTTGTCTATAAGAAAGTCACAGAAGTGAACACTAGAGGGTAAAGGCACATACAGCATTGTAGCTCAGACCCTACTTGTAAATTTTACTTTTGAGGTGGCTATTTGTTCTAATAAAACTGAGGAGTAGAAATAGAAATAATTCTACCTTGAGAGTAACACCTTTGATACTGCTAACACTGTATAACTTGAGATACTAAAAAGAAACAATTTCAATTAACCAAATTTATTTCCTATAGATTTGTTAAGGTTACAAAGTCTCTTACTCTGCTTACCAAAACCTGCTGCTTTTCTTCTTTGCAGGTCATGGCAACCATAAAGAAAATAGTCCTTTCCTGAACAGTTCAGAAGCTGGCAAGGGAGGTGATTACTATGACAGAAATCTGGCCTTGTTTGAGGTAATTTCTAACTTTTTTATCCTTCTAATGTGATTTGTAATCTTCCAAGATGGGAGGGATTTAGCACATCTTTCTCCCCCACATGCTTTTTGTGGGTGTCTGCCTGCTGTCCGAGGTGCCAGCAGACAGAGACATCCCATGTGATGACAGAGCTCAGATGTGGGGACTGTGAGGCAGAGCTGTGACTGTAGCCCTGTGGAAGCAGGGAGGACTGGACACTCACGCCAGAGGCCCATTGGGGCCTCACCAAAGCAGAACCCCCACACTCCTCCACATCCTCACCTCACTGGCTCTGCATTAAGAGCAAATATACTGAGACCGTTTCTCAGAGATGCTTGGAGAAGCTCAGGTGCAGGGGAATGGTGCAGAGAGGCTTTGTATGGCTTTGCAGCTGCTTTCCAGCTGGGCTTCTGAGTTACAGCAACACCAGCTACACACACCCTGTGTTTCCCATTCCAGGAACCCGGTGTGAGGCAGCCTGAGCTGGCTCTGCATCCCGTTGGATTGGTGCCTGCACGGTCCAGCTGGGTGGCAAAGAGCCTGGAAAGGTAGAACCAACCTGCTGCTGGGTGGGAGCTCACCATGGAAATGGTGCCAGCATGTTTGCAGGCAGGATGCTTGAGCTGAAAGACTTGGAGGCACGTTCCTAGCTGTGGTGTCTCCAAGGCATGGTAATAAACCTGTGATCAGGATAAACTCACTTGTGGGTTGTGGAGAGCTGGCCACTTGAGGCTGGCTGCTGCTAGTCACATGCCTGCCTTTTCCAGAAGTGAAAGCACAGGACCACACCAGGTGTGCAGGCTCCTGTGTGGGACTAAGTAGAGGGAGGAGCATCCCAGAGGCCATGCTGCTGTGCTGAACAGGAGGTGCATGTTGTCTCAACCACCTTCTGGAAGGAACTGTAATCAGGGTTTTAGAGATGTGAACTGCAGGTCAGATCAGAGGAAGGAGTAAGAAAAGATGCTTGGCTCATGGATCCCTTTAGGGATAACACCGTTTGGGGTCAGTTTCTGCATCAGGGGCAAAGCACATAATGCTACTGATTCCCACCAGAAACTGTTCATTATAATACATAAAGGTATGGTAAAGCTGCAGACAGTGAAATCTTTCTCAACTGGTTTTTATTTCCTGTGTGGAAGGTTGCTTCTCTTTACCATGCATTCCTTATTGTGCTATCAGACATGTAAGACTTTAATTTCAAAGAGAAAGGAAGGGGAAAGATTTTGTTCTGGTTCTTTGTTCCCCTCCCACTTGCCTTGAACTTTCAGAAACAGAAATTGGATGGGATGAATGCAAAGGTGGGAGGCCCTCCATACATGTGGCTTTTAGGAATTTTGTCTAGATCCTCGTGAATTAGGTGACATAGTTTGAAAAATGTAATAAAATTATCAGAGTGCATGCATGTCTACAACGAGCAGAGTTTAATCACTAAATCTCTGATTTGTTTGGCAACTTGACCTTTTTAGAAGTGTATCTGTTGATGTAAGTTGACATTAGAGATACATGCAAGGTATACATTCATTTTCTTACAGTTCCAAGGCTCAGACTCCTTTATTGCTGTAATTATGCTTTTCAGCACCTAAGAAGAATGATGCACATGGTACAGACATTTTAGCACAGCCTTTTGCTGCCACAGTTGCCCTTCTTTCAGAAAATTGAAACCTCCCATCAGTGGTTCAGGCACAATGAAATACTCTGTCATTCCCTGGATGATTTTCCTGGTGTGTTCCCTGGTAGCCTCAGGCATGCCCAGGAAGGCATGACCCCAGCCACTCTTCAGAAATGCTGTGAGCTGCAGAAGTTGACTTGTTGTCTTCCTCCACAGGAAGAACTTGATATACGACCAAAAGTGTCGTCTCTGCTTGGCAAGTTGGTCAACTACACAAATCTTACTCAAGGTGTTAAGGAACATGAAGAAGCAGAAAGTACTGATGGATCAAAGAAGAAAGTATCTAAAGTAAGTAAAGATTCTCTCCATGGCCAACTAATGAATGGGATGATTCCCTATGTGGTTTTTAGGGAGCTGGACTCCTTTCTGCTTTTACTTAACCTCTTAGGACATGTCAGGAGCCATGACAGTGTTGCAAAGAAATGACATAGAAGCTTAAGGAACCAGCTATCACCAGAATTGGGGCAGATGTAGTGATTAAAACTGCACTACAGTGCAATTCTCTACACTTTGTATGGATTTAGATAAGACAGGGATGGGCTTTTTAGTGGCATGCAAATAAAACCAAAACTAGCACCCCAGCTTTTTCCTAGTGTTGTTTTAGCTGCCCAGTGGTATCTGACACATCTCTACAAGCCTAGTAGGTAATGATGCAGGATTTGCAGAAGACAGCACCCTCCTCGAGTGATGGGTGGAGGTCAGGCTGGACACCCTGGGGCAGCTCAGGAGTCATTCTGGTGTCAGGCACTCAGGCAACCAAATTCTGCCCCAAAGGATCTGCATTTGGATGGTTAGCCTATTTGGGCTGGCCTTGGAATGAGTAGGTAGCAGGTGAGGTTTGATTGTTGGTAGTTAGATTTCTATCCGGAGGGCAGTGTCTAACTGCTCCTATCTCCTCTGGCAGTCCCGCAGGTGCTTTGCTTAGTGCTGCACCTGCAAGTGGTGTGGTTGCATTTTATGGCTTGCAGGCCTGCCTGTTTGCTTGCAAATTCTGTTAAAACAAAGGTTTCCAAAAAGCTGGGATAGCTCTTGAATTCTGCAGGTTTTACAGTACTGTCCTACGAAGTTTGAGCAATTTCAGAAAGGGATGGCAGTGATGATGTTGAAAACCAGCAGAGCTCTCAAAGAGCGACCCTGTTACCCCGTGCTCAATGCCCTTACTCACACTTCAGTTCCTTACTCTGCAGTTTCACACTGGTAATAATAAAGTTGTTTAGTTGATGTGAAGCTTAAAATTCAATTTTATCTACAACACTAAAGTGCTGCAATATTGTGGTTAATGTGACATCATTACAAGACTGACTGAAGGTCATCTGGGTGAAGTAACTGCCTTCTGGTACTATAAGCTGACATTAAAAAAGTAATTTAAACATTTTAATTATTATTTTCTTTAGTGTGGTACTTGCTGTTATACTAATTGCTGTCTGTCCAAAGCTTTTACCTTCACATTACTAATAAGGAATGTCAGCTGCATCTCCGTTTTAGAATGCTTTTGTTGGGAATAATGTCAGGCATCAGCTGTTATTATGGTATTATTGCATAATCTAAAATAATTTTCATCCTCTTAGTATCAGATTGATTATTTCCCTAGTATATTCAAAAGTGCAATGGAGGGGGTTACAATAGATACAGTCCTTGTAATTTTGAGAAAGTTCTGATCACTTTTGCTGGTTATTTCCTTATTATTGTCTGTCCAGAATACCAGGGTAAGATGCGGGCTAATCTGGAAGCTAGTCCCTTGCTTCCCTGTTGGAAAAGAATTGGGGGAATTTGGCAAAAGGTCTGTAGTATTCAGTTGGTTAAAGCAAATGTATATAGAACTTCACAAGGTAAAAATGGGGCAAATCCCAGGAAACTGAGAACTTGCTTTCAATCCCTGGTAGAGTACCATGTATGGTGTTAATATTTCTACATCCAGGTATGATATATGCTTGTATATTTTCAAGCTGTTTACACCCATAAAAAAGGACTATTACCTTTATTAAAGCTTTGCTTCTATGGCAGAATAGAGTTTGGCCTTAATAATTGGGTTTTCCTGAATTAAGCTTTCCCATGTCCCAAAAATGTGTGTTCACAGACTTCTCAGATGCTTTCTGGAGAATGGGTTTGGTAACCTTTCCAAAAGTGACAGTATCATCCTGTATTTAATATCTCAATGTTTTCTGTGTAAACACTGCAGTTTCCTTTAGCAAATCTTTGTCTGCATGTCTGTCTCTGGGATAAATTACACCAGCTGCAATGTCATAACTGCAGTTTGAATTTCTGCTCCCTCTCTTGCCATGAGCAATATAAAATCTTAAACATCTTGCAGAATATAAAATAATTGAAAAACTTGGCCAGTAATTATAACCATTAAACCCGGGAAATTCAAAAGCAGTAACTGGGCAAGGCTATGGATTGAAGGTATTCCGAAAAGGTGCAAATGGCATCCTTCTACATATTTGCTTTTAATTATCTTTGAAGTATAAGTCACTGTGCTGCTGTTACCTTATCCTTCCCATTTGAGTGTGAGAGCAGAAGCCTGGCAGTCACCCTAGCTCCACAGCAGGTCTGTTTTAAGTGGTGTAACCACTGTTAACCCACCCGTTGGTGAAGGCTGCACTGGGTGTGCTCAGCAAACGTGTGCCCAGCTGGTGTGACAAAAAGTAACCTGTCACTTACTGGAACTGACGTCTCATAGACAAGAGCTGGAGCCAGGCAGATGAGCAGGCTCTAGATCTGATATTCAGAAATGAACTGAGGAAAGCAGTCCTTTCAGTTCTCTGAGCAGGTAAGACAGGTCTCTCGGTGAGAACCTTTTTGAGACCTAGCACACTCCTGCCTGCCAAATCATATCCTTTACAAAATATCTTAATATGAACATATTATCTTGTTTCAGCAACTCCACTAAATACTTTTGATAGTAGCATTCTGTGTTAGGTACACATCAGGTAAAATTGACACAGCTCCATGAAATAAGGTAGAAATTGGTTGCTTTTTCTTTTCTAAATACAGTCTTGTAATAAAGCACTTAATAGCCATAGTGCTAAAGAAATATCCCCTTCTCATGATGGAAAAAAAATTAAACTGGTTTAGTTCATGTATCTTTAATAAGGCATTTCTGTGCTGCTGTCTGTCCTCATGCTACAGAACAACCGTAAGAGCTGTCATTGCTGATCAATGTCCCTGAGCCCTGCAGCCAAGTGCTTTAATAACCCATCACACTGGCACAATGGAAATAGTGTCCTTCAGACTCAGATCAATATTTATATAAATTATGTGTCTGCAGCTGATGAGAGTGAACAGAAACATGATCTGCACCACTGAAATTGAGACTGTTTTCGAGATTTTTCTGTCTCTTCTTGGTTGTTCTAAAACAGTGTTCTTCAAAATGTCTCTGTCTTTTATTTCCTTTATGCAGCAGGGTGTTACATTTTTTCATGTGGTTGCTGTTGAGGCTGAACATAATAATATCCTTCTTGTTTCAGGCCACATTCTGTTGAGAATTCAGCACTGGTTTAGTATCACATAGTGTTGATCGGATGCTATTAAAAAGGATCAGGTCACCACAGATTACTGGAGTTAAATATTTCTGTGAACAAGCTGGTTCAAGTAATATTTGTAGATCATTCTTTCTTACGAGTATTTTTTTTTTCCACGGGGTAAGAAAATCTTGACTAAACTCCTATGCCTGAGATACACTTAGTAATACTGTGGCCTGGATTTTGACTGTGGGCAGACACTTTGGCGTTTCCTGGGCTGCTCTGCTCTGCAGTGGTCTCACAACTGTACAACTAATGCACAATTTCTCTTCCTCTGTGGTTGAAGTGAGCTTGTAACTTGATAGGCTTAAGAGGCCACTTAGGAGGGAGGGGGAGAAGATGATGGAACAGTGGAGCTAAGCTGCCGGGATCACATAGGGCAGATGATAGGAAAGAGCTGAGCTAAAGTGAATTCTTATGCAAAGGAAGCAGGTGTTGGGTGGTGTATAAAGGGCAGGCTGAAAACTCACTTGCTTTCCTAGTGTTTGGAGACTGTCACGTAGAATACACACCAACTGTGGTCCACTTGCTTTTCCTGTGAAGGAGCAACAGGTTGGGCTTCTTTCCTTTTCCCAGATTCTAATTTTGACAAACTTTCTAATTCCTTTATCCTGAGATACCACGTCTGACAAATTCACTTGACGGGTTCAGAGATGTTGTGAGGGAATGACTGATGGATGAATGGTCAGATAGATGATAAAATTGTGGAATGTGTCCTTGAGAGGCAAAGTGTACATTGATGTGACAGTGGGAAGCCCCTGTGCTGCGCATAATCTGGCCAGTGCCTGGCAACATTATTTAGGCTTTTCTTGGTTAATGTTTATACAGTTGAAGACACTGTGTGAATCAGATGAATGTGTTGGAACCGAAAGTATCCAAACCTTCCCTTCCTTGATGAAATAAGTATGCTATAAAACTCTGTGAAGATCCTCCTCAACTATAGCACTGGAATACTTCGCCCTGATGGGGACACTTATGTAACAAGTGTCATTTCTGTTACTATCAGAAGACAACAATTTTCTTTTTTTTGTACTGTAGCACTGGAGCAGCTGAGGAACAGCTCCTACAGGCCCCATGCTGCTAGGTCTCATAGGGTAACTCCACTGCAAACCCTCAGCACGTGACTCTGTTGCCCACTTTCCATCAGGAGGTTCACCCGAGTTGTAGTGTGTATGAGCAAAGTCTGGTTGATCTGTTGTAGCTTTAGTCACACAAGGAATTCAAAAGCTGACTTCAAAAATTTCATTCGGCAATTCCTGGCATTTCTAACAAAGAATGGGTCAGATCATGTTCTTGAGCACAGTTTGCTTTCATGTCTGGCAGGGCAGATTCCTAGTGCAGATGAGGAAATTCTGAATTGTAAAATGTAATTGCAAGTTGAAGCACTAAAGTCCTTGGTTGCTTTTTGACCTGGTGATCTTAGTCATTCCTGGAGGATTTTGCTTTGTGTAGTGAAATATACTCTTGAATTACCATATGCAATTTTTTGGCAGCCTTTTTATTGCTTTAAGAGCAATACGCTTGTCTTAAGTACTATTGCTTTGTATTCATGACTTAATTTGTCTATAAAGGTGCTATTTATTTTTGCATCTAGTTAATGCTGTGAGGAGTCAAATTTGAACAAGTGTTGTCACCTCCCTTTAATATCCTTCTCACTTAAATGATAGTTCAAGGGTTTCTTTCAATGCTGCCTGTAATGCATTTTGGAATTCATTTTTATTTATAGAAGGGAGTATGAAAAGGGAGAGGGTTACACTCTCTCTTCCCCCTGTGTTTTAGAATTCTGTATAATTTTAAATGCAAAAGGAAACCTCAGAAAGCAGAAGCAATGAAATGTCTTGGCAGAAAACCACAGAGCTTTGGGACTCTGAAATGCTGCTAGTGCCACGTGTGCCAATGCGACAAACACTTTTATATTGCTTGAAATAAAGCCTTTACCAGTGGCATTTTGGTGCCACTATTTTGGACCTGACTATCCTTTGACAATAACTATTGTGCAGGATGCTATGTTGAAGGCCAGTCATGTGCAGTTCCTGTGAGGTCACATAACTAACTTGTATTTTTCTCAGTTGCTGTCAAATGTAATTCAGAAGCTGAAGCTGACATTGAACATAAGAAGGGGTAGAACCATTAGTTTTACATGGAATATATAAAATGGAAGAAAATACATTATGCATGTCTTCAGATTGCTTCCAAATCTCTTCTAGTTGTAACATGACAAAAGTATGTTTTTTGTGACACTAATTTGTAAATTCTGGTCATTAGGGTAAGGATCTGTCTTACTTGGGGTCTTCAGAAGTCGACATGTTTCATACTAGAAACTGTACGGATCTACAATAAACCAAATAAATGTATCTCCTGTTGTTAGTAATTGGTGTTAAATACTGAGGGTAATTACTTCAAATGTGAATATGTGCTAGGGTCAGCATTTTGTTCAGAAATTCATGATTTTGGAGTTTACATCTTGTTTTCTGGAAGTCCAGCACAACAGTATTTGAGTGTGTCTACCTTCTGTTTCCCAGGTTTCTGCCATTAAAAAAAAATGAGCTGTTTTTGGTTATCTCTCCTTTGAATAATTGCAGTTAATGAATATCAACTTTATTTTTTTCAGTCACCCAGCATGGGCACCCTGATGGGGGTATATTTGCCATGCATGCAGAATATCTTTGGGGTTATTCTCTTCCTTCGGCTGACTTGGATGGTGGGAATGGCTGGAGTTCTTCAGTCCTTCCTGATAGTATTGCTTTGCTGCTGTTGTGTAAGTATTTAGGTACAGTAATGCATGTGACATAACCTCTGTGAAACTACTGAGAAACTTGGAGAGGCAGCATTGAGATGCTTGTGTAAAGACGCTTGTATCTAGTGTAAATACAGTCTTAAAGATAGTGTTTGTTCAGCAAATAGCTGTTTTCCATGCCTGTCCCAGGTGAGGGCTGCCTGCTTTGCTGGACTAGCCTTTGCTGGAATTGCAGCTGCACAGATGGAGGGACACCTGTGTTCTCTTATCTTGCTTTGTCTGCAGGCACCCACTGTTTGACCTGATAAAGCAGTGGCCATCTCTCAAACAGAAGTCTCAACAGCTCAGTGATTAAATTCCTGCTGCCCTTGTTTTCTTTTAGATAGTGACAGGCAGAATAACTAGAAATACTGTATCCTATATGCAGTGGCAGCTTTATTTTATCAAGTAATAAGTTATGTTTTTAAAAATGTTGTTGACACAATTGCTTCCTTTTCCCTGTTTTCCCCAGACTATGTTGACAACCATATCAATGAGTGCAATTGCCACAAACGGTGTTGTTCCAGGTAAGTAGCAAATGTCTCATTAGTGTTAAAAAGAAAAAAAACCCCCAGACCCTAAATTGCTATAAGCTGTTGACATGGTTTTATTCCAGAGAAATTTGCTTAATCGAGGATACAAAGCCTGAATTTGTATCTATTATTTCTTCTTAGTATCAGTCAGGCCAAAGGTCAATTTATTTGGTTTTTATCCTTGTGCTAACAAAGAATATACTTCAGTTGAACCTCAAAATAGCAGATACACAGTATATAATTCTGTTATATTCTTGTTGTGAATATTTAAAAATTTAAACCAATAAATTATAATTTTACTCTCACTTTTCTTGTTTCACAGCTGGTGGCTCCTATTTCATGATATCTAGGTCATTGGGCCCAGAGTTTGGTGGAGCTGTAGGGCTGTGCTTTTATTTGGGAACAACATTTGCAGGAGCCATGTATATCCTTGGTGCCATTGAAATTTTATTGGTGAGTAGTGCTGGAGTAGTCCTGCTTTAAAGGCAGATAACATAAAGAAAGTACCCCAGCTGTCTTGGATCATATTTGTATACACACTTATAGGAAGAGACTAGAGGGGTGCAGTTTCTTGGTGTCCAATTCTTTACCACTGCTGCTTCCCTTTGGAAGCTTCATACTCTGTGAGTATCCAGACTGGGAGCTCTTCTGACAACAGATGGAAGTGTGGCTTGATCCAAGACACATGCTCATCTTTGAGAAAGTTGCTTCAGTTGTACTGCTGACATAATATGGGCTGTTATCTCTTGACTTCTCCTGTAAAAGATACCCAGTGAAGAGCATGTTGCAAAATGGAAAGTGATTTACATTTCTAGTATAGGTACATGATCCCAGACAGAGTTCTGTTCTGGGGTTCCCTCAGCTGGCTTTTGCTTTCTCTTGTTTCAGACATATATTGTGCCACAAGCAGCAATTTTTCATCCATCCGGTGCCCACGATGCATCTAGTGCCATGCTGAACAACATGAGGGTGTATGGCACTGTATTCCTCATCCTCATGGCAGTGGTGGTCTTTGTAGGGGTGAAGTATGTGAACAAATTCGCTTCCCTCTTCCTGGCCTGCGTAGTAATATCCATACTGTCCATTTACGCTGGAGCTATCAAGTCCATCTTTGATCCACCTGAATTTCCGTGAGTAATATTTCTGGATGGGGATATAGCTTTGCCTGTGAGTCTTATTGTTGAGGTTTAATGTAGGTTATTTTAAACTTGTGCCTGATAAATTCATGTTTTTTGTGAATTACTTCCAATGTTTTTAGCTATATATAATGACAGTTAACAGAGCTCATGGAACAGAAGTTTCTTAGGCTAAAATGAACACATTAAGTGTCACGGTGAGGTTGATGGAGACTGACACTGCTCTGCTTCCTGCAAAGACAATCCAGTCTCTTGGCCCATGGCTGTGGAGTTAAGATTTGAGTGCCAGTTTTGCTGAGTTATTTGTGGTTCTTAGGGAGCAGTTTGGCAGGTCCATCTTCCCCAGGCCAAGTGGACATGATGTGCTGCCTTTGTGGTTGGAAACTGGTGCTTTGATCAACTCCTTGCTGAGAAACTGGGCACCTCTTCAGGGTGTGATTGTGGGGAAGTGCTGAGGCTCCAGTGACACTTCCCCCTGGCCTGAGAGCAGATGGGTCTGTGAGGAGCCTGCCCTGGACCCAGCGCAGCCCCTTGGCATGCTGGCAGTTAAACATGGAATCTGTCTTCTTAAGCTCGGAGCAGGAGCAGCAATCATGGGAATACATGTGTTTTACCAGGCTGTCAAGAGATGAATGGAATGAAAATAGAGGAGTTGGATCTGCATAATTATTCCCATCTTAAAATGCTTTGACCGTAACTAAGTACTTACAACCCTCAAGTGCTCCCTTTGGATATTTAGGGCCCAATGATTATAATGTTTTACAACAGTGAAGGTTTACAGCAGTAGAAGTAAAACAATGTCTCTACCTCCCCCTCATTATCTGTTAGATTGTTCTTGCATATTTTCCTTATCTTTCTTCTTGGACTGTATTCTTCTTTTTTTTTTTCCCCTGAAGTAATGAAATTGTGTATTTATTTTTAATTTTGGAGGAGAAGGCTTCTTGAAAGTTACAGTTCACAGGCCTGCAAACCCTGCAAAAATTGCCCTGTGTTTTCCATTTTCCCGTGTTCAGTGATTGATAAGACTAGTAAAACAATTAAAATGGAATTAAAATTCATTACAGTTAAATTGGAAGAAACTTTATTTTCCTGTGGATGTTTCCTGACAGTAGAAAGAGAAGCTGAATAAACTTGCAGCAGCAGCAAGCTGTTACATTAGATCACTGTCTTGTGGAATTGTCTTTGGACAAGTGGATTAAAAATTTTTCAATGCTGGAATAAATTATGTTTGTGGTTAGACAAAACACAACAGACAGTGGAGAATTTTAGCAATTATGCACAATATCTTCTGACAAGAACAGCCTTTGCTTATTGTGATTCCTAATTCTGGAGCTGAAATGTCAGGGATCAT
Organism: Atrichornis clamosus; assembly: GCA_013400975.1. NCBI lineage: Eukaryota > Metazoa > Chordata > Aves > Passeriformes > Menuridae > Atrichornis > Atrichornis clamosus. Next base: position 30,691 of record WBMZ01011319.1, read on the forward strand.
TCAAGTGCTGGGATAATGAGATTCCAAATATCTTTAGATATTCTAAATATCTAGTAATTTGACTTCTAGTACTCTTCAGATTTCTTCCACTCCAGTAGTTCTGTTTAACGAAAAAACCCAAAATAAACCCAAGCAACCTAAAACCCAAAAAAGTGTCCTAATTGTTCCCTTTCATTGTTTAAGATAAATCAACTAAATTCAATAAATCATATTGATGTGGCTTTCTATACTTCTCCGAAAAAGTAGCTTTATACTTCTTTCCCTTAAAGGGAGCAATAGTCTTTGTCCTGCTGCCACCATCTTTTTGAAGGCGAGAAATGATGTAGCAGGCTAGAGACACTTGAAGTTTCCACTTGTTATAAAAAGAAATGTGGGCAAGGGTGGATTTTATTTTCCCAGTAATATCCAATAACACTGGTGTTCATGTTTCCCTTCCAGGATTTGCATGTTGGGCAACAGAACTCTGTCAAGAGATCACTTTGATGTTTGTGCCAAAACCATAGTTAAGGACAACGTAACTGTGGCCTCTAAGCTTTGGGAGCTCTTCTGCCACAGCACAAACTTAACCACCGAACACTGTGATGAATATTTCCTGATGAACAATGTCTCTGAGATAGCAGGAATTCCAGGAGCTGCTAGTGGCATTTTAATAGGTATGGTAGAATATCTTTTTTTCCCTTAAAGAGGAGGCATACTGAGCCTGAGTTGAAATGGGTCAAACTCTTCCCTGCTGGTTAAGAAAGAGGGACTGAAGAAATGTAATTACAGTGAAGAAAATTATCTTCAATAAAGACAACCAAGTCTTATTATCTTTACAAAGAGGAGATAGCACTTCTGTCCTGATAGAGTACTTGTCTGCTGTAAAATTTATTAAATTTGCCTTGTACATCTCATAATTTCAGCATGAAGTCAGCTGTAATTATAAATTATACTAATATGAATCAGTCATTAAAATTTTTCAGAACTCTGTAGTGACAGCTCTCCATTTTAGACAGGTTAAGATTATGCCCTGGAAGATAAGAATACTTGTATAAAAATAGTGTGTCTCCTTCTTTGCCCACTCTTGAATAAAGTATAATTGAAAAGTGTTCATTATTGAAATGAACACCAGAGAACAGCTGCTTTGTGCAGGTGTTGAGTGCTGAAGGTTCCTGTTTTCACAGAAACCAGCAGTCTGGTTTCTAAAATGGACTCAGCATTTATTAGTGACATTTCAAATGCCAAGCATTTAATGCTGTAATTCTTTAACTGGCTGAAGAACAAACCCATTTCTGTCTAGAAAGCTGGTCAATATTGCTGCTTTGTGTTCTCTGAGCTACTGTGGGGTACAGCGGTTCATAAAAATATTCAGTGTATTTGCTTGGGTTAAAACAGGTATGAGGTTAAAAGAATTAGTTTAGTAATATTATTACTATTTTTACTATTAAATAGTAATAATATAGTAAATAATAAAATAGTAATAAATAGTAAATACTATTACTAGTACTATTACTACTACCTTTACTATTATTTAGTAATAGTAAAGGATAAGTTGCTTATTCTTCTGTAGGCTATTGATACATATTTGTGGTTTTTTGATAGAAATATTGGAAACATGCAATATAAATTTTCTTTCATGTAACTTGTATATGTCTTCAATTGCATTGATGACTGAATTGCATTTGTAATCCTGGTGTAAACCCATTATAGTGAGAACAGGTTTGAACTGAAACACGCTTTTCTTTTCTATGGTGTGATAATAACCTTGAAGACAACTTATGGAGCAATTATTTGGAGAAAGGAGAGATACTGGAGAAAGCACATCACCCCTCTGTGGATGTGGCAGGCCAGAAGAACAACCTGCACCTGTATGTGCTTTCAGATATTGCCACGTCGTTCATGGTGCTGGTTGGCATCTTCTTCCCTTCAGTGACTGGTGAGAATGCTGGTAGGAGGGGGAATTCTGGGACTCTGAGCTTCCTCCTGCCCTTGATCTTACTAAAATGTACTTTCAGGTATCATGGCTGGTTCAAACAGATCAGGGGACCTCAAAGATGCACAGAAATCCATTCCTGTTGGAACAATTCTTGCCATTGTCACCACATCACTAGTCTGTATCCTTTTAGAATTGAGTACTGGCACACTGTATCTGATTTGTGGATCTGCTTTCAGGTCACCAAATTATCAATGCTAGTATGATTGGTCAGTGGAAAAAAACCCCAGCAAAACAACAGTCCTTGAGCTGAAAGAGTTGTAATTATTATCCTGTTACTTCCTGTCCCGCTTTTTGTGGTGGGTTCTGTTCTATTGCATTCCCATTGCTGTTCTTTGCTGCAGAGTTATCAATAGCTTTTCTGGTCGGTGGAATACTGGAAGATTTTTATTTTTTTTTTTGGGTTGCAGTGAACCATTAAGATGAGGGAAGGCTTTAAATGGGAGAGTTCATAAATTTCATTTTTTTTAAAAAAAAACAAACCCTTTTATTTGGAGTGAAGTTAAAGAGTAGAGGTTTTCTTGAACATTTTAGGATGTGATTAACTCGAGTTAGAAATTAGACTAGATGCTCCCAAGTGTTTTTTCAGCTCTTCAGGGCTTAGGACTGCAGGAGCTTTGCTTAGGAAAGACTCTCTTCATCTCTGCTCTCCTGCTAGAGAAGAAGTGAGCCACGATCTTTCAGCTTCATATAGCTCGTGGTGTCCTAAAGGACAAATTATCAACATAGAAGGTTTAAAAAATAAAAGAGCTTTCTGAACAAATCTCACCCAAAGGGCAGCTGGCCAAGATGGTGACCTTCCTGGAAATTGTTCTCTTTCATTTCTGTTTTTTACCAAAACTTCCCAAACCGTAAATCAGGATCCCAGCTTGCTTGTCCCAGCTTTTTAGCTTTTCACTTTGGGAACTGACCCTGTATGAAGAAGTCAGCATTTCCTGTGAACATAATAAATGTTAAAACAGGTCACAGCCTTAACCCCCAGCTCTGTGGCAGCTCACTCGGGGTGAGCATTCCTCACTCCGGGTAACTGGATGAGTTGATGTTCATACCCTGCCTCTGGGGAGGCTGACACCATCACTTTTTGGAGCAGTGCTTCTCCGTTTATTACACTTTGCAATTTACAGATGCATTTCAGGGGTGGAATTCAAGATTTGACTATTCATGTGAACTTAATTTACAAGATCAAAAACTTGACTGGAATGCCAGATCCAAAAAGCCTGAGGTGTTTTGTACTCCCCAAGGCAGAAGCAGTACAATTTAATAACAAACCTGATAGTCAAAGACTTACTGGTGATATGAACACTAATTATTAGAGATTACAAAAAAAGAACATGCAAGGTAATGGTTTGGAATATGTTCACAATATCGTCAGATACAGGAGAAGGAGAGACAATAAGATTTACATATCAGCTTCTACACTAGCAGAAGATTAAATTGACATTTTATTATAAAAATGCTTCATTTGATTTTTGTCTCCTTTATCATAGCATTTAAAACTGTCTTTTGTAAAAAGTGAAACAGGACTTTTTCACTCTAACATTAGAAGGTATATGTGAGCAGTGAGACCAACTTTACCACATACTTGTGGAGATGCTGGAGTGCAAATGCCATGGGATGGAGGTACATACTGTCCTTTTCACAATACTTCCATCTGCCATGTCTAAATAAATTCTACTTCCTTAGCACACTCCGTCCTCAAGACTTCAGTTGTGTATTATTATTTGGAGCCTGCATAGAAGGTGTTGTCCTGAGAGATAAGTAAGTTTTACTGCTTTAATGTTCTCCTTTGTTTTTCTTTTTTTTGCAGTGTAGGTGTGTTCTTTCCCATCTTGCCTGTCCCCCTCCTCCCTTTGTTTTTTTGGTTGTTTGTTTTGTATTTTTTTACTTCTGAGTGCTTTTTAAACCATATTTGTATGTAGATTGTAAACACTGGATTTTTTTGAATTTTCTTGTATTTGTTTTGATATTTTCTGTCATGGCTCCCTCAGATTTTCTATCCTGTGCCTTAATTCCTGCATTTTTCTAGGTGATAGTGAGAAATAATGCTGTGATAATAATACAATAATTTTAAAAAATATATAATGGAATGAAAGTTTTCAAATTGTTGAAAGCAGGGTGCAGACACTTCCTGTCTGTACATCACAAGTGACAACTCAGATTGTGTGCTACTTTTTATGTTTGCTAATCAAGAAAACAATATAGTATTATTAACAATATAGTATAGTGTGTTAATGAGATAGTATTGGTAATAGTAGTATTTAAATGACATATTAAAACTGACCCAAAAAACCCAAACAGGAGTCTCAAAACAGTGCTTTGAATACGAGTGCCCGAATGTGTTGCTACCCGCAGGTACGGCGACGCGGTGAACAAGAACCTGGTGGTGGGCACGCTGTCGTGGCCCTCGCCCTGGGTCATTGTCATAGGATCCTTCTTCTCCACCTGTGGGGCAGGTCTGCAGAGCCTCACCGGAGCCCCCCGGCTGCTCCAGGCCATAGCCAAGGACAACATCATTCCTTTCCTCTGGGTTCGTACGTCTTAAAAAGGCTCTCTGTTCATACTGCCTACCCAGCTAATTGACTTTATGCTCTTGGAAACCAGATTTATTCTCCCTGGTTTGCCCAGCACTGAAGTGAGGGTCAATATTTTTACTTTGATCCTATTTTTATTTTGTTAAAAACAAAGAATGCTTTTTAGGCGTTCTAACTGTGGTAATTTTATCAGGAAGTCGAACATCTAATTCAGTGAAGCACAGAAAGCCATTAGAATAATTTGACTCCTTGCTCTAGAGAAGGAAGTACATAGAAGAATTACTATAGTTTTTAAAAATGTGATTTGCTTTTTTCCCATTACTACCTTACGAAATACTTGGAAGATATGCTTAATGCTTTCTGTTTCTTCAGATCTTTGGTCATGGAAAAGCCAATGGTGAACCAACGTGGGCTCTTCTGTTAACAGCATTAATTGCTGAGCTGGGAATCCTTATTGCTTCCCTTGACATGGTGGCTCCAATTCTCTCAATGTAAGAAACAGGCTGCTCGCTATCTCGAGGGGGAATAGAAATACTCCTTTGAGTTTTGCTAGTTTGGTTGTCTTTCAGAACTGTGTCTTAAAACCAGTAGAGCAAATTACAGGAGCCTGAGTTCCACTGCTATAATTTCTATGAATTCTCTGACTTCCGGCTCTACATATAAATCTACTTGTTTCTGCTCTGAAGTATTCTGTGAATAAGAAAGTTTTTATTATATTTTTACTTGGTTTGGGAAGACATTTTTATCACAGAACAAAGACAGCTGCTTTTTGTGGATAGATCTAACCTTTGCCAATTAAAAAATTGTTCTAACTACTTTATACTGGTAGTTCAGGCTTATAAAAATGAGAGGGGTAGGCACATGTGACAGGGCAGCTGGATTTTGACTTTAAATCAATCATGTAATTATCATATGTGCCAGAATCTATAAATGTGTATGCTAAAAGGTTTTACACTTTTCTTTTTTTGCTTTTGCAGGTTTTTCTTGATGTGTTACCTCTTTGTTAATCTTGCATGTGCAGTCCAGACACTTCTGCGAACTCCAAACTGGAGGCCCCGCTTTAAATACTACCACTGGTGAGCCTGTGATCTGCACTGAGGGCTCGAGAGAAACCCTCTCTGTGAGGGCAGGGGGCAGCTTTTATTTCTCTGGGTATCAGTTCCAGACAAGAGTACATTAATGTGGTACTCCTAGTGAGCCAGGCCCATGTAATGCAATGAGAGTTTCATTTCAATAACAGGATACTGAAACTTATGGGAAGATCCACTGGAGGTTTTACTTTCACTGCCAGTTCAGAACAGACAGTTTAAAGAAAAATGGGCAAGAGTGTAATTGACTTATTTTTTTAAGCTTTTCTACGCCACTGCTTACTAATACCTTTGCTTTTTGTTTTAGGGCCCTGTCATTTTTAGGCATGAGTATTTGCCTGGCACTGATGTTCATTTCATCTTGGTATTATGCTTTGGTAGCTATGCTTATTGCAGGCATGATTTACAAGTACATCGAATACCAAGGGTAAGTATTAACTGGATTAAAAAGGGTAGGAGCGAGGTTGGATCTATTTTTTAATGACTTGTCTCTAGTCATCACATTTGGAGATGTCCAGAGATGACTTGTAAAGCTTTCCTTATTGGTTCATTTGTTTTCATTATTTTACTGTGCTAAACAAAAGCCTCTGAAATGCTTTGTTGTTAAACCTCCCAAGGTGTTTGGTGAAACTTGAGTCACAGGAAGCAGAAAACTGGTTGGGATTTATCTGCTATGTGCTGCACGTGATTACTTCAGGCCCAGAACAGCTGATGCCAGCCATCTTACTCCAATTTATCTGTGCTAAGATCTATCTAGAACAGTCCTTGAAAAGTTGAATCTGCAGATTGGATTGCTGCGATTATTAACATTGGATGGAGTCAGGCTGTAGTCAGGCTGTAGTATGGCTGTATAACTTAATCTGCCTTAATACTAAATCGGGTATTGACATGCCAAATGTTTGTATATGCTTGGGAAGCCTTCTCTGTAGTGTTGATTAGAAATGAAGCCCAGAATGGTGGTGTTGTTAAAAATGTTTGATTAAAACATTTGCATTTTTCTTACGCGATCCGTGATACCACAGGCATTCACGTACAAATTATACACACAGATGTGATGCATGCTGTATTATTAAACTCATTGTAAGGTGCTGATATCCCTGTAGCCTGACTGTAAGTGTACAGTTGAGTGCTCGTGGAGCCATATGTGGGCTGAGCTGTGTGTTGTTCACAGGGCAGAGAAGGAGTGGGGTGATGGTATCCGGGGCCTGTCACTCAGCGCAGCGAGATACGCCTTACTCAGGCTGGAGGAGGGCCCTCCACACACCAAGAACTGGAGGTACTCATCTTGGGCTAGTGAAATGCACTGTCATGGCTATCTGCTTACACTTAAGGAATTAAACTGGCCTCTAAACAAGATGCTTTTGGTCAGTGTGAATGAATTTAAATGCCCAGGATGTCAAAAAAAGGAGTGTTGAGTCTGCAGTAAGCTGTCCTGTCACTGCCAAGCGCTACTGCGTGTACCCTGTATGGGCAGACCTTTAGTGCCCTTTGAATCTTTAATTGGACTCCAAATTGGTGAATTCAGAAGTGGAACCTGGGGAAGCTGTGGAGGTCTGTGAGTACAGAGGTCTAGAGGCCAGGAAGTGAACAGTGCCCAACATTCTTCCTTCTGACTTTGTGCTGAAAACAAATTAAGTGGGCAAGACCCCTCCTCTCAGTTGGGCATCGCACAACCCTTGGGCTCTGAACAAGAGGACTAGGAATCTACCAAAGATAGTTTTATACATCTTTTTATACTTGCTCAGCCAGACAGAAAATGACTCAATTGATGTGTAGCAATACGTTTAGGAACAGAAGGCAGGTGGGGTCTGTGTTTAGATGAAAATACTTGGTTTCCATGTGCCAGGTTTCTGGATACAGGATACAGATACTTTCTTGGCACAAGTATCCAGGTAGATCTGGGAGAACAGCCTTACAGTGTGAACGCAGTGTGTGCTCTACTAGTACTTAAAAGAGCCTTGAAAAACAAGCCTGTAAATAAAACACGAAACAAGCCTCTTAAGCCGAGTATATCAATGGGTTTTATTACTGTCAACACAATGCAACAGCAGAATTCACACTATTTCACATCTGCTTTTAATCAAGAGAAATAAAATATTAAGTAAAACTCCTCAAATGTATGAGATACAGAAAGAATGTGCCATTTCAGAATTAATATTCAAGCACAATATAAGTGATGAGAGGCAGTTTTTCACATGTGCTGCTGTTAAAGCTTTAGTTAAAAAATACATTGCCTTTTTTATTTTCTCCAGGCCTCAGTTGCTGGTGCTTCTGAAACTTGATGAAGATTTGCATGTAAAATACCCTAGATTGTTAACGTTTGCATCCCAGCTGAAAGCTGGTAAAGGTTTGACTATCATAGGATCAGTCATCCAAGGGAATTTCTTGGAAACGTATGGAGAAGCCCAGGCTGCTGAACAGGTCAGTGTCTTAAACAACTATCTGAAGTAGAAGGGGGTGAGTGGGCAGGTAATGTGAAATTGTTTTTTAATCATACATGGAAAAAAGCTTGTTAATAAGGCTTGCATGAAACACAGAACTAGTTGAGCAGTACTACAGCTGCTCAGTGAAGGGCTTGCAGACATGTTTTAGCAGCCAGTTGCGGCTTTGGGAATGCAAGATCAATGCTCACAACTTGTGTAAACAGCCTGCCTGCATAAAACTGTCTTCATTTATAAGAAATAAATACTATGGAAGTTTCTGTATGCTGCTTAATGAAGGGAAGAGGACTATTTAGTCTTCTGAACATCTCAAGTAGCATTTCAGTAACTGTCAAACTTTTAGCAAATGAGCTCTTTTTCAGTGTGTTGATAAATTTATTACAAAAAGCGTTGAAGGATGATTCTGAAAGTTTGTTAATAAATTACTTAATCTTCCTCATTGTGTAAACATGACATGATAGCCCTGTTTATGTTTGTATAGCGTCACCATATCTGTTCTCTTCCCCAGAGGCTCTTTATATATGAAAATTTTTACAAAAGGAAAACTGATTAATGGACCATGTGTTGCCCAAGTTTATTTAGTTTTTAAACAAATAAAAGGTGTACTTGATAGGTGTGTGGGATTTGGTGCTTATATTTGTAAATTTAATATAACACAGTATATAACAGTATAGCATGGGAGTCTGGAACTGGAAATCCAATGAAGTCAGTTTGCCTTGGGTTTAAAAAGGTATGTGTTATAGGATTAGAAAATGGAAAGTGAGATAGTAGCATAGATATCACTAACTACTACTAGGAATAAGATGATACCACAAATGAAAACACTCTTACCTTAATCTGTTAGAAATTATGTTTGGAAGGAAACTGAGTTTTAAACAAGCATTACACCCAATAGTGGGTATTTTTCCTTTCATTTTATTAAGGAAATTTGATGAGCAGAACTTTGCATTGAAATATGTTTCACCTATGGACACGTGATTACAATATAAAAAAAAATTCCTAGTTCACATTGTAGAGAACTACCAGGAGTTCCTTTTGGTTCTGAGGCTTTTCCTTGTCTGTCTTGCAGACAATTAAGAATATGATGGAAATTGAGAAGGTCAAAGGATTTTGTCAAGTAGTTGTAGCCAATAAGGTCCGAGAAGGAATTGCTCACTTGATCCAGTCCTGTGGACTCGGTGGCATGAAGCACAACACTGTGGTGTTGGGGTGGCCCTATGGCTGGAGACAAAGTGAAGATCCAAGGTCTTGGAAGACATTTATAGGTGAGCTTTAAACGTTCTGTGTGATCAGACACTGTGAACAGAGATGTTTATTTACATACGTGGTACACACAGGGATTCTAACAGAATCCTTATAAATTTCAGTTTGGATTTTAGTCTGTTTTTTCTAGTATTGATGGGGAAGTATTTCCTCACAAAACCTCTCTGTTTGAAATACCACTTTCTGTAGGTAAAAGACCTATAAATGATCTTCAAAGATTAATCTAGCAGCTAAAACTCATGTGTCTAGTGAATGGTTAAAAAATTATGGGCTTGAGAGATGCTGGTTTTATGGCAAACTGTAATTTGTTTCCTAGATATTCTCTGTTTTATCACTGGTTCTAAGGTATCCTTCACTCCTGGATAACACTCTCCTTGTCTCTATCCCTCTCTTTCTCCTGTGGTCCAGTTACTTAATCACATTAGAACAGAGCAGGTGCTTTCTCCTCATACTTAGCTTTGAAGATTGCTGCATTTATTTCAAATGTGAAATAGGGCTTGTGTTTCTGTGAGTCTGCTTCATCCTGGTGTTGTCATTTGGACTGACCTGTCTATGCAAGCCTTGCTGTACCTACTTTATTTAAGTGATGACTTTTATGGTTTGCTGACATTTGCTCAGTGAGTAGCATTTTTTTTTAACCATAGATGACTCTTGCAGAATTGGAAATAACTGTGTTCTTCCCCTTTTGGGCAGGTACTGTTCGCTGCACGACTGCAGCTCATCTGGCTCTGCTGGTTCCCAAAAATGTGTCTTTCTACCCCAGCAACCACGAGCGTTACAACGAAGGCAACATTGATGTGTGGTGGATTGTGCATGATGGAGGCATGTTGATGTTGCTTCCTTTTCTTCTCAAACAGCACAAAGTAAGCAGCTAGCCAGAGAACGTCCCCCATCTACTTCTGCATGCATTAGTTTAAAGAAACAAGGTCCAGTTGTAGAGCCTGTATTGATAAATGAGAGTGGATATATTGCTAAGTTTCTGTTTTGTAGAGCAAAATATTGTTAGGTCAAATAACTGAGAATCTGTGTTCCCTCACCAGGTTTGGAGAAAATGCAAAATGAGAATTTTTACTGTAGCTCAGATGGATGATAACAGCATCCAGATGAAGAAGGATTTGGCTACTTTCCTCTATCAACTCCGAATAGAGGCAGAGGTAGAAGTGGTAGAAATGGTAAGGGAATTGAGCCCATTTTTCATTTCATTATGCAAGTGGTGATGTTTGGTTATGACTTGATTACAAGCACAATATTTGTCCTTATTTCTGCAGCACAATAGTGATATTTCAGCATATACTTACGAGAGAACTCTTATGATGGAGCAGAGATCTCAGATGCTGAGGCAAATGAGGCTGACAAAAACCGAGAGGGAAAGGGAGGTATGTCACTTGTGGATGTTCTCTATGGGCTGCTGACGGGATGACACAAAGTGCCTTCCTAGTAGTGTGTTACGTAGCTGCTGCTTAAATTTAACTCCTGCCCTCTAAAGAAGTAAGGAAATACTTTAAGTGTAGCTTTTTTGTTTCCTAAAATCGCATGTAGTTCTTGTTTTCTCTGTACGTGGGATATCCGGTATTTGTCTCAATTTATAGCATATCCTGTTTTCTTACTGAAGTTGTCATTCTAGTTTGGACTTACAGGACACGTAGATATGAAAAGTGTCTATGACATGTAGCTGTGAAAGATCTATCTTTTCTGCATGTGTTTGTCATGCTTTTTTTTTAGTTGTCAATTTTGAGTCGGTCTTGTCTGTTGTTTCTGACCTTGTCATGATGTGAGCTAGACTGACTTTTTTTTCTTGTATAGATACAGGCCTCTGTCAGTCCAAATTCTGCTCGGCTTACACCCATCAAAACTGTTTAAAGTCAGTTTGGTATGTAAGACTTTTGGCTAGGGCAGGTGCCTGGTATCAGAGCTGTCCTAAAGGCTAAATTGACTGAGCAAAATAAAAGATACAATGGAACAAAAAGTCTTTCATTGCTTAAAGAAAACCAGAGAGTGTAAAGTCAAGTCTCTGAGTTCAGCTTGTCGTTCCTGTGCCCTCCAGGCTCAGCTGGTAAAGGACAGACATTCAATAGCACGTCTGGAGAGCCTCTACTCGGATGAAGAAGATGAGGGGGACCCTGTTCCTGAGAATATCCAGATGACCTGGACAAAAGAGAAATGTGATGCTGAGAAGCGGAACAGAGGCAGTGCTGTGGGAAGCTTTAGAGATCTCATCAGCATTAAGCCGTGAGTCTTGTTTAAGTCAACACTTTGCATCTACTGAAACTCTACATGTGCTGTGCTTTTATTACCTTTTGTTTCCTAATCCTTGGTTTGGACTTGTGCTATAAACATGAAGACCTGGCTACAAAAAGACAGCAGTTAGTCTCCCCAGAAATCTCTAACCAATTAAATGTGCACATCCCTCAATATTTTGTTTGGTATAGTCAAATTCTAAATTGGACCTGTTAAATCCTTCAGCAGCTTCTCTCCTGTCTCCCAAATACTTCAATAAAACACACTGATAATTTCACTGATCTAATCAGAATTTTAAAAAAAGACTGATAATTTCACTGGCTAGTGTGTGGTGTGGATGTTTAATAAAGGAAGAAGCTGTTGAGATGGGGATGAATGACTTGGAATAGAATATTTGTGTGATAAATCCCTCTGACGTGCTGCGCAGGAGCACTGACATGTAACAAACAGCTGTAGTACTACTGTGTGTGCCCCCTGAAGAGCTAAAAGTAAAGGTCTGGTTTGGCTTTGTGTAAAAATGTGTGACTCCTGTGACTTCTTTGATGTCCTGCATCTCACATGAAGAGTTCAGTCAGTCAGTTTTGCATATTTGGCAAAGTTTCCGATTTTTCTTCCTAATAAATCAGAACTCAAATCTGTTTTAGGCTGAATCATACTGTAGAAATTCTGCTGAATTTGGTGTTAACTACGTGTACTTTTTCCTCTTCCATGCTTTCAGAAAGTGGGAAAACTTGTAAGTTTGTTATTTAAATTAGAAGTTCGTTAAGATGGTTGAGAGAAAAGACTTCATTTTCTCAACTAAAAGCAGGAAAACTATGTGTAATGATGGAAAAAAAGAAAAGGCACTAGGGTTGGAGCAGTCTTAGCAATGTTTTAAAGGGAGCAGGATTAGCTACTTAAGCTAAGTATCATTATAAATAGGATGTAACAAACTACAAGAGTTGTCCTGACAAGAACTAAGGATTGAAAACAATTCCAGTCTGAACCTATTTCCTTAAGCAGAGTATGACACAAGCAGGGGGAAGCATTACTCATTTTGAGAAGCTCTCACTCCACAACACTGCAGGGATGTTATTTCTGGCAGTTTCTGGGCACTAAACAAGCCTGTTCTTACAGGCTACACCTTCAAATCACTGGGGAGATGCCAATTTTAACTATCACGCTAGAGAAAACCAAACCTGTAGTTTTCAATTCTCTTTCCAAAACTATACATAGCTAACAACTGTTTGTTCCTGCTGCTGCTTTCTTCCTCACTTCCTGTAAACATAATCTGGCCTCAGTGTTGTCCCTGGCTTTCTGAAGTTGATGTGGTAAAGACAGAGGGTGTCCTTGCTCCAAATTAAATTAGAATATGAAGTAACAGAGAGGTAATTCACAGTGGGTAAATTATGCTCTTAGTATAATAAATATGATTCTGCTGTTAGTATAATAAACGTGATTTTTCCCACTTCTTCTATTTTCTGTGTATATAAATTATTTGCAAATCTGAATATTCAGAAGAGCAACAAGGTTACTAAAGACTTGCACTCATATCATGCAAACCTGACTTAATGAAACCAAAGATTCATATTCAGTTTGTTTCTACTAATACTTGTTTTTAATATATTAAAATGAAGACAAAAACTCATGTGGAAAAGCCTCAAAACTATAAATATATTCTCCTTTTGATAAGTTTATTTCTGTATTGTATTTCCTTTTATGTTACCAAAATAATGGTTGATTTCCTGTAAGAAGGAAACATTCCTTGGTTAGTTATCCCCAAAGGTTTCTTTTGGGTTTTGTTTCTACTTGGATTGACGTTATTTTGTGTTAATATATTCTGAATAATTAATGCTGTTACCTCTCTTAGCCTCGATTCTTAAGAAGTGAAGGCTTTTGAGATCATGCTGCATCTATTCCCTATTGTGCCATAACTTTGGAACCAAGTGACTACTCAAGTTCGAAATTGTGATTGAGATTTTAAAGATACCTGGGTAAAAGTGTTTCTTGTAAATAGCCAGGCAGAGAGGTGTGACCAGCTGAAGGAGAGGTTAACATCCTTATGACACTCCAGAAGAGCCCCGTACATCCAGCCCCTGGTAGGCTGCAATCCCATATTTCCCCATCATGTGATTGCAGTCTGTAGCAAATCAGGCTTTCTTTGGAGATGCCAGCTGCTGTTCAACACAAAGAGGGAAGTGTGCTCTTGGGAAGTCTGGGCTGAGCGTGATGGTGCCAGTCTCCTGCTTGGTTCCCATGTCTTTGAGGAAGGGTTTTGTGCTGCCACGGCCATGAGGGGATCTGGGCAGGTCTCCTGCAGTCACACGCGTGCCCAGTCAAAGAGCACATCCTCTCGTGCAAGTGTGTTTGAACTTCTGCAACACTAAATCCTCTTTATAAAATATGCTTTTTGAAGAGCAGTATAACTTTATAAACTGGAGACTTGAGTCCAGAGATCTTAAAACCAGTGGACCAGCTGTACCTGAATAACTCTGTGAAATCTCTTCTGTATCTTCATCATAAAGCTTGAAAAAAATTACTGTGTGTTGAGTTGACATTAAACAGGGTTAAATTTAAATTTAAGAGACTTGAGTATGCTTTTAAGTACCTTTTTAATAATTCAGTGTTCAGAGGCATGTTTCTAACAGTAAGTCTGAATGTGCTTCTTTTACAGGAACCAGTCTAATGTCCGAAGGATGCACACAGCAGTGAAGCTGAATGAAGTCATTGTAAATAGATCCCATGATGCCAGACTCGTGCTCCTCAACATGCCTGGTCCTCCAAAGAATACTGATGGGGATGAAAACTGTATCCTTTCAGGCAAGGCCTGGGCCACACAGAAGGTTTTTCTTTAATCTGTGGTCTTGAATTCATTTTGCCACCAGTGCTGTCCAGCTGTAATATGTGACAAAGTGTCCACAGAGTGGAGGGTGCCGGCTTGTGGCTGTATGGTAGTAATTGCTTGAAGGAAAAGCTGCCACAGACTCACAGTATTTTGGCACTTAGAGGGATACTTGCTCCATGCCCCTAAGTGAGGCAGAGCTGAGGGTTGTGAGTTGGCCCTCATCTAATGCCTGTGTGTTTTGAGTTTGATATTTCTTTTGCCCTTGACTTTACTGAAACAGACATGGAGTTTCTGGAAGTCTTGACTGAGGGTCTGGAGAGGGTATTACTTGTCAGAGGCGGCGGCCGAGAAGTCATCACCATCTACTCCTGATTTACAAGCTTCTAACCCTGGTCTCCATTTATCTTCTTGGCCATAACGGACATTCCACTTTTAAACAGAGAAGAAAAAAAGGTTTTTTGCCTAACTTTCTCCTCATCCAGTCCTATTCATTGTCTTTCCATTTGCAACATACATATCTTTTGGGATTGCAGTATTTGTTACACCATCCAATTAGCAACATAAATGAATTGTGAAGCTGCCACATTATTCAGTTTCTGCTTTGGTACCCCAGCATTTGTGCATGTAGTTTTAACACTAAACCTATTTTTAGTCAGCACTGCTACGTGCAGTATTTTTAGTAACTGTATGTAAAGTTAGGACATGAAAGCCAGTTACTGTAAAAAGATTAAAAGCTTTTTATATTAGGTTTGGGGGATAGAAGTACATTACATAGCAGCTAGTTTCTGCTGAAGTTCAGCTATAAAGCATTTTCTAAGAGCACACTAAATTGTAAGAGAGGACTGAAAAAGCTTTCTTTTTCTGGGTTTATTTCCAGAACTAAACTCTCAGTATTGGATAAGAATTTATACTTTTAATACATTTATTGATAGAGATTTAAATAAATTATGTTGATATAGTTGAAATGATGTATGTAGCTTGCTATAAGTTTTGTTGCTTCTGAGACTTCAGGTTCTGTGAGGCCAGATCCCTATTTATTTTTGTATTTATTTGTCAGAAATATTGGATATGCAGATGCAGACTGTTTAGGAGAACAGAGATCTCACAATAAATTCAGAATCATCAGTGGATTGAAGGACCAGTCCTGTGCAGTTCTTCCATGCTTTAAATTTCTTGCAGACCATCCATCAAAGTACATTGAGCATGTTGGAGTCCCGTGTGTAGAGCCAGGTGCTATGCTGCACGCACAGCGATGGGATTGCACTTGCACAAGTACAGGGGACCTGCAGCTTCATTGTATGCTTTATGCCCTTAGAGGGAAAAGAAGAAAAGAAGACCTAGATTAACCAATAAGTCTCTGGAGATTTTATCAAGCCCATTAAGTTGTACTTTATGTACAGAACATTCGTATTTTTTCAATAAAACGTTGCATACACTTTGAACCTCTTCTCTGTTCTCTGTGTGAGGGGGGATTGTGCAGGGGCAGCCTCTGCCCTGGTCCCACATCGGCACCTCTGGGCCCGTGGGTGAGGGCCAGGGGGCTGGGACCTGTTGGTGCTCACCCAGATGGCACAAGTCCTGCACAGGGAGCGGCCAGCTGAGCGTTCAGAGCAGCTGGGTGTGTGTCTGAGGGAGTAAAGGCTGCAGGGTCACTGCCCTACCGGCAGCCAGTAGAACCCTGCACCTCCAGCCTATTAAACACACACATCAGGCTTTCTGGCTGTCTGGGAAAGCAGTAACCCCATGCAAGGGGCAGGTGTGAACTAACCTCCCTGGGATGCATTAGTCATATGGGAAGAAAGGTAGGGATTGACAGTTCTGTCCCACATGCTCGTGCTAGTTCTGTCAACCTCGTGGGGTGCTCCTGGGTGTTTCACTCATCACAGCGTGACCAATCTGTCCGAGAGACACAAATCTGAGAAACCATCCAGACTTTTGTCTTGAATAACTCAATAAAAAAATGCTATTCATAAGAGTTTTATAGTTAAAACCTGTTTGTTCTCTCTGTAAAGGACATACCTGATGGGAACAGGATGGTATTAAACTGTGCCAGGATCCATTCAAGACAACAGCCAGGAAATACCTCTGGGATGTGCTCTCTACTGGGTATTTTTTAATTTTAACAACAGTATTTGCTTTTTTGGTTTTGAAAACCAAAATTAATTTCACTCACACTTTCAAACCAATGGAAAGAATAAAGCTGGCTTATTTGCAAATAGTGTGCTGTTTGTAGAGATTATTTTCACATCTTCAAAGGATGAGTAATGCAGTGCAAGTGTACAGTAATTTTTTAATAGTTAACACCTATTTGCCAGCATTCATTTTATAGGAGTAATACAAAAAGCTTATGAAAGCTTCTTTGTTCCTCAGACTTTTGTAGGTCTGAGATAGTAAATTTCTTTTACTGAGTGTGATCTAATTCAAGTATGTTGAGAAATTCTATACCCTTCCTCCTTATGAAATTGTCTGTAATTGGATGACAACTTCACCTCACAAAAGGGATTTCAGTGCCATCTGTTACCTGACCCATGTAACCTGTTCATGGCTTTATTGTGTTTTTAACATCAAAGCAACCAAGTGAATCTCTTTATAGATTAGGTTTTCAGAGGTGATTATATGCTGTGTGGATTAAAAAACCCCACCCTAATTCAGCATTGTGTGGACCCTAAGGATTTAATAGGCTCCAATTATGTAAACCATTGCTACATACAGAAGGTTCATAATAAGTTCCTCTGAGGCTTGGCTTGTGCACAGCAGTGGATACTGGAAGTAGCATGGAAAAGTTGTGTAAGAAAAACATCCCTGAAAAAGGCAATTTCTATCTGAGTCATATTCTGTGAGGGTGCCTGAATGGTCATCTTCCATTCTTATCCCGAAGCTCAGACCTTTTTCTGGTAAGGAGCTGAGAACATCGCAACTAAAATACAGTATGACAGAGTAGATTGAAACTCTTCACATGTGGGTATACAGAGTTACACCTAAACCATCAATGATACAGTTTTAATCATCAGCGAGCTATTAAAAAATGTGCCTTTGCAAGCACACAGCTCGCTCTGCTCTGTCTTTCCACCCGCAGAAAGCTGGCCGTGACGGCCCAGCCACGCGAAGCTGCTCCGCCGTTCCCTGCGCTCCCGCATCCCGCCGGGACAGCCCTGCCGTGGACACCGGGCTCCACCAGGGGGCGCCGCGCCGCCTCCTTTGGCGCTCCCGGATTCCCGGGAATGGTGTCGGGCCGGGATCGTTCGTGCTGCTCACCTAAGGAGCGCTCCTCTGGCTTCTAGATGCGCTGATAGCCAGTGAAACGTGACAAATTAAAAGATTTCCACTTGAACAACACATCCTCCTCCCCCGACCCCATTTCTCATTTTCTCATCTGCGTCATCCCTAATAATGTTTGCTTCTTCAGTAGTTCCCCTGGGAAGGAAAAAACTGCCTCATGCTGTGCTCGGGAGGTCAAACGTTCTCATTCCGTTCTGGAGTAATTATCCCGCTGCACAGCCGCTGCCCGGGTCAAACAGGGCATCTCTAGGCAGATGCTGCCAATATAAAGTGCTATTTTTCCCTGGGGAGCAGTTCCCTACTGCTCTGGATTTCCCGTGTCAGACAGCACAGTCAGACCCACAGCAGGTGGTGGGTTTTGGAAGAAAATTCCCCATTGGAGTCGCACTCTGTATTCCAAGCTCTCTGAACAGAATATGCCCTGCCAGTGGACAGCTGACTAAAATGGATGTGCGGTTTGCAACGTCTGTCCAAAATTCTCTCTCCACTCTTGAAATAATGCAGGCAGGCCTCTGGCTGTTGGGAACAGCATCATTAAGGGCACATCTCTTTCTCTAGCCAGGGAAGGTGCCTGCCAGCTGGGCAGACACTGCTCCCTCCTGGCAGGCCTGATGTTCATCTGTCAGCTCCTGAAGCGAGCCTGCCCGAGCGCTTCAGGGAGTGCCAGCCAGGGCGCTCACTGTGTGTGATGGGCTGCAGCTCAGCTCAGACTTGGGTGAAAGCCTGACAAACGGGACAGTCTCAGAAGTAGAGGCATCCCTGCTTAGGGCTGGGTGGCAATGGGAGCTGTCCCCAGCTGCTCTCTGCACAGGGCTTGGGCTGAGCCCCTCCTTCCCTCCCCTGCACCATCTCGTGGTTTTCCCAAGAGAGCTGTTAGTACTGACACCGCGAGGTCTGAGGCTCTGCAGCTTGCCCTGATTTCTCCTATTCCCCGGCAATACCAATAATTCAAATATGACTAGTGAAACAGAAATGTTTCTAAGTGTCCGCGGCCCACAGCAATGGAATTGATAATGGGTGAACAACATTAGAGACCTCAGGCAGAGGTCTCAGCCTTTCAGAGGTCTGTGTCATGCAACAGGCCAGTGGTTCTATGATGTTAAAAGAAATGTAAGAGGGAGAAGATGGGACTGCATGCTGTGAAATTCGCATTCATTATTAAATAAGTAAACCAAAAATTCATTTATCTCACCAAAGAATGGTTTTACAGAATCACTAGAAGAGGAAAATACAAAAATACTAACCTTCTGGGTGAAGGCAGCCAGGATCTCTGACAGGATAGTCTGGATTAGCTTCAACAGGGAGACGAAAGCACCAAGCTGCCATTTTGATGCATAAATATCTATTGGTTGGTTCTCTTCACCTCTTTCCTTTCACCAAACCCAAGGCTGCCTATGTTCTGTTAAATACACATATAACCATTTAATTCTAGCTCAGCATTCCTCTCAGCTCAAATCTAGGGAATTTCGTGAAAGATTTTGAATTGCCACAGCTTACTACTGCTCCTGGAGGCAGTTCTGCCTGCCCTTGCCTCCTTCTTCTTGTGTCTTCTACCTCTGCCCATTTTGTGCTGGCACAAGCAGCTGTCCAGCCATGGAGCAATGGATGAGGCCATGTCTCTTGGCAAGAGTGACAAGTTGTGCTTATTTAAGCTGCAGCACTGGATGTGAGAGAGAACTTAAATGTCTGGCGAAGTCAGTCCTCATAAAAGGATGCTTTTTAAGAACTAAATCAGACAACTGAGCACAATTTTGCCTGCCAGCTCCAAGCTGGGACATGTCCTTTTTAATGTAGCTTCTTCTCTTGCCAATAAAATACTACTGGCAGGAGGACACAATATTGTCCATACATTCCCAGACATAAGGCACTCTCCAAGGTTCAAACACAGCCAAGTATTGGAGGGATTTGAACCATAGCTCTCAGTGTGCAGGGGATGAGTCACATTCTTAGGGGGAGGGTTCAAGAGAAACACCAGCTTCATGTTTTTGTAAGATGGGATTGGCCTGCCCTAGGTACTTCTGCAGGAGGCCAGGGCAGTGAATCTGAGTGAAAGTCCAACACAATCCTGAAATTTAATTTTCAAAAAGTGGTACCTTTGAAAAGCCTTCTCTTCAGCAAACTGAAACATAACAGCTGAGGTGAGCCTCTGTTCAACAAGTGCTGATTTCCATGTGACTTCATACAAGAGTGTCTGTGTTGTACAGACGGTGAGTTACATCACACGTGCATGTGATATATTTGGTACTTTCAGTGCTAAATGTGTGGTTCCTCTCTGACAACTTACTCCTCTGCACTGTGTGTCAATAAGGGGCAAACCCACTAGCCAGCAGAGCATGTGAATATAAAATTGTTTGTAGAAATAGAAAAGGAAATAAAGAACACAAAGTCAAGAAGTTTATGAACCATTCTCTGTCCTCAGGTTCTTGTAATTGATGTGTGGGAGTTCAGTTTTGGTTGGGCAGTTACTTCTACAGAAGACCCACTCTCAATCTGCAAGCTGCAAGGACTATAGAAGAATTACAGTTTAAAATTGAGAGACATAAATTTTAAATTCAAGCGTTTTTACAGGTAAAAAGGTAACAAGTCATATGAATGCAGTATTTGTCAAACTTGCCTCCTCAACAGAGCCAAATACATAGGATTTTCCTGTTACATGTCTGAAACAATTTCCTAAGTGTAGCAATTAATTTGATACTGCTTTTAAATTTACAGTTATGTTTAAATATTTTTATTTCCTTTCTATTAGAAGACCAAACTGGTTAATAAGGAATCATTTGCTGAGGCTTAAAAAAAAAAAAAAGAAATTAACTACAGGAACATTAAATATCTAAATGGAATATGTAAATAGTTCCCATCAAAATAAGCTGGCTACAATCAGGACTGATTATATTTTTATTTGGCTCCTTTCATGTCCTTCACCAGGGTCCATACAAGCTGTTCCCACAATATAACTCTTTGTGGCTTATCTGCTCTTTTCTCTTTCAAGGACAAGTACAATCAGCTTCCTCAGAGGCCAGCTGTGCTGGGGTGAAGCGTGGCCCTGCTTATTGTTTGTGAACTTTAAACTAGCACAACTCTTGTCTTGTCAGAGTGGTTTCAGCTCTGTTTTTCATAACAGTGTGTTTAGTTGGGCTCTACCCATTAGCATTTTCAACAACTTGCTTGCATTTACAGAGATATTTCTCACCTCAAAAGAGCTTATTGAAGTGGTCAGCCAGGCCAGTGAACTAAAATTAACATACTGAAAATAAAAAGCAGAGAGAGAGAGGGAGACTGTCTAAGGGACTGGCTTTACTCCAAGCTGTCTCTTAGGTGATCCAGTTTAACTCCCATGCCCAGTTTTTCACACACTAAAGCTAAAGCTGTGTAAGATTCTGCTGTGAACAAAGCTTAACAGTTGTGTTGATCCTAGAGTAGTGTATCATTTCCACAATGCTGGTTTTATATTTGTTCTCAGATTTTAAAAATAACTCCTTCAAACAGGCCCAATTTACTTCTGTTTGGAGACAGAACTTGCTCTTCATCTGCTTTTTTCTTTCTGCCAGTTATGTCAGTAATTAATGGGAAGTGGCATAAACCCCCCATCATTGGGTAAAACAAAAGTGTTTCACCTCAGTGTCTGTACAGTCAGGCCATATATCCTACAAATGCATCTTGAGAGTACATAACATTGTCTTGGAAGTCAGTATGGCTACATCCTAAAGTGGCTAAATCCAATTCTGATGTTTGCATCTTCTGCTGTCTCATGCACAAAATTCCTTTGCATTCCTGTGCAGGCTTTACGTGGGGTACAATAGCAGCCCAGAATGGTGGCTTTGGAGAAAAGAACTTACTCTTTCTGTGACAGTTAAGAAATTCTTCACTCTGACGGCTTCTCGACTCCTACAGATGTAAACTTATATGCAAGGTTAGGGAGATTAATTCCAAGTACAGACTCTGATCTAAAGCACATATCAACATTTAATGTACATTAAAAAATGTTATTGCTGTTGAAAACTTTGTCAGACAGATCTAGTTACTTGGCATGTGCCTGTAAAGATTAGTACTTTTGGAGAGGAGGTGAAGGAAGGATAGGTATGTGACATGAGAATGCCAAGTCATAAGTTTTAGACCACATGCTCTCTAAGGTGTTGCATTTATATCCCCACATTTTCCTCTTCCTTTTAGCTTTCCTCTAATACCAAGAGTGGTGTTCATTTTCCCAAAACACCAATTTTGCACAAAGTTAGATCAAAAATGACAGTAGAAATGACAGAGATGCTCTTTACTATTATTGCTGACCTACACAAGAAGCAACAAGTTGCAGAAAACTTATTGGGAGACTGAAGTTAAAGGTAGTCTTATTTTGGTGTTAATTCGCCTCTGTCAGTGAAATCTGCAGAGAGAACAAATCCTGTTAGAATTCATAGTGCTTATTTAATTGGACATCTGTGATTACACCAAGAGTTCATTCCAGCAGGATTATGTGTGAGGTATCCTTTTTCATATTGCAAGTCAGAGCTGTGGGCTTCTGAAATTTTGCATGTGTGATTTTATAGCTAATGCAACATTGTGCCAATGTTTTATCACGTTTCATTTAGTGTTGCTATCTAGTTAAAGAGGGGCAGCTTTTAGTGCAGAGTCTGTAAGGAGGAAAAAGTCACTCATAATCTCTTCAAAGTCTAACACGATTAAGAGACTGACCCTCCTCACACCAGGCTTAAGTATCAAAATCTAATTAGAATCTCATTACTAACCATATGCCCACAATCAAACCCTGGGTACTGCAACTTGCTTGTCAGTATTTTTAAGGAAACTCAATAACGTCTTTAAATTGGGCATACAGTGGCAAATCTTGTAAGAAGCAGAGAAGGCAACATAGGAAAAAAATTAGAAATCGATAGTCCTGCAGATAAAAGTCATAGAGGAAAAAGTCCACATGTTTTAGCAAGGTTCACTTTCTCTTGATGCTGACATTTCTTTTGCTTTAAGATACCAAAATTATCCAGGAAATTGATCTCACCTTTGTAACTAAAGAATTAGACATGCTTGAACCCCAGATGACCAAGTCATTTTGTATACTGGCATCATCAAAGAAACCCATGTCAGACGCTTCTAAAGAGACTCCAACTGCAAACCTGCTGCATTACAGTACCTGGTCTGTGACACCCACATTTCTTGTGGAAAGTTCACAGACATCGTCGAACTCCTCAGGAAACAAGACTCATATGTCATCATCCTAGTCTGAGCCAATTTTTTAGTTAAATGTTCGATTTTAAAATTAATGCTTGATGTTCAGTTTAAAATCAGAAATTACTCCAAATGCAATACTGTCAGTCCGAGTTACAGGACTAAAATGGAATTTGGATGAAAATTGAGGTCATCCTCATAGGTTATTTGCACCACAAATAAAAAAAACAAACAAAAAGAAACCTTAAATAGGTTCAGGTACCACTGTTAAGTCAAGGCTACAGTTTTTCTTGTTTGAACTCCTCACCAGGATTAGAGCTTCATTTGGCAGCACAAATACATGGTCCTTCACTGCTTGCTTTACAATTGAAACCAAGACAGTAACAGTATATAAGCCCATCTTATATTCAGACAGCAGATCCTGTAGTCCTGTGTTCAAATGACCTTCTTTTCAAAAGGACAGTTAAAATATGTTATGTCTAATGTCATCTTTTTGCTGTTCCAGGAGTGTGAAACACAACTTGTTTCACAACCCATTACTGCCTGATGGGCCATGTACACACATAGTTTTCTCATCTACTACTCTCACAAAAAAAGTCTCTGACTCCAGTGCAGATGGTGTACTGTGCTCTCTCAGTACATGAGTGGACTGAAGTAACCCTACTCCACACTTTCCCGTTTTAGACCTCCAGCACCTTCTCTGTGTGGCCTGTTTGGACTCTTTCTGGGATGTCAAGGCTCACAGTGCAGCCCTCACGTTGCCCTGTGGATGCTACAATGGGAGCCTTCAGCTGACAGCTGCTGCTTCGAGATGTGCTACCTCAGTTATCTAGCTGACTTTGTTGTGACTTGTGCAGCCAGGATCACAAGAAATATCTGCTGAGTTAAAGGTGATTTAATTCACACAGCAAGTCTGAAAGGAAACAAATGTAGAACAGGAAATTGCTTTTTTCACTTCCTACAACAGGCCTTATCATTTGGTAATGTCGTAACCTGCAGTCCTTTGCTTGACTAAGTTCCAAACAATTACTGCATAATCTGTTCCCATGTTACGTGCAACACTAAGGAAGTAAAAGCCTCTGGTTAAATACTCAAATTCTAGCTGTCTTAAAAAAGGACTGCAACAAGAAACAAGCCCCAATTGCTTTTCCAACAGTGAGTAAACTCTATAAACAGTCTTGTTTGTCCCTTGTGTATGTGATTAAAAGAAAATGTAACTGAATTAGATCAGATGAAAAGCATGGGGAAGAATCTACTTGAGCAGTAGAAGACTCAAGCTTTTCAATGTGCTGAATAGCATGCAAGAAAAGGAGAAACTGCAGATTATATCAGTTAAAACTCGGTATTATATCTTACAATGTCATATTATCTACTCATGCTGAACTAAAGGGACTTGGATCTTTATTCTAAACAGTTATATGGAGTAGATCGCATAAATTGAATGTAAATTCTAAAAGAATCCAGCACAACTACCCTTTATGAAATTCCCCAGCAATCAGGAGATTTGATAATCTCAAGATTAATAAAATTGGTAAGCCATGCACTCTTGAATGTGGTGCATGACTACAGGCCATGCCCAGAGTACCCACCGTGATTCTGCTCCTTATTGCATAAAGTATTTCCTACCATGATAAGTGAAGGCTGCGGGAGATCTGTTTGTGAGGTGCCTACTTGTAAATCAACAAGTCTGAGGTTTAAATAAGCATTTAGCTTCTGCAAGCTTGGTTTCCTTGCTCAGGCTGTCGCCACAACAGGACAGTTCTCAGGTGACGGAGGGTTTTGGTGTCTCAGGCTGCTGTTTGTGCCAGGGAGGAGGGTGCCACACAGCTGGAAGTGCCTCAGGATGGCACGGGAGGGCACCTGCATCCCTGGGCACCGGGGAAGAGAAGCTGCACTGCACTCTCTGTACAGGAGAACTCACCCGAAGAGAGACTGAAAAATATACTCTGAAATTCAAAATATGGTAAATAAATTGCAGCTTCAGGTAGAAACATGTAACCGTGGGTGAAATGCTATGCTGCTAGAGAAAACACAATTGGTACATGACTGAGACGTGTCATGAAGTTCCCTTCTCTTTCCATTTCCTAGGTATAATTTCAGCTACATCAGATGCAGCTTTTAATCTGAAATCATAGCTATCCTGTGAGGAACAGTTTAGTTGCTGAATCTTATTTGTGGTGGTGCTGCTTGTTGGCTGCATTGAAAGTGCTTTTGTTAAACACTGAACAAACTGGCAGGTGAAGTGGTGCAATAGAAGAGATGAGAGTTGGGTCAGGCATTTGACCTGCCTTTACTTCCTCACCTGCTCTGCAACAGGCACTGTGAGGGGTTAGTTTCAAATGATGGCAAGCACAAAGTTTTGGTGCCCTAATATGAGATTTTAAAAAAAATTCTGTTACTAATAAAGAGCAGATCTGCGCATGTTGGGGCACTTCTGAGAGCTGGAGAACAGAATAATGGCTTTGCTTAACTATAAAGTCTTTGAAGAGGTGATAAAAGTACAAGGTGGAATAAAGCAATGTTTCTCAGGAAGGGAGAGACCTGTTGTGTTACCAGAGAACCTCTTTTGAGGAGAGCATTTTGTGTCCGGTTGAACACGGGTGCCCCCATGTGTTCTGAGTGTTGACAATGCACAGGCTCGTGGCTTGTGTCACCCAGCCTTTATTTAGTTCATACCAGTGTTTGGAAGTTTCACCACATTTGAATAGTTGAGCTCGGAGCCAACCTTCATCCATCATTTTTTTATGGCACAACAATTCCAGATAAGCTCATTTCAGATATTAAGTTACGTGGCTTCAAACGCAAGCTGTGTGTTGTGAAAAGATTGTATTAAATAGTTAGTCTACATTAGAGTGTACTATCTTTGGTGCTTTAAAGTGATTTCTGGAGTGACCAGATTAATCAGAAGTATCACAGGACCATCTTGTAGTGGCTTGGATTAATTTTTCATAAATTCCTATTGTGTTGATGTGGTGACTTCAATAGTTCAGAAAAGTATTTTCTGAAATGCTGCCATGGTCCCACCCCCTCACAGGCTGTAACTTCCCACCCCTGCATGTCCCTACTGCTGTAGTTTTCCATTGAGGCTGTTTTTCTGGAAACACCCTTGAAGCCAGATCACTAAAGTCGTCAGATTTTAAAAAACCCCTGAAATCGTTGGAGTGCTGCAGCCTGTGGAGGATGCGTGAGACAATGACCCGCAAGCTGCCTTTACAGAAATAACAAATGCTGGAATGTGGCCTGGATTCCCCACTGTGCACTGACGGAGATGCTGCAGGATCGTTTTTTCTCTTGTTCTAAGGCACTGAGTAATGTTATCTGTGTTATGACTGCAGCCACAGCAAGAAGACAAAGCTAAAGCCTCCAACGGGTGTCACTTGTGTTCTCTGTCCAAACAAGCAAATACTTTTAACTCCCAGTCTGTGGAACTCACTGCAATACGGTGTAGTAATTTAGTCTAGAGGAAAGCGCTCCTCTGAACTGAAGGTGCTCAGGAACCTGTGATTTAGATGGTTACAAGAAAACAGAAATCCTCTTACAGCAAAAAGATAATAATACATCATAGAAGTTAGTGAGAAGAAACAAATCCCAAAACTGCCTGTGTGATGTCTCTGGCAGCTTTTATCATGGCTCAGACTGCTGGGATATCTTGAATTAGGAGTGCTGGCATTTTCTTCTGCAGGGTGGTTTTTCAAGTAGTATTACCTTCCTTTCTGTGAAGTCCCACTGCAGCCTGCTATGCACTGGTCTATGACGCTGCTTACTGTGTTGACTCCCCTGTCAACATTTCAGCTGAAAGCAGTTTGTCTATTGGATGAATGAATCTCTTGTGTTCTCTGCTCTCTCTCTCAAGTGGTATCAATAGTTTTTGTTGGCAATAACAGATTATCTAATACTGATCATGATACAGCTAAGGAATTGGTGGTTCTTTAACTATCTACCAAACTTTAAATTATTTTCTGAGGCTTTGCTTTAAATGCTTGTTTCAAGTTCATATTTGGACATGTAGAAATTATGTTTACTTAGAAATGACATTACTAAAAACAATCAATTGGGCAATTAATTACTCTCATCAGGAGTATATTTTACTACTAAAAAATTCAATTTTTTTTCAACTTACTGATATACTTTGGCTGCAGGCTGAATTGTAGCTGCTATGGAAAATTCCAAGAAAAGGTGTAAAACGATGAGTGAAAAATGTCAAGGGTAATATTTGTTTAATGTGATTTCATTCATATGTTTATATCCAAAAATGTCTTTTTAGACCATCTGGGAGTTCTACAGTTGAGTCATGTTAGCCTTTTCCTTTTTCACATTTACTCCATTTTGTTTGTACTTCCCAAATCTATTTTATTTTTCTCATTTTCTTTTACCCTGCTGGTTTGTTCTTTCTCGGCTTTATTTTTAATTAGCTAAACATAAGTGGCCTTTGACATAGCAAAGATTATGAAAACAGTGGGACACTGGTTACTGCTTTGAAAGAGTAAGGCAAATATTTTTGTGTTTGTTCTCCTTTGTCTGTTACCTCTCTCCTGGGGTTGTATTGTCAGTGAGTGAAGTAAAAGAGCCACTTGGGGGGAAAAAGGGAGTTTATTTGGAATCTTTCTGTGTATTATGGCCAGAAGCCTTAATAAATCTCAGTTCCATTGTGCTATGCAAAGCTACAAATGCGTAACGAGAATGTCTGAAGTTTACAGCATGAAGCATTATGACAAACCAGACCTGGCAGGGAGATGATATTTTAACAGGGAGATGATATTTAATTTTATGCAGGCAGACCAACAACCAGAGATTTTGAGCCAGCATATAATCATGTTTATTATCTCCTGAAAATCTGTCCTCAAACAATGGAAGCTCCTATATGGAAAGTGGCCTACTGGAAAGCTCTCCTTTTATAGTCATTTGAAGGTCAGAGAGGGATGGTGATGGTGAGATATGAAAGTGTTTCCCAGCTCTGGTGCCTGTCCAGCACTGTAAGCTTGAGAATATGCTCTTTCACTCACTTCAGACCTTGTCAGATCCAGGACCAAATGTGGTCAGGCTGTGCATGTTTGGTCTCCATTTGAGATTTGTGTTGTATTTCATTTGAAACGGCACCATTTCATGATTACCAGAGGTGGTGGTAACTGAGATGGCTGATTCTGGTGCAAATGGGCAATTTGGCTCCTTGAATAACAAAGGTGTGCACACTGCTCCCTTACTTAACCCAAAAGTTGGCAATAGGTCATAGGTTGGACTCGATGATCTCAGAGGTCTTTTCCAGCCTAGTTAATTCTGTGATTCTGTGTGATTCTGTGATTCAGCTACTTAAGTAAAACTCAATTTTTGTCTAAAATAACATGCAAAATAGACACAGAATCCTGCATCTGTCTGTACGTTTCAGTGTTATGGGAGCCAGTTAGCCTCAAAGAGGTTCAATGATAATTCCTTAGAGATTTATCAGAAGATATAAGATCCATCCTTGTGTTGCCTTACTGGAGAAAGCTCTTTGGGAATTAACCATTGCTACTTGTCACAGGGGAGAAGTAAGAAGAGAAGAGAAGCCTTGTGACTTGCAGAAAGGGGTCTTTACAGATTGTTCAGAGAGGTTGCAGCTGGAAAAATTCAAAGTCAGGTTGGATGGGCTCTGAGCAACCTGATCTAGTTTATGATATTCCTGCTCATTGCAGTGGGCTTGGAACTAGGTGAGCTTTAAAGGTCCCTGCCAACCCAAACCATTCTACGTATCTGTGATCTTCTGAATTCTATCTCTGTATGAAAATGTGATCTCTTCTTGCCCTAAACTTGTATCAGTCATAAGAGGAAAGGTGGGTGATGCTCAGGGGAAAAAAAGGACAGAAAGACTGTTCCTGAGAACAATGTTTTATGTCCAATTCTGAATTCAAACTCCGAACCGACAGAAAGAGGGAACAGAGAAAAAGAGCTGTGGTACAAAAAGGAAGATTGGAATCTATATGTAACCTGTGATGCAAGCTTAAAAATCCAATATTTCTGCTCGATATTGTATTAAATGCTTGAGTAAATTGACTCTGAAATTATCAGGAATGTGAGCCTGGAAACATGGGATTTGAGCAGTGGGAAAGGTTATTTAAAGTAGTATAGTAAAACTACTGTGACTTTATTTGAGCAGTCATCTCTTTGAAGGCCTATGAACTTCTATTTGATGGAACAAATGCAAGGAAAGCTGCTTGTGCAGAACAGTTCTCTGCATTGGAGCCTCTATGACCATAAGAATTAATTTTTGTACTATTCCCAAGAGTTCAGTGTTGATCTTTTCCAAATCTTTAGAGTGGTGCAGTTTTCAAGCAAAGTCAGCATTGTCCTATGTTTCCCATTAAAACAATCTGAAGGAAAACAGAGTCTGAGTGTGGAATTAATCCTTTTGGAAATATCACTGCACCAGGAGTTGGTGAGATTATCAGCAGCTTGGCATTAGTCACACACAGTTGGAACTCTGCACGTTAGCAGTGATGTGTTCTAGACAGGAGGAAGGCAAGTGATGACACTGTAAGAAAAGGTACCAAAAAGGCTTTGCCTTGTTTTGTTCTGGCTACCATATAAGGGGAAATAAAATAATCTATATTTGGGACATACGTGCTTGAATTAAGACAGCATAATATTGTCTTGAGTGAACTGATGAAAATTGAAAAGAAATTCCAGAATTAAGTTTAAAAAAATGGACAGTGCCTTTTAAATGATAAAGGGTTTCTGCTTATAGGGTTGGAAATATAAAATAGCTGACATTTAAAATGTCCATAGTTTCGGTGTTTACCAAAGGAGTTCTGATGTTTTAATAGTGACCATTTGAGCTCTTATCTGTTGTAAATGCCTCACTTAAATTCTTTTAGCAAATTATTGGTAATCTGGTCATCCTTGAAAAGTAGCATCCTCTTTTAGCACTACAGCTATTGGGGAAACAGAGCTCTTAATTTTGATGTTTACAGTCAGTGAAATAAGGTCAGCCAAAAAAGGGCACTTACTTCCTACTGCTTGCATTTGGGAGATCTCATTCCTTCCTGAATTTGGTGGGCTGGCTGTCTTCTGCAAATTCCTTCCCTCTCTGTGCCTTAGTTTTCAAGGTTTAAGAGGTTAAATTA
Source organism: Atrichornis clamosus (assembly GCA_013400975.1). NCBI lineage: Eukaryota > Metazoa > Chordata > Aves > Passeriformes > Menuridae > Atrichornis > Atrichornis clamosus. The sequence continues at coordinate 60,593 of WBMZ01011319.1, forward strand.
CAATGATCTTTAATGATCTTTAAAATGCATATTGACATTAGTGTAAGGAAGAAATTAATTTTTATGACATTTCTAGAGACTGAAGAGGCTTCTCAAACTATTTTAGAAGATGACAGTTGTGGTTCGCCTATTGAGAACTTAATCTATACTCAGTTGTTCAGTGTTTTATGACCACTAATGAAGGGCTTATGTTGAAAGTTTTTCTGTATTATAATTTTTAATGTAAATGACACTGAACTAACACTTCTGTTAGGAAGACACTAAAATGAACAAATAAATAATTTGGTGGCATTCTCCCTTCCAATGCATATACTCCTCATACAGTTTCTGCAGTATTTCATGGGCACCTGTGTGCTTTTTTTAGCTAACAAAGTGAGGTGCCTGGTGTGAGGATCCATGCCACAAAGTTTCATATCTACACCATACGTACAGTAAAAGGAAACCCCATCCCCAGTTTCATGTGGGGAAGTGAAACAAACCACATGTGAATGCTTTTTGGCTGAAGAAGACTGCACATCATGGCTTGCCAAAGTATACTTATTCTCCATGAAATTTTGCTGGGTTGCAGTTTTTTCTGTAGAATGAGGAATTTCTGTGAATGCATAGTATATTTTGGTTGTTGCTATTCTTGGCTTTCTTTATAAAAGAAACAACATAAGCTATTACTGCTATTTATGAGAGTACTTTGTGACCCTATGCCATAGTGTTGAACAGATTGCATGACAGTTTTTAATCCAAAAATTTATCATTGCAGCTGGACAAAAGCAGATAATGGCAACTTTGTCTTTAATTTAAAAATGCCTATTAAAGTTCATTGTTGTAGGACTAGTATAAGAAAACAGATTCCTCTCATAACTTCCAAAATGCTAAGTTTAAGTGTCTGTGTTTTTTCCTAAATGTGATTTTAGTTAAAAACCCCCATTTTCTGGTGGCTTTATCTCTTTTGTTGTAATTTGGTGTTTTATTCAGAGCCTGCTAAGGTATTTGGAGTCCTGACTGGGACACTGCCAAACTTACTCATTTGCTTCACTTAAGTAGAATATGTGGTGGGGATTTTCTGGCTTTTGTACTTGTGGGAATGAGTAAGGTTCTTTAACTGTGCTCAACAGATAGAGTTAGATTGGATCTTGCAATATTTCAGTCTTCAGAAGGAAATCTCCCATGAAATTTAAGATGATGCTCTTTTCCCTGTGAGGTAAAAACTATTCGATAAGGGGTCTTGGTCAACCATCTCTATTTCCTTGAACAGAAGGATTTATAGTGGTTTCTATTCTCTGGCATATCAGTTCATTGCATACCTTAAATATTGCACCAACAACTTGAGTTAAAATGTGTGTGAATGATGAAATAAACGTGATGTTTCAATTTTACTCCTTAAATGCTATTAGCAAAGGGGAGGAAACATTGAAGGGCAGCAGCTGTATCTGTTTTCCTACTCAGACTCAACAGGAGCTCTTGCAACCCCAAGTGTTGAACCAGCTCCTTGATTTCAGTGCCGTGGAAGACTCATTCAGTGTCCTCTTCTGCCACTTCCACATAGAGGAGCTGCTAAAGAAGATGGAAAAATGTACTTCTGAAGATTGGGTAAGTCTGAGCAATACCACCCACTTGTTTGGAGATCTTTTTTTCTTTTCTATCATTGGGGCCAAATATTCTCCTGAACCCAAATACATTGTCTATGGCAGAATGTTTAATTAAATTAATAATTTCTGAGGATTTTGCTGCTGCCAAATATCAACTGCAGTCATGTGTGTGAGGATTGCATATGAAAAGGGCAAGAAAAAATTTGGCTTACTTTACTGTGGTCTTATCCTGACATGGAAAGCTGTTATCTACAATGAGAGACCTTACCAAAACCCAGTTTGGTATTTTCTTTCTGTCTTTTCTGTTCTGCTAAAGTAAGTGCATTAAGATTTTCTTTTTAATGAGTTTATTAAATATATGATTTTCAATTTTGATTCAAGATTAAAGATTCAAATATCTGTTCTTTTTTCCACAAGTATACTTCCAGCTGGCATTAATAAGATATATGTGCACATTTATGGGCATATTGCTTCAAATAATTTTTTTATGGGTTGAGACACCACATGAAAGGCTATTATCTCTGACTCAGCTCTGATGATATTTTTAAAGCAGCATTTACGAAAGTTTGATCCATAGATGGATATCTGTGTTTTGAAGACTTTTTAGTTTTGTCTGATAAATTACAATATAAGAGTTAAAAATCCTTTGTCTTGGCATAATTTCTTTGCTGTTGTTGGGATAGGAGGCTGTACTGTTACAAATGGGCATGTAACTGGTTCCCAGTACTAAGTATATAAAAGGATTTGTGACTCTCTTATATAAATATTTCAGTATGGTGACCAAAATGCTGTGTTCAGTGATATGAAGCTTGCCACTGATGTAACTGGGATGAAAACTAGGTATTTCCTATAGGTCCTGCTAAATTATCTCATTGGAGAAGCACTCTGCTGCCAGAATTGTCTAGAGACAGGGGATACAGGAAAGATGAAACTATGGAAGTTGAATATTCCAGGGTTTTGTATCACAAGTGTGCTAAAAGTGATTGGCAAAATGGAAGGGTCTGTGTGTGGTAGAATATGGTAGAGGGGAAGAAAAAAGTAATGGAGAGACCTGAATGGCAAAACAAAATTAGTACAGCAGTAGGCAACAGCTGTTATTCATCCACAAATCTTGGAAGGGCTGAGAAAAGGGAGGTGAGAACTGAAGAGAGGCATCAGCGTCCCAGCTGCCTCAGAAGGGACTGTTGGGGAGATGTAGGTGAGTGCTAGATGAGAGTGGCAGGTGACTCTGGTTTGGCCATCTGGATGTGCAGGGTAAAATACACAGCGAAGGTGAGTCGCCTCTCTGAGTGAACTCAGGGGAAGGCATCAGAAACAAATCTTGGCATCCGTCCTTTCATTTCTTTGAAAGAGAAGGGAAGCTGGGTTTGTACCTGCCCTACCCTTCCGTGCAACAATAAACACTATGGCCTCTGGCTCTAAAATAATCTTAAAAGTCTGGAGATGCATTCTCGTGCCATGTCATAATTCTAGTTCTGTTTGAAGTTGTATGCAACTGGCCGTAGGATCCCTGAAGTGAAAGCTGTGTAACTTTTGTGTGTCTTTCTGGCAAACTCAATTAGTCTGCCTCTTTCTTGAAGGAAGAGAAGAGCTTGTGGCACGGCCCCTGCACATACTGCAGGGCAAGAGGAGCTGGCAGAGACACTCATGCGTGAGAGAGGGGCTGCCTCTGTGTGTGCAGTGTCAGGAGAGGAGGGTCATTCACAACCATTTCCCAAAGGAAAAGCAGTGACTGAATCTATTCATTCTGTTTCTCCCCTGATGATCCCTCACCTTTCCAGGTTGCTGGGAAGCCACTGCAGCTGTGCCACACTGTAGGTGCGAGCGCCCTGTAGTGATAAGGGGAACAGATTTAGGTGGAGTTGAATGGAACGTGTTTTTGCACACACTGATTAATTGTGCTGTGCCAGTGGCCTTGAAATGCTGCTGGAGACGCTGTGGTGCCCGCAGGTTTTCCCGGCAGCTTCACTCTGTGTCATGCAAAGACTAATGCTGTGAGATTCACGACATAAGGGTATGAGCTGACCTCATGTGCCCCAAGATGACTTTTGGAATTGGTAGATAAGCCAGTTCTCCAGCTCTCTGGTTTTTAATGAGCTATTATCTTCCTGCAGGATCCTGCAAATAGTGCAATGACTTCTCAGCAATGCGGAGGGGCTAAAATGGTGCCCTTTTATGGCAATGTCTTCAGTGTGATGCAGTTTTCAGTGGGGACTTAGTGTTGGAAGGTTATTGCTACTGCTACAGTGGATCACCCAGGCAAGGCTCAGTTTTTGTCTTTGGTTATAAAATCTAGAAGGAGAGCAAAAAAACCTTGAAGCAAAGATCCTGGTGACATTAACATCTACATGACCTGTTGATGACAGGGAAAAGGGAGAGTCAGCCTGTTTCCCCAGCAGAAAGGGAATATAGCAGCTGTAATGGATTCTTCTTACTCACATTTTAAAAAAGCCTGATTCAGACCAAACCCTCTAGAGCCAAATCTCTACTTATAAAGATCATAAAACTGAAGAAAGTTTGGTGTGAGGGGACTGAATGTTGAAAAAGAGTTTTCATTTCTGAGCACATTTCAGTCTTGTTTAAACTCATATCTTTTTGCATTATTTATTCTTTTGACTTCAGTTTGAATATAATCAGCCTGAAGTAGAAAGGTTTTTGCTTAGTTTTATGTGCATTTTTATAGCCATCATATTTCTTTGGCGCAGAAGTGCTTACATCCACATTAAAATTAGCCTTATTTGTTCTTTAATCCTTTCTTCATTCAAAAAAATATTACAAAATATTTGAAGGATACAGATTGTTTCCATTTAAAAACATCATGTGTCTGCAAATCTTATGATCCCACTTGATTAGATTTTGTCTGCCTTTGTGGATATAATGTTAAAGCTCTTTTCAAAACTAAATATTGTATTTTTGTTACTAGTGCTGTGGCTTCTTTTCTTGATAACAACACCACATGAGAATTTTTCTGATACATAAAATACTTATTTAGTTGTGAAGACTTCAAAATGTTGGGTGATGGGAGGAAATTCCTGTAGGAAGGTCTCAGAAATCTGGAAAGATTTCCTTGCTGGCTGATATCCTCTCACAACTACCTTCTGCAAACTGTGCTGATGGGTGTTTGCTATTTGTCTCAACATCATTTGCCCTGGTAGTGGGCATGTAATTGAGTGAGCAGGCAGCAAAGCTGTGACCTATCTGGTAGTAAGTACAACTTGGTTTTGAAGTTGCGTGTTGTTTGAGGAATCATTTTATCTACAGCCCTGCAGGAATGTCTGCTGTTTCTGCTTTAGCTGAAATGTAACTTTTGCTCTAATACATTTAAAATAGGCTGAAAGCTTTCCTACCTGACTCAGCTCTTGGCTTGGATGTTGGTGCATCCCTTACTTAAATAAGAGGACCTTAACTGGTGTGAATCTAACCACATAAAACTTGAGAGATGATGGTAAAATGGCTTCCTTGTGCTTTGTTTTTGTGTCTCACATTATTAGAAGGGTCAAGTTTAACTTTGAATAGAATGATTCTGGTCTAGTCTTATTTTCCTGAAGATGCCCTGTTTCCAGCCTGTTAAGGATGTCAGAAATACTGGGCGGGGGAGTTTTTTTGAATACTCCAGCAGGAGAAAGGCAAAGATAAGATATGAGAATAATCTTGTGTAAACTGATATGTAGATGACCATCAGAGTTGGCAGGAAGGGTGTAGTGAAGGATTGGTAGGTAGGAGTTAAAGCTTGTAAAAACACTTTTTGTACGTGCATACAAAATTATCTGCTGAGTTGCAAGGGGCTTTTAAAGTGCCAGAATTCATGTGAGCTTTGACACACACTTTTATTTTAGCAGCTCTGACAACGAAGTTTGTGGGGAATTATTCTGAGGCCCTATTAAGGCCAGGAGGGTTGTTACCACTGTTTAAATTAAGAGATAGCTTGTTATTGACCCAGTTCTCCTGTTCAGCTCCACACTGGCAGATAAGCTTTATCAGGGATTGAGAGCCTCAGTATAAATGAGAGGCACATTCATCTATGAGGTGACTTCATTGAAGTCAGTGACTTACCACAGCCCACAGGAACATTCAGCACAAAATTAATTTCTGTGTAACTAATGAGTTTTATTTAAGAGGTAGATTAATGCGAATTTACTCTTTCAATCTCATGCTCTATTATCTTCTTGTCTTCTCGGCTCTGTTTACTTCAACAGGAGCTGTCTTTCTGGTCAAGAGTAAGTAGTGTGTCTTTATGGCAACTTTCAACAAAATATTTATTTGTACACACACACATTTCGTACCTCATTTATACCTTGAGTGAGATGTCTGAATCACTGCAAAAAATGAGTTCTATCTTTTAAATAAATCAAACTCTATCCTGTTTCAGGCCTACCAAGGCCTGAATACTGAGCAAATGAGACCCGTGCACAGACGAGGAAGGGAAGCTGTGCTGTGCTGTAGAGTGTTAGGTCTCGATGGGGTGATATGCAGTGATTCTTTACTGAACACCTCTAAGTTCAGAGACATCAAGCGTGTACATTCTTTTCCTTTTTAATCTTTGGAATTTGAATGAGCTTAACAAAATTATTATAGGTTAATGTATTTGCAAATGTATGGAAAATAGTAAGTTTATCACCTTTGATTGTATGTGAGAGGAAAGCAATATTACCCAAGTAAGGTTGCCACTGAAATGAGCCAAGAATAGCAGCTGTGTCCAGCATATTAATCAGAAAACCTATGAAGTTCTTTAAATTCACTGTTTTTTCTTTGGAGATTTCATAGAACTTCTATGAATAAGCTGATTTCTGTGAGGGAATTGAAAACCACAGCATTTGTTTTATAGGTGAAGAATAAGACATGGCAGGACCTAAAGCTATACCACAAGTCTGAATGTACCTTCTGGTGACGTTTTGGACTGTGGTGATGTGGATTAAAAATTGCATAATACTTATTCCGTGCTAAAAACAAAATAAATCTCTCTACTGTTAGGTATTTCAGAGCCTTATCTACCACCAAATTTTGGTATGGGTGGGATATGCTAAAAAGGAGGGACTTCTGAGGTGAAAAGTACTTATTTGTACTTATTTTTTTTATTGCTCAAGAACTCTCCCCTGCCTCTAGATATTGTTGTCTAAATAGTTTTGGTAATAAAGAGCCCCAGTAGGTCATGTCAGGCTTGTTTATTATCATTACTCCTAAAATTTCTTTGGTGTTATTTTTATGAAAGCCAGGCAGTGTCACAAAAAGCTGTGGAGCCCTGTGGTGCTTAGAAATCCTGAAAATGAGTCAGTCTTAAATAATTTGTAACAGACAACAATTGCTCTATTTTCCAAATATGTGAAAACTATTAGCAGTTGCTGCACAAGTTAATTTGACATTTAATTGCATGGTATTTGTCTGTGAGCCAGAAAATATATAGAGCAGGCTTTGTTTATTGTCACATTCGGCACCAAAATCGTGTGCCTATCATCTTACCCCTACAGTAAACACCAACTTTCCAGCAATGACTTTTCTTTTGGGGATGCTGCTCTGTGGTGCAGCTGCAACTTTTTAGAAAGTTTTCTGCATAAGAAATAATGTGTGGCCTGGCTTACAAATAATTGGCAAAACATGGCGAAAAGTGTGTATGAGTTGAAGTAAGGTTGTCTCTTGTGCTGTTTCTGCCATGTGGGTTCGCTTCTCACCCACCTGTGGTGCTGTGTCTTAGGAGGCAGAAGTCACGAGGTTTGTGTACCTTGCACATCGACATGAAGCCATAAAGAGGTGCTGTGAGAATGGTTTTAGTAGCAGACCTAAGTTATTGCTGTTCTTCCTTCTAGGCATGCCAGTGATGCCCCCCAAAGAGCTTGTGACAGTGTCTGACTTCAAAGCCAGGATTATGGCCAGTGCTCCTTTTTGGGGCAGTAAAACCATATTGCAGCTCAGGGCAGCCCTTAGTAGTTCAGTTGTCTTCACGTCTGCATACAAGTTTTATCTATCCAGAAGAGATTGGTCATTTTTACAGGTTATAGTTGTTCTTGTGCTTCAGATTTGCTTGCCAGGTCAGAGGCTTGAAATTCTTTGCCCATGTATAGCAGGAATAATTTTCTTCCTGTGTTTCTGAACCCTTTAAACATTTTAATCTGTTGACTTGGGAACAATTAATAATGTTCTGGTAATAAATTCTGATAGATATTTGACAAGAAAACTGCTATTTATAGGAAATATATTGCATTGTCCATAGTAAACCTTACTTAAATGGTTGAGGCTTTTTTCTTGAGAATGCAGTCTAATATTATTAAGATGGGGAAAGGAAAGCTTCCTTTTAGAATTCTAATAATGCTGTTCCAGATTAAAAAAAAAAAAAGGAAAGAAACCGCAAAAGGAATCACTCTTGCAACAACATGAAAAATTTCCATCTGCTTGTTACCACAATTATCTGTCAATAACCCAATGCTTGTGTAGACCTGGAGATATTTTCTGGGAGTTTATCTGTGCTTTTTCTTTGGTTTGAGTGAGATCATGAGACGAGTCCATTTGTTTTCTCACAGTGTTCTCTCTTTCAGGAAAAGTAAGGTAGAGTGGGTGATTCCTTAAAAAAGTTGGGAAAACACTTACACATATCTATTGACCAAGATCTGCCCTGTAGTTGACAGAAGCATGGAATAAGCTGTACTACTACCTCAACAAGCTTACAGTGCAAGTTTGTTTACTATTTCAAAGTAGCACAGAATGCAAAATACAGCCACATTTAATGTGAAATTACAGCAGTACCTACAGTTTCAGATGAAGTGTTCAGAAATTCATTTGCCATGTTCTTGAATTGATGCCTTTTCATGTATTTCTGTAAAATATACATTTTATAATTAATAAGATTTCAACAAAGGAACTTATCTAAACAGAGCAATGTCTAAAGTTCTTCAGAGTTAATAGAAAAATCATCATAAACTGTTGGAAGCTCTGCTCATCTGCTTCACTTTTTAGGTTATAAAACACAGCTCTCAAGTTATTAGTGGCTCACAAAACAACCCTTCCACTCCTCCTTTTATTCTGGAATGAAATGTCTGTTGAACAGGTAAAATCCTTTAATCCAATTATTGTTTGAAGTTCTTTCTCACTGTTTTTCTGCAGGTTTTTTTTTTTTGTTTTTTGAAAGGGTTTATTCAAATGTGTGTTTATTTATCAGTATCACTCAGGAGCACTTGTGTTTTCACACTGTCCATATCAGAAGACATGTCTGCAATCAGTGCTTGTTGCCACATCCTGCATTTTCAGGAGAGCTGATGTTGAGGACAGCAAAATCTGGTGGGTCAGTTGGGATGCTATTCCATATAAAATGTGAACCTATCATACCGTAACTGAGACTTGTAATTAAAGGATCTAGTTGATGAAGAGCAAAGACGAAGGTTCCATGAATCAATTGATTCAATTTCTGAATCTTAAATACTGTCTGGTGATGCCTTTTTCTCCTGACTGTAGATGAAGCCAAAATGTGTTTACATTCATTCTTAAATTCTGCTTGGGATCATGCATTTAACACATTTCCTACTTGTCTCCCAGTCTGTTTTGGCTGCATGGAGGGATCTTGGAGCAGTCTTGCCTTCTGTGGCCGTGTCTGCAGGAGGTTGTAATCACACTGTTTTCAGTAATATATTAGATATTTGCTTTTCTCTGACTTTAAAGTAAAATGTGACACAAAACCCAATGAAGGCAACATTGTCATCTAACCTTGTAAATTCACTTTTACTAAGGTGTGCAATTGCACAACTTTGTAGTCCTAAATTATTCTGTAGGAGTTTAACACATACCATTGATAGAACGGAAATTCTCCCCTCAGGAGCTTCCTCCAGTCTTTGAGCCAAAAAACCCCAACCAACTTTCAAGTTTGCAGAGGCTTGTAAGTCCAAAATTTCATGTTGAATTTCCATGGATATTCATGCAAGACGTTTCTCTGCATTTCCTCTGCCTTCATTTTGTCTTTGTGACCACTTCAGGGGAGACTGACTGTTTGGTCAATAGCCGAGACTGAGAATTTTCTGCAGGTCTTCTGAATGGTTTTACCAGACCATTCTGGGAATGCTCACACAGTTGAATCTGGGTACGTTCCTGGGTTAATAGTAAATGAAAGTATTGCTGCTGTGGCAAATATTGGAAATAATGAAAATGCTCTCTCTAGGGATTATACTAACTATGATCAATGGATTTGAGTTCATAGTTTATTATAGCCAGGCTTAACGTAAGAGTTTTCTCTTGGCATGAATATGCATCAATCTAGCTGGCACTGGTTGGGCACAGAATGTATATAAACAAGAATTAAGGAGGAATCTATAGCTCTACATACTTGAATCACAATAGGAATGGGATTGGAATAAAGTGTTTTCTTAGAGCTTGATATAGCTGGAGCAGCAGCTGAGACTTATTTACGAAGTTCTTTTTTCGTGGAAGTCCTCTCATAAAGAAATTTTCTATATATTAGCACATTGCATTGCTTGAAATCAGGCTACTCTTGTTTATTGTATGCTGTATGCATATGTATTAGCTGTATTAATAATTATGTATAGGAAAGACACTGCAGGAACTTTAACATCAGGAATTGCTTTTCTTGCTTGAACATTTTTTAACTGCCTTAAATTTGGTATGGTATTTAATGTTTAATAAATCATGTTTTATAAATCAGGGAAAGGACTTGTACAAGGATCAAAATAGTGTGATTGCACATAGTTTTTCCTGCTGGAAGATGTTTGACATATTTTTATACATCTTGAAAACATTCAAATAAGCTCAGATGCAAGTTTTTGAGAATGGTAGCTTTTAGATCAGGAACCAGACGGATTAATGTTTTGTGAATTAGATTAGAGTCCAAATTGTCTGAATGAGTTTGTTACCAGACAGCTAACCAAAGTGGGTTTTTTCCTGTTGAATTAGATTAGTCTGTCATAGTCACAGCAATTATGCTGTAGTTTATGGGAAGTTTACTGACTTTTATTATTGAAATAAATTTTAAGGAATTTTGTAAGTTTGACCTTTTGTGACATCAGATAGCAGCAGGTGTTTGGAAGGAAATCAGCTGGCTAAAGAACTGTTGAAAAGCCAGATTTGGTCAAGCATATGATCATTATTGAAGATGGATTATACTAAAACTGCAGATCTCTGAAACCTCTTGAATATTTCTAAGGGATGTTTTTCTAATTTTTAGTGTTTAGTTCACATCAGGGTTTTTGAATTGCTGTGTTGGAAATGAAGTCTTTGAAATGAAGAAATACAGGGTGGTAATTGCTATTGTAAATACTTTGTTACCACTCCGATGCATTTGTTCCAGCCAGGTAATAATGGCTTATTCTTCTTGCATACAAAAAAATACTAAATACTAGAAATAAAGGAAAGAATTTACCAGTAATAAAGGAAGAAAATCCCTGGGAACGTCTAACAATCTCTGTGGAAATCTTATCTAGGATTTTGGCTCAAAATGGAAATCTAGCAGATAGAGACTTAAATAAGGATTATGCAAAACTTCTTTGTGAGTACAGAGTTGTTTCCAGCTCAATACAAGTAGCAGAAAAATCAGTTAAGGTAATAGCAATACATTTCTACTGATTTTGTGTTTACAGGATCAAAATCTGCATGTACAACCTAACAAACATCCTTATAGGTCATAATTTTATATTTAGCCCGGAAAGGGGAATATAGCATGAGTTAAAGGAACTGAGAATCCAGTCAAAATTGTTTAACTTTCTCTATCATCTGTGTTTATTCGGTAAAACATATTCTGGTCTTAGCAAATAGATGAGCTAAAGTTAGCTATTCAATGTACATAAAGGGATTATTTTTTCTGAAATTGTAGCAAAGTGTTATGAAGAGCAAAGCAGTAAATAATCTCTCACCTGCTTTGTAAAGGTAAATTTTATGAAACAAAATATTGGGAGAGTTAGCTTAGTTTTTTGACAGAAGCTTTAAGTTGTTACCTAAAGATAGAGTCTGTTTCACAAAATGTTTAGCTCAAAGGCCATTTTTGTTAGATTGAGAGACTCATTTGGTCAATTGTAGTATTAATCTTATGAAGACTGAGGTTGCTAACAAAATAGACAAAACAGCTATAGTTTGTGTAGGTGGGTTGAAGATATTCCTGGAAAAGGAGCTGGTATTGCTGATAGATGATGGCTAATGAAAAATTACAGTGATAACTCATTTGTCACGGACTAGAACAAAACTTAGGGAAAAATGAAATATCTCTCTTGAAAATAGGAAAATGTCTCAGAATTCTCTAGCCCAGGCTCTGCATTGTGCCTGAAAAGGTCTTTCAAGGGCTGTAACTTAGATCAAAACATCTAGAAGAGGTGGTGTCTTCGAAGAATTGTCATACATGGATCTCCTGTGTCCGAAAAACCCCAAACACCAAATTAAAAAACCCAAACTAAAAAAACCACCCCACAGTATGAAGCCTAAACTGAACTCTTCCTGACCTGAACTTGCCTGCTATCTTCATTTGGTTTGTGAGGAATGTCAGAGCTGATGTATCTCCAACTGGTCTCTGCATGGAAAAGGTGAATGGGAGCAGAAATGGTTGATCATTATTCCTTTTCTTCTTTTTAGTTGCTTAATTGTATCTTAGCTTTGTATACAGTGACTTTTCTGTGCTACCTCTTTCTTGATGACAACGGCCTCATGTACTTAAAGGGTAATGTCATTTGGGCTTTGAAAGCATTGAAAAGTCAATGGAAAATGTGAACTACTGAACTGGCATATTACAAGGACAAAAACATCAAATCAGATGAGTAGAAAACAAGTAATTGCGCTCTTGAATAACAAAGAGTATTCTATATGCCTAGGAGGGAGATTAATATTTCAGGTTTAATTTTTAGATAAAACAGATTTAAAAACAAAGAACAAAATAATTCAAGGGTTTCAGGGTCAGTTCAGTAGGTAAATGTAACATGCCTAACAAGAAGCAAAAAAGCAAAATAGTGATTTAAAAATAGATTTTGAAATTCCTAGGCTGCCTAAGTGTTTCAAACCAGAGAAAGGCTGATGTGGGCTTCTGTCCTTTCTAGGTGGTTGCACTGGCACTCAATCAGTACCCAAGCTTTTCTTGCCATTATTTTGGATGAGACAACTATAAATTGATAAACAGTTTGTTCTTTTCCAAAAATGGCAAATCAAAGTTCTTATACAGTTAATTCTCAGCCTCATTTACTATCCCAATAGGAATGGGACCACTGAAGCCCAGCAAAACAGGAAGCAAATAATAAATAAAATAAAATCAGATCTTTCTAACATTAAAATTTCACAGTCTTCAGCTGCAGACCCTTATCTATGTTTTCTTAGATTATAGAATGTTTTATGGAAAACTTTATGCTTCATTCTGTTTCAAAGGGATCGTGTGTTTCCTTTTTCTCATACAAGTCCTGTATCTCTATTATTTGGCCTAGATCAAATGAGCTATTCAAATCAGATGGTTTGAATACCGTAGCTGACTTGAATTGTTTTGAGTAAAGAGGATCAGGAAACCCATGCAGAGGTTGCATAGCTGGCAAGCCTAGAGGCGAGGCAGTAACCTGGAGTGTGGTGCAGTGCAGCTTGGGGCCAGTATTAGAGTCACCTGGCAGAGCAGATGCCAGCCAATATGTGCCGTGGACTTACTTCATTAACGCTGTGAGCTCTTTTAGAGGGCTCTCCATTTGCTTTGTGAAAGTCCTGGTGATCTCTGTTTCTCATAGTGCAGCCCCACAAGGCCTTTGTCCCCTTCAGATTTGTCATTAGTGATGTTGAAACGTAGTGATGGCAGAATTCAAAATCGGCTGAGAAGTTCAATCAATACACTCTCTACAATCAGGCTTAATTAACTTCAAGGTTTGAAAGCAGAAGCTTGGGGGAAGCTGTCGGTGATCTCTTAGCAGAACATGGAAAACTGAGTGTTGTTCAACTCTCAGGACCAGAGTTCTACTGATGACTTTAGGTGGCAGAAAAGTAAATCTGTGCCTGAAACTAAAACCAGGACAAGATCCATTATCTGGCAGTCAGTGTCTGTTTCACCCCAGGCTCAAAATTCTGATCTGTGGTTCCTTTAATGTGTGTTCTGGAAAGAAGTCAGGAAGTAGTTTCCATACATGTGTCTTTGGTTGCAAGCCAATCCCCCCTATTTACCTTAGACCTTGATTTAGGATAAACTTCTCAGGGGGCGGGGGATTGGCCTTAATCAAGTGTATCTTGTGAGGTGACAGGGAGGGGAGCTCCTCAGTGTCTGTCCGTGTCGGCAGGAGGTGCCAGAGAGTGGGCCGGGCTCTGCTCCATGGAGCGGAGCAGCAGGACAAGAGGAAATGGGTAGAAAGTGATGGACAGGAAATTCCACCTGAACATGAGTGGATGACCCGCTGTGGTCCCTTTCAACCTGAGCCATTCTGAGTCAGCACTAGCAGAGAATTCTGCTATTGCAGGGATAGAGAGACTAGAAACACCTTTTGTGTTTTGTGAGGTTTTTCCTGTCTATAAATTGTTTTCACTTTTATGAATTAAAGAAATGGGTGAAAATATGGAATATCGATTATGATAATTTTGATTTTGCAATTGAACACCTGTAACTGTGATAATTTCTGGTCATACTCAATGTCAAAATATCAAATTTCATGAAAATTTTGCTTTCATGGGCACTACTGAATGAAGCATCAAGTATCTCTTCTTTGAAGGGTAGTCGTATTTTTTTCTCTTCCAGAAATAACTTTTTTTGCTGCCTTTATTTCTGCTGTAGCTCTTTGGGGAGATTTAGGTAAAAGGTAAGAGTGAATGAGTGAATACCACTTAAACCAAAATGACAGTTTTGTTCTCTGTTTGTGAACTGCCTTGCTCACGTTGGTCAATATTGTTGCAAATAATTGCTTGCAGAAATTTATGTAGAAGCAGTAATTTTCATGTTGATATTTGTGGAAAACAAGTGCTTCTTTTGCTAAAACTGAACACCTAATTCTGAACATTAATCTCATGAATCTGTCAGAAAAGATACTGTGTGTCAATTAGTTAAGGCAACTTGAACTTTAAGTGTTTCCCAAGCCTGTTTTAGGAAATTTGTGATCAGGGATTTAGAAAAACATTATTGACCAACAATATTTCCTGCTTGATTGTTTTCTGGCTTTTGGCAGAAAGAAAGGAAATTAAAAAATGGATTTTAATTTTAAAATGTTTCACTGGTATGTAAGTATCTTAAATTTTGTTGTTTTTTTCTGAGTCTCAGTGACTAAAAGTAATAAACCCCCAACACTGGTGCCTTCTGAAAATGTATGCAGTGTCATATATTTTGGTCAAAGTCAATTTCTGGCTGCATAACTGGAGAACTAAATCTTTACTGAAATGGAAATCAATGACTTGACCATACATTTTTGCCTGAAATGACAGTAAATTTCACAATTTGATTTTAACACGACACTGAAGAAAGATAATGAGTGGCTGAATTGTGTCTGTTTTTGTGGATAAGGAGAAATGAAGACCAGTAGATACTGGTGTTGAGCTTTCCAGTTTGGTTCAATGATGATGATTTATGTAAGGTGGAACAACTGTTCATTGAAAGGTGTAAATGTTTCCATACACACTTTGTAGATGTCTAGGAAGAAAATTATTGCCTTTAGTTCTTTATTGCAAACCACAAGAAGGGGAGAAGCTGTTTTGGTATGTGCTTTTAAGATTATTAAAAATTGCAGGAGTGAAGGGTTCTAATATCTGGCTTTAATGCCATTGCTCCAGTCTGTCCAAGATATTTCAAAATTTCGTGGCGATAAGCAGTATTATCACTGTTTTTACAGCTGAGGAAGGAGAGGGCCTTTCTGTTCTCTAGGAATTGCTTTTGATTTATTGCTAGAATTACACACTGGTGGATTATGCAAGTAGGCATTTCTGGAACTCTTTCAACTCTAGCAGTACACTCTTAGTTTCTAAAATGGCTAAACTGTTCTCTCGTTGAACTTTTAAAGAAAGGTCCTTGATACTTAAGTTACTAAAGACATCATATCAGTTCTCTCTTCGTTCTCTTTGCATTTACAAGAGTGTAATATTTCAACATTTTTGCAGCATTGTTGATTTGTCTTATAAAGAAAAAAGGATCAGATGTGTTCTGACTTCTCCAAGCCTTCAATTTTCTTTTCGAAGATAATTTTTTGTTGTGCTTCTGCATTTTAAATTAACTTAGGTTATAAATATTAGCTTAGGTAGGAGAGGAAATTGATATTTCATGTTTGAATCTTAGCTGTCTGCCAGTCTTTAGAGTCAGGTTCTAGGGGCACTTTCCCCACTGCTGCCAGGTAGTCCTGCTGCAGGAATGCCTGTCCCTGGGAGTCAAGGGACTGCTGGGGAGGCTGCCCCTGCGAAGCTTTAGCTGGAATAGTATTGACAACAAGCAAAACTTTCGTTTCAGCTTTTAATTGACTGTCAGAAGTAAATTCTTGGTACATAAGCCTTTTCTTTATACTCTTTTTATGTGCATATTTGTCAGTTTTTATTTAAATAATTTTATACACAATATTGGGATAATCTGTTACATTAATGCACAGCTTAAAACAGTTCTTATTTACACTGATCACAGAAAGACAGAGGTATGAGGACAAATACTTTACATTCACCATCTTTATCAGCATTTTAAGTATAGTTAACCAGCACACATCACACACATCCATATCCATATTTATAAGAAATGTCGTTGTTTCTAATTACACACATGGGCATGTAGGTGTCTCCCTTTGAAAAAAATAAAAATTAATGAAAAAATTTGAAATGCCATTTCCCCCAGATAACCAAAGACTTAAAAAGAAGGGCAAAATTGACCTGCAGATTGCACAATTAATGGAATCAGGCATGGAAACGTGGTGGCTGTGTTTGGACACTTTTGGTCACTGGGGCACTTTAGAGAGTATTTTTACTAGTGGCAAGTTTTGAGCTCCTATGAAGACTTATTCCTGAAAACTGCAATGTGTTCTCTTGCATTGGAAGTAGATCTACTGGACACTAACATATTTGGTTGAATGTTAAGTCATCTAACAACACAAAATTGCAGCCAAAGGATACTCTGGATTTTTTTGGGTTTTTTTAGAATAGAAATTAAAAACACGTGACTTTATTTTATGAGATTAAGGCAGCAATGGAGAATATTGTGCTACAATGTGCATTAGCTGTAGGTAATGTTCTATTCTCCTTTATCACGTTTTTACATTTATAATCAAAGGCCAACATATTATTGAACTAGACTGGCTGACTACAAAATCTTATAATGGAGATAGGTCTTATGTGATAACCTTGTTACATCAAAGTTGAATTTCTCGCCTTACAATATACATATATTCTATGAAAATTAAAAAAACTAGTAAAAATATTAAAATATTTCCTATACAGAGGTACCCTTATCTAAGGTAAATTCTAGTCACTACTATAAAAAGGCATTAAAAATTAAGTAAAACATTGGTGTAAACCAAGTAAATGCTCACTGTAAAGCTTTTGTTTGTAAGGCAAATCTTCATCAGACCTATTAGGATTTATTTTCAAAATGTACTATTTGGAGCTTCTCCCTTTGTAACTGATATTGCCCATAGGAAGTGAGAGCGAAGTCTTGCAGAAAGGTTCACAGAGAGTGCAAGATAAATCACAAATGCAGGTCACCTGCAAGTTTGCCTCTTGGCAGTGACCAGGAAACAACATGACACCTTTAAAAGAGAGCCAGCTTAAGGCTTAGTAATTCTCTTAATTCACTCAATGTGTTCTGTTTCCTTATAACGAAATTAAGCAACTCATGTTGAGTACAGCAGCTAAAGAAACATCTTAAGAAAGGAGGAAAGCAAAGCACACAGGTGGCTCAATCTTGCTGTCAGTGCTTGGGCAGGAAAAGCCCCCTGTTCTCGTGGAAATTAATGCAGTTGTGGTTGATGTACACGAGGGCTGCACTGCTGGACTGAGACTTAAACCTCTCCCTTTGTCCCCTTCTCTCCCAAACCGCTCTCATCTAGACACCTACATGTCCTTCTAAGAGGCCAGTTTCACTGAACACAATCATATCTGTGTCGTTTAATAATCCTCTGGTGGCTTTCTCTTTCTCTGCCTGCTTCTGCTTGGTCATACAGCGATTGCATTCTATCTAAGCACATTCTGTTTTTAAATGGTGAAGGAAAACCGATCAAATGCTGTACTTAAAAGCAACTATATTACCCTGTTATGTACTTCTACTGGTTGAAATGGTTTTATTGCCCATCTAGCTCTCTGTAGTAGTGTCTGATGAATGTAGAGACATCTAAATTCGGACTTGGGCAGTGAACAGTACCACTGTACAAATTAATCACCAGGATCCTGGTCCTATGTTGAACTAACTTTTATTAGGAACAGTGTGCAAAAATCTTGAATATATTGTCCTAAGAAAAGTTTCACTGTGCATGGCATGGCTTATAAGTCTTGTCATTCCCCAGCTAAACTTACACAGGCAAAATCAAGTAATTGTACATCTAATCACAGCTAAGGAACACGTGTGCCTGCTTGGTCAGTCTGAATGGTCTTGGCTGATTGTCAGCAAAAACTTTTCTTTGAGGATAAGCATTAGAGGTGGGCAAGTGCTTAGTGAATTATTCCAAATGAGTGTGAGGTACAAAAAACTGAAATGACTGAAAACCCCCTATTTTCCATGGCACAGAAACATTCAAACATGGGTGTCTGACAGGCAGCTGTTCACTGCATATGACCCTTTCTGAAACTCAGTGAAGCAAGGTCACAGATGTAACAGAGCTTAACTGAAGGTTTAACTTCTGTAAATTAAGTTCTAAAACTTTTTTTCAGACTGTTTTGCAGTATCATGTACTCGTGTACCTTTTTTCTAAAGGAAGCCAGAACATGGATGGCCTTTTCATGTACCAGTAATGTTAGTTTAGTAAATGAAGATCTGTAGTAACTCAGATGTCCAAGGAGCTCACAGATTCAGTCCTTTATGGTGATTTCTGGCCAGCTTTGCTCACAAATAGTCCATATGCTACTTTCTGCTTGTACATAGGTATGAACTTGGTGTGGTCACTTCAAGGTCCCATTTTTGACTTCTATAAACAGCTCAGCTTAATCTTCCAACAGTTTAACTTCCCACAGATTAGCTAGGTAAGCCCACAGTCACCAACAGAAACATGGTATGACTCAGAGGAAGGTCGGCTGAAAAAGTCTCCCAAGTTGTTCAAGGGTTTAATCTGAATCATGTCAGCCTTTACATTAAGGAAATTGAGTTCTTAAATGCAATGATCTGTGGACCATAAATATTCTTAGTACTGAAAAAATTAAGTGTGTTAGAACAAAAAATCCTATTTTGCTGCTCCAAGAGGATCAGAGTTCACACATCATTTCTGCAGGTAGGCTATAGACTGTCATTTGTGATAGCTTTCTAACGTCTGAGTTCTTTGGGCTCATTTTAAAATGTTTTAACAGGGCACTGCAAATAAAACATTTTTAAATCTCATCCCTTTTGAAATTGCTGATCTACAGTTTTAATTTGGTTCTTAGGAAAGAAATGATTAAACATTTGCCAATTCCTCATGAAACTTAGTGAAACAGCCCAGAATATGAATGAAAGCTATCTACTCCCAGAAAAGCAAGTATCTGCTAATTAGTGCTGTATGAATTGGAAGAACTGCAAAAGAGACATTAACAGCAAAAGAACTTTTGATGTGGCTTCCTACAACCTAACAGTACAAAATAAACTTAATTCATGTCAAAACAATAGCATAAGAAGTGAATGTATATACAAAATATTTGGGCTTGACCTTTTTAAATAATAACACTTAAATGGTATTTTGCTGAGAAGAAATTACTGAGCATAGGAAATTTCCTCTGGGAAAAGTGCATACAACATACATTGCACGTGCAGTTAGGGAACATGCACAATAGTAACAGCCAAGTATTTCTCCTACCTTCTATATTTAAAATATCATGTTTGGTCCTGGATATCCTGCAGAATCCCTCACTATGGTAAGATGTCTTTCAAGTGTTGCCAGGGTGTATGTCTCAGGACATGATGGAACACAAGAACTGACAAAAAAGACATGGGTCAAACAGGGGCCAAATACTAAATAGCAGTAGGTGCTTTTTGGACTACTGCCTTGAAAGACCCACTGTTTTCCCCCGAAATCTAAATCTGTGGAGTTTTAGTAATGTAGCTTTAGAATAATACCAAGGATGTGAACAATTATCTTGCTGCATAATGGCAGGGAGGGGTACAAAGGGAGAATGAAGGATCTATCTCTCGGTGCTAACTAACTTTCTGTGGATTGATGAAACATTATGGATCACAGGCAGGTCTTTTTCTCTGGGCAAAAGAAAGGTCAGAAGAGAGATGCTGATGTATGACGGGGGCTTCCTTTATCAGATTAAGAAAAGGCTTTCAAGGAACTATTTTCTAGAACTGTCAAATGAGCTCTTTAATTGCTTCACTGAATTCTTCCCACGGGCTTGTTACCAAAACAGCCAACATAACTAGCAAGCAGATGATAACTGTGTCTTGAATAAGCATGTATCAAAAATTTTCGTCTTGTAACTGTGGGCTGCCTACTCAGTCAGCATATACTTGCCATCCCACGGGGATATCTGTTCCCAAAATAGGTACAGCTGAGAGAAAGGGCGAGCAGCTGGGCTGAAAAGTCAGGAGAGAGTTAGGGGAAGACTTGCAGTTAAACCACATGTGTGAGAAGGACATGACTGGATGTTTTGTTGTTTTGTATTTGTTTTTTTTTTTTAAACTACAAGTGTTTGAACTGAAGGGAGATGAGTATCTTAGTGGCATTTGATATTTTCCGTATTGGAAATGTGTTTGGGAGCTCAAAGCAGGTGCCTAAGAGGAGGTGGGTGCCTGTGCTATGGCTTCCTATGGGACTGTCTGTACCATATCACTGAGTGGAGGAAATGAACATAACCCAGTCTTCACAAAAGTATTTGTCATTTGAACGGATGCTACTTTGTGTCTAATGGCATCATTCATCATCCAAGAGGCATGAGGTAGTTCATCATCTTATTCTGTGGAGAATTGAAGACACTGTTCTTTTGTCTCTGGGACAGAAGTTCTATTATTTGGGGGAGACTTTCTTTGGGCAACATCTTGAATTTAAAGTCTACCCGTGCAGTCACACACTGTGTACTAGCTTTTTCATTCAGGCTTATTCTGATGATAAGATTCCTGCTTTCTCTTATATGACTTTTGTCTTCTGTATAGATTGCAAGTTCTTTACCTGTAAAACCTCAGAACAAGGTGGCAATAGTGCAATGTAGTCCTGAGCTATAAATCCTACACTAAACCTAAGAGGTTATACAGTAACAGAAAAAAAAAAGTAGTAGGTAATCGCCTTGGGAGTTGGTATTAAAAACACAAACCCTGAACATGCTGGGTAAAGCTGACTTCACTCCCATGCTAAGGTAGCTTTGCTCCTATTTTAGAGCAGAGTGGTGATGAAATACAACCTTTCCTGCATGGGTAGTGCTATAGGGATGGTGGTGATGGGCTGTGTCACGAGCAAACACTGATGTAGGTTTTTAGCATTTCCAATCATGAGTGAACCAAACAACGTGTAATGTGACAAGCTATTAAAGCTCCACGTTAAACAGCCCCCAGGAGTTTCAAAATTTGGTAATTACATCTATTCTAAGAGCTTCTGAGCCATGCCAAACCAGTGACTGAAGCAGCTGTACTGTTGAAAAGTAAGCTTTAAAACAATGAAAAGGTTCTCATGAAGTTCAGCAAACAATAAAAATGAGATTAACTGTGAAGTTGGTGGGATGACTTTTTTGAAGCCCTCAACGTATTTTCACTGTTTAGCCTCTTGTGTAATTACAGCATTAGAACTACAACGTTTGGAATTCCTTTATTATTGAAATATGTTTAATAACAGGGTTTAAGCAGCTGTTGGCCATCAGCTGGGCCAGAAAATATTACTTTCTTTATAATTAGAAGAAAGTATCCTTTGGGTTTAAAACCCTGTTTAAATAAAACTGTTGTTTGTCACAGAGACTCCTTCAGAAAAGGACAACACTTGATACATTCTGAAGTATTGAATAGGTTGGAGGAAAAGAATGAATAAGGAGAGAAATTTCCCTTTTGTTATTTTGAACAGAAATCAATGTTAAATAGAAAAAGCCAAAATCACTCAGGCCTTTTAACTTGGCTATTTTAAAAAAGACAAAAACTCAACAAAAATTGTTTTATAAATAAAAAAGGCCTATCCTTTTAAACTGTCTTTTTTAAAAAAGGAAGCACTACATACATTTAAAAGAGAAGCTCATTTGAGTGTATAGAGACAAAAAAAGTCAGAGGTAATGTCCAGAGGTAAACTCTGGGTTGGATCCAGCTGAGGAGCTACTGCCTCTGAAAATTACTGTAGATCTAGCGATAAATAATTAAAAGAAATAACTGAAAGCTACTGAATATAGTGATCACTTGAAAGGTACTACAGTGACAAGTGACCACAGAATAAGAACAGCACCCAAATGCAGAGTTTGTTCTGTATCTTCTACTTTGCATAATACTACTAGAGAGAAGAACTGGAATAGGCTTAGAGAGCTGAGTGTGCCTAAAATATCCTTTTAAATTATTCAACACAATCTTACTCTCTTTTGGTAGGTGAATCCCAGTTAAATTATAATAATAGCACGTTCACAGCAGGAGAATAAAGCCAGTTTGATTTTTTTTATGCCACTGGGTAATTATATAATTCTAAAAATTATCTCTTCCTGTGTATTTTACATTCTTATTTAGAAACAAAATATAACAAAAAGATGAAAGTCTGTCTATTTGGATGTAACTCTCATTCTTAGCTGGAAAAGTCCGTGGAGTGTGGATCATAAAATAAAGCCATTCAATTGTTGATATAAGGGAATATCTCTTTCATGAAGTACAGTGTGATATTAATCTGTGTTCTGTATTAGTAGCTGTAACAGGAATTCTGTTCCTGCTGCTCCTTAGCAGTGTAACGCAGTGGGTCAGAAAACGGCATGGACGTGCACAGCAAAGACAATGTTCTTCACCAAGGGAAGAAACTAATAACAAACCACTGAAAATGAAGCACTTCATTTTCAGCGTCTTCACTTCAGAAGGATGCAAACTCACATCCCAAAGGATAGTATGGCAAGAAAGCTAATGGCATGAGTACATAGCTAAAATTGCTGTTTTGTCATAATTCAGGCGTACTCTTTCCTTAGATCTAAGAACGCTCAGGTGTTGTTGGTTTGAAATAGGTTGTGGCATGAATATCTGAAGTAATTATTACTGTCAGAAAAGTTTAATTCACTTCTTCACAATAAAAAAAGCACTTAACTTATGCTGATTGCTTTTTTTCTCTGCTCCCCCTCCTCCACTTCTGCCAATAGCAAAACTCACAAGTTTTGGTCATGTAGGGATCTCATGGCACCAAAGGATGCAAGAAAAATTAAATGGAGTCTTTAAAGATCATTTGAAGCCAAGTAATAGAAGGGAGGCATTGACAACAGAGAGCAGATGTCTTCTCTCAGAGTCAGTAGATAAGTTCTGAGCCAGCCTGGTCCAAGCATAATTGAGGGAGCTTTGAACTTGACTTTTCTGTATTCGCAGTTTAACTTAACGTGGGCTTTCTCCTCAACCTGTTGGTTGTCATATTGTTAGCCAGTGTTGGAGCTGTAAGGAAATAGAAGTAGTTGTTAAATAACCTTATTGATTCAGATGATGATATTGATAAATTGATTGACAAATCTAGAGTTACAAAGATTTTAAAAATAATGGATAGATTATCCATTATATAACTACATTTCTGTACATTCCAGTTTGCAGTGAGAAATGTGCTGAATGTAAAAGCTACTTAGCTCTCAATTCAGTTTTCAAATTCAGAACTTACAGACATATATGGGAATAAAATATTTGTATTTGTTTTATTACAGTAGGCAATATTTTGTTTACAAACTTAAACCTTGTGAACAAAACACTGTAACTATGCTTTAGCACTAACAAAGCCATTCCTAGCTGTTCACTGAAGATGGCAACAAATTAAAATTCCCTCATTTTTAGCATGGTTTGAGGTAGCTTTAGGAGTTTATTTTGTAGAACAACATTTTCTAATTTATGTGAAATTAATTTGCTACCTTTTTGCCATTCTAGATTTGGGTTCAGAAGAACAGTACTGTGTAGGAATGGCTGTTTATAGCCCTTTCACACAGGAACATCTGCCCCTGGAAACACTGAGTGGGAACTGTACATCATCTGACAACTGAGTGCAGTAACAGTAGAAAGAGAAAGCAGGAACAGGTGCTGTGCTATTACAAATTCTTGGTCACATCAAATAAATTGTGGTCATGAAACAGGACACTTTTTCTTTATGCTTTAATTCTACACCCCATAAATCTACACGGATTATTTCCTTTAAAATTCAAAATTATACTTCAAACAATATTGTTCAGAATAAGCAAAAGGTGGATTTATTTTTTCAGTACCAACATACAAACCACCACTATAAAATCTGGGTCACGTTTTGCGGAGGTGTGCATAATTCTAGTTGCTTTCAACTTTGAAGACAGAAAGTGGTCCAGCATGAATGCTGATAAGTTTAACAAGCTTCATATTTGCATCCTTTTTATCTTCTACAAAAAGGAGTTTATTTCAATAGGCTCATTTTATTTGCTAAAAGTAAAGCAGTATTTGGAAACCAATAGCGTATTTTTCATGGCTTTTGAAGTCTCCAGCAGTGTTTTCAATCAACTGTAAGCCTGTGGGGAAAACCAATTCCACATAACCATATGTCATTTCATAATGGACATTATTTGTAAATGCTGACATTGGACATTTGTTTTTTGCTGTTTACCGTGTGTTGTGGGACATAATTGCAGTTTTGGAAACATGATGTCAGATTGCTGTGCAGTAACTGAGTGAGAGGCCGGGCCCTCTTCAAATGCACAGACCTGCAAGCGCATTCACTGGGAGGAGATTGGTGCAAACCTGTAGTTGTTGCTAAAGGCAGGAAAGGCTTAGTGTCAAGGGACAAAGCATGTGAAAGGAGTACAAACCTTAAACTGCCTGATGTTTCCTTGGGCCACGAGTTGGTGCTCATTTTCAGGTGTGATGCAGTAAGCTAGTCTCTAAACCAGAAAGGAAGAAGAGGAAAAAGTCATCCATATGAAGTGGGATTATGTTTGTAATCCCCAATCTATAATGGGGAAGTAGCATGAACTTTATTTAAAGTGGTAACTTAAATCTTTAATATCACTGCATCACGTGCCTTTACTCAGTCACTGAGAGAATAAGCCTATTATAAGCCCTTGGGTGTTAGCCTTTAATATAAGAAGCAACAGTAGAAAGTTTATGCAAATACTAAGTCCAAATATTTAGCAAGTGCATATAGAAAAGAACATCAAGAACAAGTTGGTATCACAGGCCTTATATCCCCTAAATTCTTGGTTTTCTGTTAGTGCTGTAAGAGGGTTGGCCAGTCCCAGAGAGGGAGAGGAAGGAGATACTGGTATTTCCCAGCCCATCTCCCTTGTCTATCCTGTGCTGTGCCCTTTGAGATCACAGGTGGATTTTGGTTTAATATGAACTTTCAACCAATTTAAGGACTGAGATTATACCTTTCCCCATACTTTTAAGAGACACAGTTTAGGGCATCAGATCTTGTGCTGGTAACTTAGATGTAATATAAAACTAGCCTTTTGCTATCATTCTCATGGGGAAACTGGAGAGCTGCTGTTTACAGAAGCAGTAACAGACAAATCAGAACTTGCTGACACTACAAAATGAATGAGAGAATGTGGTTTTGGCCAAAGGCTTCTGCATCCCCACATCAGTAAACCTGAGCAAGCAGGCAAAAGCCTGATAGGTCAGTACAAATTATTCTTTGAGACTTAAATGCTTCTAGAAAATGGGTTTGTAAACCCCCCAGGATGGAACAAAACAAAGGGCTTATAGAATTGCTGGAAGTGAGATCTAGAAATTGTGCACAACATTGAGATGTTGGAGCTGATGAAAACAGGGCAGCTGAAGAGGAGTTCCCACTCTGGGGAGCTTTTCTGAGGTGAACATTACGTCAGATGACTGTCATGTTTCAGAAACAAGGCCTTTGTTCCTTTGGGTCTGCCAGGTCAATGTGAGGGGGATGTGACCTATCTATGTGAAGGTTGAGATCCTATTTGCTGCTTAATTCTGTGTGTGGCGTTGGTTCAGTGATTGGCCTAAGAGTGTCAATATCTTGCTACACCATTGTATAACTGTAGCTGTAGGAAAGGAGAGCAATAGAACCAGGTGTAAGTCAGGGACTAGATGAGGTCATAAAATTATGACATGGGATGGGAAAAAATTGGTGCTGTATAATGGTGAGGAAGCTTCTGAATACCATTAGAGGTTTTAAGACTATAGGTAATTTACTATGACAGTGAAGGTAAAATTAATACGGTAAAAATTATATGGTTAGTGAACCTTAATCCTGTGCCATTCTGAAATGATAAAGAAAAGTGTGGGGCCAGGGGGTAGAACTGAGGAAATGTGGATGCATTTTTTTCCCTGAGAAAAAGGTTCTTTTAAGTAGAATTAATACATTAATTTTACACACAAACATGTAAGTGAAATTAAAAGGACACTATTTAGGTTTTCTATGTTAATCTTCTTGCTATTAGGCAAATCAATAGAATAAGATGGCCACAAATTCTTTTTTCCCTCAGTTTCTGCTTTATCCAGTGCACAAGGTAGGCATATTGTGCATGTAGTGCAAGATGCTGCTGTCCAGTACCCTGGTTCTTTTACTGAAGTAGTTAAAAAGCAACAGGCTGGATGAGAACATAAGCAGCACCTATATCAGAATTTTCTTGATTTCTGGATCAATTTCAGCACCTTGGCTCGTATTCAATACTAAGTTTCTTCAAGCATTCTGATATCCAGAATGCTGAAATAATTCCAGTGAAATAGATGATAAGGATAAACATTTGTCAGAGCAAGACAAAGTGGCTGCTGTTTCAGGCAGAACACTGGCCTAAATGGATCTGCTGCTGTGCCCCAGTAAAGCTCTTCCCCTGGCTGTGCTGGATGCTCGTTAAATGAACCACGGCCACCCTGAACACAGAGCTACCTCAGGGGTGCATCCCACCCTCCCAGCCTGTGGATATATGTTTAGAGACTCTCACAATGCTAAGATAGGAGAGGTTTGAATTAATTTTGTACATATAACAGTTTACACTCTAGTATAGAGTGATAAAGCATTCTCTGACTGAACTCTACTCAGGTAAAACTTTGTGAAGACCATACCTCAGAGCTGAATATGAAGATACCATAATTTGTAAATTTTCTGTAAATAAGGAAAATCTAATCTCATCAACTGGATTAATTACATGCACCAAAAATATTTTTTCACAAAATTTTGCTGTCTGGAAAGCTAATTTCTAACTAGAAACTCCAACAGGATGCAGTAATCCTACCTCAAACCACCAATCCATCTGACAGATGGATTCAAAAGGTCACTCACAAGTAATAAATTTCAGGAGTAAGAGAAATAAACTGCCAACTTAGATCCAGCCATTTCATTTCACAGCAACATTTCATGACATTTGATTAGCGTTCCACGTACTTCTTTAAAGGTCCCACGCGCATTCATAAATTTATAGATGATATAGGCAGGCACAAGGATCATTGAAGATAATGCTATTCCCCAGCCAATGCGGTTTGCCCAGAGAGGGAAGGTGTAGTCATCATAGGTCAGAGGCTTGAAATTTATTATGCTGACTATCACGACAAACTAGAGAAGAAAGAATAAAATGAAGCACATTTAAGGTGTTTTAAGATGAAGAAACTTACTGGAAAACTGATCCCAGGTGTTCTATTAGGCAGACACCCTAAGGTATATTTCAAACCAGCTTTACTATTTAAAGCAAAAAACCTTCAGACCTTCACACTGTTATTTTGTGCCTCTTATTGCTTAAACTGTTGCGATTCTTGATGTGTTTATGAGTATAAACAGTTAATTTTAGCTACAGATTATTTGAAATTTTGATGGGAAGTTCAGGTGATTTTCTGCTACTGCCTCATTTAACCTAGTGTTACAGATGTAAAAAAGGGATTCTGTAGTCAAGAAAAACCTCTGCAGGATCTACTGTTTTTATTTTATTTGTTTTCCAGGGCCAATGGGCTTTGTGCACATTTTTTAATGAGAGTCATAATGCAAACTCTAGTGTGATACATTTACTGAGGAGAGGTCAAGCAGCCTGGTAAACAAAGTTGGTTTTTCTTTCTGTGCTACCTTGTCCAGTGCTTGATGCAAGAAGGAAAGAACAGGATACCAGCCTACCTCTGTCCTGTTAAATCCATATGGGTTGTGTATCATGCAGAGTTCCTTGGTTTGGTTCTCTGGGCCTATACGTTCTGCTCCATATTTCAATTTCAAATTAACATCTTTTGAGCCTAGGGTTTCAAAGACTACACAAGGAGATTAATAGTGCGGGTTAAGGGAAGATGGTAGTGTGGAATCTGGTTAGAAAAATACTAATTCCATTTTGAAATTTTGCTTAGGATTATGTACATAGCTGCAGACTTTATGGAGAAAGAGCTTCAAGAACCTCAAGATGGAAAAATAATAATGTGTGCATTGGATGGATGAAAGATGCATTATCTACTGATTTATTCTGACCCTTATGTTTATAGGCTTTGCTAGGAAGGTACTGAAGCTCTTTTACCAAGAAATCTTCAGCTACCTGAAGGTAGGGCTGATGGGCTCTCCACCTGTAGCTAGATTGCTACAAGTCTCTCATTAAATTTAAATTTTCAACTGTCTCCTTGTGTGGAAAACCAAGGATGCTTGCTCCAGCATTTCTCCATTCTGCTTGAGTCAGACTTCTTAAAGTGCTGCAGGATATAGTTCCATACAAGTTTCTTTGGAGAACTGTGTTTAAAAGGATAATTAATACAGGCTTGGCAGGTGCTTATGGATGAACTGGGGTCATAAGCTTTCATATTTAAAAGGAAAAGGGGACTTGTCCTAAAAGCCTACCCAGTGGATCTTTTCAATACCAGTACTGCTTTAAGAATGTACAGCTTTAATGCAATTAATAATCTCCAAACTCATAGTGAGATCAAATTTCTGTATTATTATCCTGACCTTTTGATTTACAAATATACATAGGAAGAGATTCCAATATAAAACTGTAGATTAGTGCTGAATCTAACCTTTACACAAAGCAACCAAATTCACACTTTGGGATTTTTTTTCCCCAAATGCCATGGAACACTTGTTTTTCACAACAGGCATCTTACAAGGTACATTTAATACATCTCTTCAGTGTTTCACAGAGCTGATTTCTGGGTGTAGTCATAAATTAGTTTTCCTGAGGTGTCATTCCATAATTTGAGGATCTTGGTATCCTCTAATGAAAAGTACATTCTTGCTAACACAACCTCTTGTCCCTGACGAGTTTGTTTTCCCAAGGGAACGGTTTGTGTTTAATATGCACAGGTGCTGCAGGGACAGGGAGCACACAGCCTAAGTGTTCAGTGTTCCCTAGGAAAACCTGCCTTCATAAAATCATGCTAAAATGGAGGAATGGAAGAAGATAACAATTAGTTTCTCTTTCATGACTGAAATGAATTATACAAAATATAACCAGGATAGAATTTCAAGGAGAAAAAAGAATTAAATTGGAGTATCTTTTAGTCATCCTGACAATATCTGGCACAGCAATGGGTATCTTGCTCTTGGTATCTATTGTACATTCTGGGAAGCAACACACTAGTATTTTATCCATGATTAAATAATTATCAACACTTACCAATAAAAAAGCAGGGCTAACAAATTTCCAGCACAATCTCCAGTAGAGGCCTGGTTTGAAGCCCATCATTTGTTGGATATCTTCACTGAATCTGTCCACACCTAGAATGGATAGGAATGGAAGTGAACATGAGACTGAATTCAGTCTAAACTGATGAGATGCTGGCATTTTCAAAACTTCTTTTTCAGAATGCAGACATGAATGACTTCCAAATCAGAAGACATCAGAAATAGCATTGATCTCCTTTCAATGTCTAGATGTGTCTTTGACATCACTGTATCCAAGACTTAAATGACTGTGGGCACTTAAGGCCTGTTGCAGATAGCAGCATTACCATTGAAAAGAGGCATCTCACAAATATCTAGAATTTAACTTTTAAATGGGACACAACTTAAAAAATAGTTGTGGATTATTGTAACCTAATTACTCCATGTGATTATGAGTACTCTGCAGGAAAATGTAGACCCTTACACAAACTGCTTACTGATAATGATGTAGATAAATAGGATTTTTAACTTATCAAAGGAGATTGCTTTGTTACACTCAATGGCATACCTACCTTTCAGTGTTTCACTAAATACCACAGAATGTTCATTATATCTATTACAAATATAATTTCATATTTATCACTTTCCCAAGAAACTAGGGTGATGCTTCTTCTGTTCAGTGTAAACATGTACAAAACTACATCATTGTAGAATGGGATGATCATCACTGATATAAAGTGGAGAAGAGAGTGTCCTTCTCTGTTTTCTCTAAAAAGTAAACAATCCCTGACTTTACACCTTAGAGACATTGGCTCCCAGAGCAGATCTCTAGTGCATTCTCTCACGTCAGTCCATTTGTTTATAATTTATTACACTTGATGTGTTCAGGAAGTTTACTTTTAATCCTGATCCCATTAGGTAAACAGCAGAAATGCAGCTTCGTACCGTGAATATTTGTTTATTAGAGAGGATCTGTAGTTTTCCATAATGATTAATTCTCTTTGTGTTGATCAATTCAGTACAATTTTAAAAATGTATTTGATGTAAATAATTGGGACAGCTTGAGTTCGTCCTTTATATACGATGAGGATGCAAAATATTTTCAGGGTCTGGACACTTGAGTGTTAATGTCTCTTTGCTTTCCAGCCCCCAATATTATGTACAGGTGAAGAGAAGTAGCCAAAAGGATCTTCAAATGCTCTTTAAATTTAATCTGATTCTATTTGCAGTGCCTTCTGTGAACTTTAAAGTGACTGAAATTTAGCTGCTATGAACACTGACTGAAATTTATCACTGTGTAGAAGGTCAAAGACAAGGACTAGATATATAAAAAAAATTTTATTCAGATGTTTCCAGACAGATGCACTTGGAGCTCAGACAGTGCTTGGTGTTCAATCTCTGCTGAAAATGGGAGATAAGTAGGCCACAATCTCAGACTGCACTTTCAACAACTTGGTTTTCCAGTATTGCATGTCTTCAAACACCTGTTCCTTAGGTAGAACAGAGCTATAGCTACGGATGATGTATCCGTAGCGCTTTGTTTGTGGGATACTTAAAATTTATTTTCAGGTCCTGGTTAAATACCCAAAGAGACTTTCAGTATGATTTCTGAACTAATAAACACTGCAACTGCCTGAGAATGTCACCATTATGTCATGTAATGGTCTATCAAATGGCACAGAACGTTTGTACATAATGTGTTGTCAAGGGAATTAAATCAATATGCAAAAAAGAACAGGTTAGGAAGAAAATGAAAGGTAGATTTGGCTAAAAATGCAAGTTACCCTCCTCACATTGGGACAACCTTCTTTCATCAGAGATGATAGTTCAGATAGAATGAAAGTCTACCTGTTGCCAGAAAGTCCTGCACCTTCTCCCTGCTAGAACTCTGTAAGTCATTCTGCTGTGCAGGCTCAGCCAGGGGCTTCAGAACCACTCACTTGCACAGAAGCCCTTGAGCAGGTCCTGGCCCTGAGCTGAAACTGCTTAGTGGCTGTAGCTGAAATAATTTGTGGCTGTGCATCCAAAAAGTAGTGCATAGCTCCAACAATCATTTAGGTGTGTGCAAGCAGTCTTTGTATGGGTTGTTTTCCCCTCCTTTCTTCCTTAGCTATGTGATACGTAGTATTCTTTTATAGTGGAATTTTTTTTAATTTGGAAAGTAAAGATTAGTAATAGTGTCTTACATTCTATACCATTTCCCTGGTGGCAGTAAGGGAGAAAGCCAAACCAGTGCCATTCCCAAAGAAGGTGCTAGTGTGAAAGCAAGCAGAACTGCAGCAAACATTTCCCCAGCATGGCAGTGCAGTAAGCTCTCGAAGTTGGTTTGCCCCATTTGCATTTCCATTCTGTGGAAATGTGTGCATTCCTCCTCTCTCAGGCCAGGCACACATCCACATAAACACCTCTGTGAGTAAAGATGAGTGACAGCAGTCAGTGCTTGGTTAAGTTCTTTTTCCCTTCTGCAAAATCAACCAGCTGATCTTAGGTGGGGTAGTTGGTTTGTTTGTTGGTTGGGGGCTTTTTGGATTTTGGCTGTTTTGGTTTTTTTTCCCAATAAATTCTGCTTTTGGCCTGAAATTTCAGTCTGAGGGATTTTTATTTTTTTTTAATTATTCAAGCAAATGAAAGCAATGAGGTTGCAGGTAAGGTTGAATATCAAGCCCATACTGAGTTTGTTCTAATTGTTCAGGGAGCTGTTCGCAGTAAAATCTGAGTAGAGATTTTCCTGCAAGTGAAACCAAAGATGAGTTTTGTGCCAGTGGAAGAGGTGTCTGGCTTTTTTTAGAATATTCATCAGAAAGATGATATCAGGTTTGCACATGAGTAAAATTGGTAACTTAGCAGTCATAACTAAAGTACATCTGCATAGTAAAGCAAACTAGCTGTCCCTTCTCTTACATATACAGTTGGCCTTTGCAAGAAGAAACTTTGCAGTAAATGGTCATAGGTATAATTTGAACTAAATTTCCATGTTTTTAGTCTGTGCCAAAATGTCAATGCTTGCCTTTAGGCTGGCTTAATATTCAGCTGGGTCATTAAGGCAACTGGGGTCTATCAGAAAAAAGAGGCAGACAAGATCATGCCAGATTTAATCAGTTTAAATAGCACCTGGGGCTGTAATAAGTTCTTTATAAAGCAGCAGGTCATGCTGTGTCGGTAAAAACATCTGTCAGCTGCTTAAGAAAAATGAATAGATATTTTCCCAATTATGGGGAGGCAGGAGGGTGAAAGGAAAGAATGATAAAGGACAAAGGGTGTAAAATAAAATTTGACTAACCTTGGCTTAGTTCGTGAACATACAGAGCTTAGCTATTGTAAAGTGCAGTAAATCCTGTTTTAATAGCAGCAGAAAATAACTTGCCCTTACT
This sequence comes from Atrichornis clamosus, assembly GCA_013400975.1. Taxonomy (NCBI): domain Eukaryota; kingdom Metazoa; phylum Chordata; class Aves; order Passeriformes; family Menuridae; genus Atrichornis; species Atrichornis clamosus. Next base: position 93,239 of record WBMZ01011319.1, read on the forward strand.
AACTGAAGAAGCCTCTGCTTTCGAGCTAAGCTATGATCACTCGTCTACATTCAGCTCTTTTATGAGGATTAAAGGCAGTTGTCTGTGAAACAGTGCCTCCATTATTTTGAGAGACAACAACATATGTGCTGCTTACTCCATGCTCATGTTGGGTGACAGAATTAGTACATTAAAGCTAGAAGCTATTTCTTTAGTAGATTGAACAGCTTTATGCTTGAATGCCATTCTTTCATTCACTCTTCAACAATTTTTAACTGCAAGATAAAGTTTGTTTGAAAGAACTTGGTGAGGCAGAATGGATGGATAAATAAATGACTGAGGGAGGTAAATGGAAGTAAGAATCATAATGTCCAAGAACCTTCTGAATCATACATTAACTATAAACATTATGTGTGAATGTAAATGAAGATGGCTTTCAGGGGAAGAACAATCTTATTGGGAATCAGGGTAACTATTCAACACAGACTTGTAGAAGAATGTTGTCTCAAACAAAAGGGAGTAATGTAGGAATTATTATAACTCTCTAAAGACAAACTACCTTATTTGTATTGCATGAGGGTTCTTGAGATCGGCCTTGGGGCAATAGTGAAAAGGGAGAACAGGTGAGTCTGTATTTAGGTTAATCTACTTGCTTTGAAAGCACCAAGTCCAAACCTGCTACTGCAAGTCATCAGCAATACTAAGAGTTGTAGAATATGGGCAAAAGTAGTAACTTTTCCATCCCATTAGAGTCTCTTCCAAATATGGCTGTTTTCTTTGGCTTAGTGCAGAATTTCAAAGCTTGGCCCACTGAATGTCTGCATTCCTGTCACTGTTCATCAATCAGGTGAAAGTCACTCTATAACACCTGACTTGTCATGGTTTCATGTATACAAGGCTATGCTGTTTTCCCTTAAAACAATGTGTAAGCCAGTCATGAGCACCTGGAATTTCAGACAAGGTTTTGCGTAGGCAAAAGGAAGTTCTTACCATAAAACCAGGAAACTCCGATTGCCTCCATCAGAACAGCAAACAGTATTGAAGTCCCAGCTGCAAATGTGTCCAGGAGTGTGAGCACATAAATTCCACCCTAGCAGTGGGATGTTAAAGGATGCAACAAAACAAAGTTACAAATAGACTCATCTAGGTAGTTAAGTACCTACTTAACTGAAATCTGCTTTACCTGAAGCATTATCTTAACCCAAGTCTTTTAATATGGGTCTGATGCTGCAGACACAAGTCCACATTTGTATACAAAATACTGAAATCAGACTTGCAAGTCTTCTAAAGAGGCTTCTTTTCACCCATATCCTCACATAATTGGGAAACAGAAGCCTTAACTTAGCCTGATTAATTAGTGCTCTTGGCACTCCTGGTCAGTGGAAGTTTGGGAAAATGATCAGCAGCTTGTAGGGCAGCACTTAATGAAGAACTTCCTAAACTAATGGCAGGAATGGAGCACTCCAGGAGTTCCCATAAGCCGTTATCAGTCAGTTTGTTCCTAAGGCCACTTGTTCTACAGGCCAGGGAATCTGCAGTGTTGGTCTGATGTCTCCTTTTCCCCAACTGCCTGCATCTCTCTGGCCCACTGTTCCTCCAGAGGCAGCAGATGAAGTTCAGTCTCTGTCACCAGCAGAACAAGAAGCTGCTGTGCCCTGTTTAGTCTCTTGGCTGTGGTATTTGCAAACTTTTTCTCAGTGGAGAGAGCAAACCAGATCATCTTCCTTCACCACAGCACATTTTGTGCTTCAGTGGTTCATGACTGAGAACTGAAAATGCTATCAAGACTTAAGTCTTGTTTCACTGGGGTTTGGTTTTTTTTTTGTAGTTTGACTACTTTTTGCCTTGTTTTACAATGTGGTGTGTATTTGTGTAAATTACCGCTCATTTTACTAAGTTTGGGCTAAAGACAAGTGAAAGACCATGGTATGTTTACTTGTTTCAAAATGAACCTGGATAAAGAGTTTCAGGACATTCTTTGTCACATGTAAACAATGGAAATGTTTGCAATTGCAGTAGATTTTTGTTAAAATCTCTTTTTGCAACCAAACTTAATGTGATTATGCCTGTTCAGAAGGGGAAGAATAAAGGAATTATTTTCCAAGTTTTTACCACCAACGGTATAAATAGCACTTGTACTTTTTGGATCTGTAGGTGATTTTAATCTCTGTAATCAGTTGCCTTTTTTTCTTGTAAAAAGATGTTTTTCTGAAACAGCTGTGCATATTTACAAAAATAGGGAGACCAGTATTTAGGCATTGTCTAGGTTTTTAATTCTGTGGGGACTTGTCCGGAAATGGAATGAACTTTTGTTGTTGTGTTAGAAAACGTTGCTTATTGAATCACATTTGAGTTTGACCTCTTGTTTTTGCTCTACACCTGCTCTAAATTAATGCCTTTGCAATCCAGCTTAGTAAAGTGAATTGCTAATATGATTTTGTAAGAAACGTATTTGTTTCAGAAACAGCTGTTTTTGAAAATACAACCTTAAAAATTTGGAGGGCAAAATCAAACATTAATTTCATGTGGTGTTCTCATAAGGGTTTTTATTTTTTACACATTGGAAATGTTGTTCTTTAGTTATGTGAACCAATACGTTTGGATAAGTCTGGGCAGTTCTGTGAATTCTAGCTGGAGGGGTGAACTTAAATCTATCTAAACAGGTGCCATTATTTAAAAGCTAGAGTTAACTTGTTATCTTGAACAGCTTTAGCTCACTTGAAGGCACTGGAATTGCACCTACTGGCACCTGTTCAGGTTCTTAACATTGAATTTCTTCTGATTTTGTACTTCAGAAAATTTTATTCCAGTTGAAACTTTGAATAAAGAAGGAGCATGTTTGGTTTTTAGGTGTCAATAGAGATAGCATGGCATTAAAAAGATAGGTATGTTAAATGATAGATCTATTTTTAGTGTCTCAAATGTTTCTCAGTTTGAGTAAACTAGATTGGAGTATTCTTCTAATGTAGAAAAACCTAGTTATTTATAAACTGATGCCATTTCAGTAATCTTAATAATAGATTTCTAACCATTTCTAGGGATGGAGAGAGATTGGGCACATCTGCTTTCACAGTGACTACCTCAAGTTTCAGTTGTTTTCTGACATCTTTGATAACAGGTCGTTTTGCTTTTTTTTTTTTTTTTTTTTTTTAACTCAGAAAAGGAAAGTTCTTTCCAACCTAGAACACTGTGATTCTCATTCCTTAATTGGTTGTCAAAAGCCAGATGAGGCAAAACATTCAGTCTGATGTTAGTGATAAATACAAGTTACTAGATGTTCTGTGTGCTTTTTATGGTGTTAGGAGTCAGAGATGTTACAGTCTAGGTACATGAAGGAACATTAAGAAACAAGGTGGGGAGAGGAGTTAATTATTTTACATTCCTTTCACAATAAGTGAGTGTTTCTTACTTGCTTCTAGAAAAGAACAGACAGATGACTAAGGGGCTGGTCACTTGAAATTCTTAGTACCTCACAGAGAAATAAGCACCCTACACAGTTCCATTTAATGTGACTAAAAAATACAAAAGAAAACCAAACAACACCCTCCCCAAACGAACAAAAAAGAGAGCACACAGAACCAAACAGTAAGAGCAGTAGCACAGACAGTTCTTTGGAACAAAGACTTGTAGGTTTGGTTGATGGCTAATGATCTTGTGCCAAAAAACAGAGGAGCTTCATATATATAAGATTAAAAGTGATTCTCTGACCTGAAGTTATTTAAGAACTAAAATTTATAACTAGAATAGTCATCTGAACTTATTCATATTTCATCTGACAAGGGTAATTGCATTTATAAGGTAACATTTTGATGGAAACTTTTGTTGTACTTACATTGGTGATGCAAAAAAGGGCAAGTAGGAAAGTGCCAAAAGAAACACCAAAGGTGAAGAGCTTTCTGTGCTGCTTCAGAATGTGGAAATCATCTGCCAAGCCAGTGATGACAGCCTCCATCCCACCCATCTGAGGAAGGGAAGGGAAGAGCCCTGGTTAAATGCTGCTGACTGTTGTAGGCACAGACTGAAAACACAAAGCAGTTGGTATAATTAATACCCAGCCACTCTGTGGTTTCTGACTGTTCAATGGTAAATCACTGGCTTTTCTTGTGGGAAAGAACTGAGTCAGGGAACTGGACATCAAGAGTGATGGTGGTTGCCTCCACAGCCACATCCTCTGTGGACTCTTTGCTGACTCAACAGGACAATAAATAGACAATACTTTGGGAAAAATAATACTCATTTTAATATCCTTCGGGGGGAAAAGCTGGTAGCTTAAGTAACTAAGCTCTTTAAGATACTTCTTAAATAAAGGCAGTCACAAGAAGCACCTAGAGGAAATGTACTGAACAAAGATCCACTTTAGCCATTGATTAACCTAATCCAGTTTGACAAAAATCTTCATAGACCTGAAAGAATTACTACAAAGGAAACTTGATGTAATTTTTTTTGTTGACAACATGAAAGAATTTTACTTTGCTTTCTAGAAGCTAATGCTGAACATTAACCATTGTTTTGCAATACAGGAAAGATACTTTCCAAGTTTTCATTGAAATTGCTGGATTACGTAGGTGGTTATGAATTTTAATTTCTTTCCGTTAATGAAAACATTCTGCCCCCATTCCGCCAAAAAGCTATGAAAATGAATTTCAGTCTTTTGTTGTAGTAAATAAATTTATTTAATATTTTGGAGAAGCTTGATTCCATGCTTTTTGTGATGTTAAAAGACTCTGGCAAGAGTGGAGTGCTTGGTGCAATACAGTAATTGGTTAGCAGGTGCTGACAGAGCCTGTCCCTCTCCTATAACTATTTGATTAAACCAGTATTCTTGTCTGAAATCAGCAACAGACAATTATCTGTCTAGAATTCGAATGATTCCTGTCTAGAGCCATAGAGCTGGGGGCAGTGGACCTAATTTTTCTCTAAAGGTAACTATGTTTACAAGTAAAATGTCCCAAAACCAAGTTTAGACTTGTATTTCCTAATGTCTGGTGGGGCATCAGAGAGTGCCCTGCAGCTAAGATGGGATAATATTTGATCTTCTCAGAAGCTGTTACCACGTTGGTGCTTGGGGAAATTGAAAATGGAAAGAGACGTCTTGGATTATTTTCTTAATGTATTACGGTGTATTCCCCTTGTTAAGTTCCTATACTAACCTAAATACCTACTCAGAAAGGTGTTTGCAAACATTTGTTCCATTTTCCGTCCTTCTAATTGTTGTTTGCTTAAACATGCATGGTTAGATTTCTCTTTCCTTAAACATTGTGACAGTTCCATTTTTGTACAGACATCTGTATTTCTGTGCCAGAGCAGGCTTATGTGCATGAATAAATGTAGCCATATATAATTATTCCTCTCTAGCTTTGGGGATTTTTAGCTTTAACATTTTCATTTTCCTTTTAGGCACTTGATCAGTCAGATGTGGGGGGAGAGTTGAAATCACCATAAAAAGTACTGCATGACCTGAGTTTTCTTTGCGAAATTATGACAAATCCTGAACCAGTAAATCCCTTCATTTTAGAAGGAAAGAGCTAAACTTGGCCACAGTTCACTAGTTCACAGTATTTTAATTAGCTCCACAAGAAAGTCTTGCAGGAAAATTGTGCCCTGCAATCTAAAGCTCTGTGTCTTTGTCACTCAAATGTTTCTTTATATGGCCTTAAATTTACTGCTGTTGCAAAGTTAACTGTTTTGGATCTAAACACTTCTGAGCATATATTTTCTTGTTCTTCATTCTGCCCTTTTCCTAGTGGTCACTCATGCTCTTTCATGATGCTAAACCCTTCCTTTCAATCCTTCATATTTGCTCAACGGCCAAGCTACAAAACCAGATAGAATATTCTCTCAAACTTTTATCTGAGGGTACAGATCTTAGTCTATAAAGACAAACTTCATTGAACCTCAGCTGGAATCCAAAAATTCAAACACTTTGGAAATATTTAGATCTGAGTCTGACCTTTACAGCTCAGCCCTCACTCCATAAGATCTCATTCAGCTATTTGCCAATGGTTATCAAAGCTTCCTGCTGTAACCCCATTTTTTTTTGGTTTTGTTCTTCTCCATGTCAATTCATTCTTTCCCTTTCTTGTCCTTGAAAATGAATGATTTTTCCTGAAGTTGTAAGCGATGGAAACACTGTGTTTCACCATTTCCAGCAAGAAATTCCTAGATCAACTTTATACATTCTAAACTACAAGAGACTTTTATGCTTTGGAATAGTAAAAAACCCCTTCCCCGCTAGAGAGGATGGAAGTTTGTCCACGCCGCATTATTCCTGAAAGACCCTATTTGGTTTTCCCAGAAATTAATCAACCTTTAAGCTAAATAGAACAGGTTGTCTCAATGCCTCTTTGGCATGCAATCAGTACAGAAGTTGTTTGGGGACTTGGAATATTTTCTGGGATGAAGTTTCTGTGATCCTGAATATCATGGCGTGGCAAAACTTACCACATTATGGAAAGATCAAATATACTTGTTAGACTAGACATTTTACAGTAAGATTGCAGAAAAATTAAATCACTCTGGAAACATTCTGGTGTGATTTTTAAATTGTGATTAAATTTGTAGGAAATTCTTTATCATGGCTAGTAGAAAAATAATGGGACTGCTTTCAGATGTTGTCTATCTTGAGCAGATTAATGGATGTCAGCACATATAATAATTCCTTCTAGAAACCACTCTACTCAATGTCTTACTATGACTTGTGTTTTGCAAGCTGGGTTCCCAAACCTTATTGCAGGTTCATGGTAATAATAGTTCACAGTAGTGTTCTTGGGATGTACCTTTAAATAGTAATAATTGTTGAGGACCAGCCCCTCTGTAAGGTCATAAAGAAGTAGCAGTGAGTAAATATTTATTGGCTTGTAAAACATTTGATCTCTTCCTAAACCTCTTAATAATTGAGAGTCTTTATACTACCGGGAGTAATACTACTGCTATGTTGTCTGTGACTGTGAAAACAGATTCAGGGAATGTACAGAATGTTTCTTTGAAATGTAACCCCCTGCTTAAGGTTGATACCTCTCCAGTTACAGAATATAACAGTAACAAAAAATGTCAAGGCTAGAAGGAAAAAGTACTCACAGAACTGTCGATGCCAAGAGTAAGAAGCATGATGAAGAACACCACAGCCCAAAATGTAGATCCTGAAAGAGTTGAAATTGCCTCTGGGTACAGGATGAAAACTAAACCAGCTCCTGGAATATTAAAGGGGGAAAAAAAGTATCACTAAATGATGTTTCTTATTGTCACAAAAGTGTTTATTTTAATAAGATAAATTATGGCTAAGTTGACTTTCACTTCAGTCCTTGTCAAACTCTGAGTACCTGTTAAAACAAAATTTGCATTATGCCAAAATATATCTCAAATACTTTATTTACTCATGATAGTTTGGTATTAAAAAACCCCTATCCCATTCTTCTCCACTCTGAATAATCTTTTATGGGATTTGCAAGCTTACTAGCTATTTTTCAGCCATGTAGTGTGGAAGGAATTACGTAGATGTGGACTCCACTGTTTGGAGAACTCTCAGGTGTGATGAGAAGTACAGGAGCTGAAACCGTGGGTGGCTGTTCCCAGTGAAAGGACTGCACAGCTGAGCTTACCAGAACCACCAAAAGCAGTCACCCATGGCACGGAACAGCAGAACTTTTGTAAGATATTATGCAGTGGTAAATACCTGCTTGTTAAATGGGCAAAACTTGTGGGGGCAAGATGTTGGGGAACCTCAATTCAATAGAGCTGAGGTGAATCAATACCATTTAGAGTTCACATTTCAACAAGGCACTTAAACACAGAGTTCTAGTTCCAAGCAACTTAATTCAGGTCACTTCCATGAGACTTTCACACACTTGTCGGAACCAAATAGAAGCACATTTGCAAAGAAATGGTGGACAAAAAGGAGTAAAATTAGTATAAAATGAACTTCCTACCTTCAGTAGCTACATCCTCAATTTTAACTTTGTGCTCGTGAGCCATGTAACCCAATATGGAGAAAATTGCGAATCCTGAGATGAAGCTTGTGACACAGTTAATGGTGCTAGTCAGCAAAGCATCCCTAATCATGGAGAGAAGAACAGCCCAGTGAGAAAAAAACCCCAAACAACACTTTAAGGACTAGATGGAGATTGTCTTTAACAACCATCCTTCAGTTCACAATGTATTTCTAATACACATACTTTCTGAATTCATATTTCATGGGAAAAGTTAAAGTGATGCTTGTTTTCATTCCAAAATGGAATGTTAACAAAATGTCTAAGTGTTGGAATTTCTCTGAAGGTGCAGAGCAGTTCTGGTTGAGTTACCCTGGTGAGGATTCAGGAAAATACTTACAAACTCTCGTGATTTAAAGTGCATTCCTAAATTGGAGCGCAACGTAAAATATCAGAAATACAATCCCAAAGCACAGAAACACTTCTGGAAATTGGAATCTTTCTCCTTTTAGTTTCTGGACCAATAAAATTTCATCCTGTGTTCACTGTTGTGCTTAATGGTACTTTTGAAAGGCAAACACCAGCACAGTTTACACAGCTGTCTAAAGTCCAAACCTAATCCTATTCTGCTTAGCAGTACAGCAGATACCTTGGCAGGTTCCTGTTACTAAAATTTCAGTAAGGAAGACAGTGTTTCAAGATTTGGGTTGGTTACTATGCCTACACAAAACTCACCATCATTAATATATGACTGAGGATAAAGAGATCGCTTAATATTTATTTCATCTGCAGTTAGAGCAAAATAGTATAATTTTGGCAGCAGTAATGAAAGAATAGGCTCTTACCTGTAACAGTTGTTGTCAAACTTATTGTAACTGGCAAACGCAATTAAAACGCCAAACCCAGCTCCTAAGGAGTAAAATATCTGAGTAGCTGCATCAATCCATACCTGCATAATGACACCAACATTGTCAGTGTCAGGTCAGTCCACAAGGATACATCAGGAGAAAAGCAAGACTTGTACAAGACAACTGGCTTTTGGAAAACAATGGGCATTCATGCTAGTGGGAGTGCAAGTGTCACGTGGAGCACAGCCCTGCTCTGGAATGGCTTGACCAGAGGTGGTGAGGCTGGAGCAGTGGGCAAGTCCTTGGTGCACACACACTGCTGCCTCGGTGGGCTGTGCACATGTGCTTCTGAAATTTTACTCAGTACTGAAATGATTGCAAGGTTTTTCTCCCAGTGACAGAAATACACTTCCAATAGTTCTTGTTCCAAGTTAGTTTGGAATGTGCAACCAGAAAACTAAAAATAGTTAATGGGTCAAGAGTTATAGGACATTTTCTTTCCCATAGTAGAGCTTCCTTTGTGTGGCTATTAGTGCACTTTATATCATGCTTTCTTGATTCAGAAGCTGAAGCATGACTGATGTGTGGTGAACAGAACCATGCAGGTTATCTGTCAGCTTTCCCACTTAGCTGGAGAAAGATTTATTCCTGTGATAGTAATTAAATATCAGTTTAGATGCAGCTAGGTCCTTTTAAGGATTATCCACTAGGGAAAAAATGTTTTTAAAGCTATAACATTTTCTAGAGTGTCCCTCCATACCGACATCCATTGAAGATGTGCAGACAGCAGTCAGGAACAATGCCACAGTCCTGGTTCCCTGAACCAGAAACCTGGAAATAGCCTACCTTGGTTAATGAGGGTTTCCCATTCTCTTTTGTTACACAGAGATATTTGAACAAGCATCTTCAACAAAGGTAATGAAGTCAGTGGTGTGAATAATACTCAACATTTCTCAAAGTGAGATCTGCAGCATTTGATTAAATCTGCCAAGAACTCTGAAAGAACTATGAAAAGCACTGGGTTTCATAATTCATCCATCTCTGCAAGATCAGACCTAATGTATCTATTCAGCAGCAGCTTTCTAACAGATCTAAGCAGCTTATGAGCTCCATCTGCATTTGGATTTTAGTGCTAAACTTTCGTATTTGGCCTAGTGGAAAGGAAGAGAGCGCCTTATCCCATGTTGACATGGTATATGAAAGAACTTACGCTAGTAATTACTTTTTTCTCAACATAGATTATAGATGCTTTCAACTGCTGCCTGCTGGAGACCATGAACCACTTATGGTACTCTGGGTTTGTAGAAAAACTTTATTTTATGAACTGCGGAGAGTTGATTACTTGAAAGATAATATGAAGAGCAATATATGACACATTTATTGCAAACCAGTTAATAGCGGGATATGATTTTCTCAAATTGCAGTTCATGCAGGACTATTAGGTGTCATGGATTTCTTTCACTAAATAGCAAACAATCCTGTAATCTTAATTTCTTGCTCATTCTTTTTACGTATCAGTTACGTCTTAATATTCTATTTTCACACAAATGTTGAGATCAAATAGGATTGTGCTCTGGAAAGCATTTATGTGGATAAGAAGGAGGGATGCATATATATATTTTGCATTTGTTCTTGGGTTTAAAAAAAATTCCGATAACTTTTGTAGTTAACAAAAGTCCTGAAAATTTTTAACATCAATTTTGTTTAACTAGATCTGCATGCCTCCACCATAAGGCACTTGCTTTTAGTGGTTTTTAGTTCTGTAGCTCTTTTGTGTCTTGCCAGTGCAGTTCTACTCAGTGTGCTTTCCCTTTCTTACTATTCAAGCACCCTTAAGTATGTGCTTAAGTCCTATTGATTCAAGTAAGAGATTAGCACCTGCTGCCTCCCAGAGGATTTAAACACGTGCTGAAGTATCTGTTGAGTTAGTCTTGTCTCACAGTAGCTGATTAGGAAACAAATAGAGAAGATCAAGGTGAAGGGAAAGAAGAGTGGAAACTAGAAATTCCTTTACAACTAAGATGAAATGCAAAACATTCTCTCTGTTCTAACTAGGCAGGATGTAAGAGTGGGGCTGGTTCTGCTGTTCATGCTCCTGTTCTCTGTTCAGTGCAGCTGAACGGCCTCTGGTTGATGCATAGTCTGATAAATTTTATGATAGGATATTATTTTATATGTATTTAAAATGAAATAAATAGAAACATTTTACAGTAGGTAGTCACCAGTCTTCCAGCTTTCTCGAGTGTCATTATAACTTTTGTGCATACTCTATCTTGTGGATGTGGATTAAGAAATTGCTGTAGCATGTGGAGAGGAAACACCGTGTGAGCCACCAGATGTTATCTAATCTTCAGGATATTTGCTAAGGTGTATGAAAGAGTGAGTATTGTCTCCATGTCTGATTTAACTCTGTATTTGCCACTGATTCCTTTAGCAGAACACAAGTGTAGCTGCTGTTTCACACAGGTGTGCAATGTATCCATTTGTGCAGTGCCAGTGAGTGTTGTGGCTTTGCAGCTGTTGGCCTTTCAGCAAGGGACATAACTAGTCATTGGTCTGCTCCAAAGGTCCTCAGGTGGATATATTTTTCTCCTTTTTACAGAGACACGATTGTGGATTCAGTGTCCCTGAAAACTGAGGTGTCTGGGGATTGCTCCGCACTGTGCAGTGGCTCCACAGAATGGGGCACACCTTGACAGTGATCAGGGTGCCCTCGCTTTTGGGAGAGCATTGGCAGAGCCCTCTGTGGGTAGTTACTGTTTGCGGTTTATTATGTTTCTTTGTTACATTCTTTATTTGGAAGAAATAAAAAACCCCTTAAATCAGATCCGGGGATGCACTGACATAGAACTGAAGTGGATCCTATTCTTTGGAGCCTGAGGACAAAGATTAAGCACACAGAGCTATTGCAGCAGCAGGGATCCCAATCTCCAAGAGGGGAAAGGCTGACATGACAAAGCGGTTAGTGAAATGTCTCAGTATAACTGATCTTTAGCCTTTTATTATTCCAGAGCAACTTTTTGTTGTTGTCTGAAAAATTTAGTCTTAGAAACAAGTTACTTCAGGGTCATCTAAATAGCAGCTGCAGAAATATTAAGCCAAGAAAGAGCAGTGCACAGAATATCTTTCCAGAAAGCAATTATGGTTAGGGAGGCGTAGATCCTGAGCTGGTGCAAGTTGGTACAGCTCCACAGACATCTTGTTGAACTTGTAATGTTTTTTTCCAAACAGCACTTAAAATATATAAGAAAAATGTAAGCACCTGTTTTATTCATCTTTGCATGCTTGTATTTATATGTTTGCAGGAATGTGAACTACTGGGGTGGTTACTGCCTTATGACAAAGGTGGATGAAAATCCCATATTTGAAGTTTGGTTTGACTATTCCAAAATAGAGTGAGATGGGGTCTGGATCTGTTGTTGAAGAAATGCCCATTCTCAAACTTAGTATTAAAAAGCCAGGAAAGGATTTTTTTGCTAAGAATATACAAAATAAGCCTGTTTTCTAACACTTGAGGTCTTTTTTAATTATTCAGGAAAAATGAAGGTAGGATTCATAGGAAAGCTGCAGTGCAACTATGGACAGACTGCAGACACTTCTGAAAGCTGCAATTTTTCAAGATGATATATTTCCTTCTAGGGGAATGATATCGTCACTTTTCAGATTTATAACCATTTGAATGGCCTTGTGACCCATCCATACAGATACCACTGTCTTATAAATGATTTATGATATTTTTAGAAAAGTAGAGGGGTAAAATCTTTCTGTAGTCACCAGCTTTTTATTCTTTGTAGTTCTGAAATGCTGGTACTTTCATGTGTTAGTGACTATATTCATAGATTTGCTTTACAATGTGTGAAATAAGTTCCAAGTCACTCCACAAACTGGATATATTTGGTTTGGATATATTTAATGTTGTTCAATGACACAGTGAAATGTACATTTCTTTCAACAGTAAGATAAAAACACCATACTATTGAAAATCTCATTTGTATGAAAGACCATGGGTACATTAGGTGAGTTAGTTCTGACTTTGTATGTATAGCAAGGTTTGCATATGCCAGGATTTTTGTTTACTCGGTTAATATTTAAGCTAGTGATTAAAAAAGCAAGATTTCTTCTTGAGGGAATTCTTAGCCTTTTGAGAATTAAATTTTTGCATGGTTCCATTTTCCTGTATAAAGGATATTGCAGTTTACTGTGTGCACAGCCAAAACATGGGCCCTTTCAAGGGTCTGCCACACTTGTAACTGCCCTCACAGAGGTGTTTTGTGATCTGAAATGTTTGGGTTCAGAGTGAGATATTCTTGTTTTGGAGAGTATTGGAAAGTTAGACTGTCAGAGACAGTGGACTAGGGCTTAGGCAGAAGCAGAAGTGTGGCTATAAAATTTCAGAAGTTAACTGTAATATTTTCAGTTTTAATAACAAGGGCAACAGGTTTAATAATTAGGGAATGAGAGCAGAGGAGGACACTTACTGTGGCTTCTTTTAATCTTCTGAAATCTATGTGCAGGTATGCGTTTATTCCATTGTACGCACCTGGCAGGGTTATTCCGTGTATTAATAAGACAAATAATACAACATAAGGCAAAGTGGCTGTTATCCAAACAACCTGCAGACAACAGAGATCCCAAAGGTTAATCAGATATTACAGAAGATATAAGAATATGCACTTAATACATCTGGCATTTTCTTGGTTTTGTGCGTTCAGTTCGACGGAGAAGCTCTTTACAGGACATGGTGGGGGAAAATGCTGTCATGCATCATGAGTCTTTTCGTATATAAGTTTACAGATACCAGTAGCAGACAGTTTTGACAAACAGAAGACATTGCCAGTGCATGTTAGACTGCTGAGTAGCTGCTCATCTCTGTTATTTACGGAGTAAGTGCAGTCATTGCCTGATGTGAGGTGATACTTTCATGAAAATGTAAAAAACGCTCTCAGATGTATCCAATGCTAGAATTTCTGCTGAGGTGTTTCCTGAGGGATGTCTAAGAGTAATTTCAAATGACATCAGATACTTCTCTTGACATGGCATTTTATGTAATAAAACCAAAGCCTCTTATACCATTGAAATATTAGTATATTTGGCTAAGAATAGGATGCATATTTAAGACAATTTTGAGTATTTCATAATGTTTTCTGGATGAAAGCACTAATGTTGAATTGAAAATAATACATTAATGAACTTTCCAGTTGGAATATCACACAAGTAAAACTTGTAAATAAAATAAAGGCTGAATCAGGATTGTGTATTTCCATTGCACACATGTGAAGGCCTCTCACATGGTTTGGTTCCTGAGGATCCCTCAGAATGAGTGATTTATTTTCTCGTTTTCAAAAATTAGGAGACTTCTTAAAGGAGAGAAAGAATGTAGTTGAGATAGAAGGACAATATTAGCTCTACCTTTCCTGAAGTCTTCACGCCTTTCCACAGACTAAAGAAAAGAATGATTACCACCACCAAGAGGCAGAGGGAAAGCTGCCAGCGAGGCAAGCCAAGGTCATGGATTCCACGGCTTTCGTGCAGGTGTAGAACTCCTCGCCTACACACCAGATACACAGAAACAAAGCAAAGTCACTGGGGGAAAAAGGCTTTTGCACATCTCGTGCTGTGGGCAGCAGGAGTGGGTGCTGCTCTGCAGCAGGAGTTGCCCTGAGGCATCACTGGCAGTCAGTGAGAGCTGTTTTGTGAAGCCTTGTGTTCACGGGCCCATCGCTGTCTGTTCACCCCGCAGTGCCATAACGATAACACCCTTTCCTTCACTGGCAGTGTGTGGGGAGTTTGGAAGTACCACCGGTGGATTCCTGCTGTGTTCAGAGAGACTGCAGAATCTCTGTCCTTGGAGGTTTTAAAACTTGGCCAGTAAAGGCCTTGAACGGATATTTACTTTTTAACTTAGCCTTGCTTTAGGTTAAGGAGCCGTATTAGACAACCTTCAGAGATGTCTTTCAACCTGTATTACTTTGTGATTCTAGATCAGCCAATAGCTGGTTTCCTGCTTCTGTAGTTTCTCATATTTATTAAGAAATGCTATATTTTTGATCAGTTTCTGTGACTAATTCCTGGCTGGATAAGACACACTGGTAGAAAGCATCTTCCTAAATTAAGCAGCTGATCTGTTCTGTTCCTTTATGAGGCTAATAACAAGTGAGGCATTAAAAGCATGGTGACCATGTGTTTGTGGCATATATTCAAGAATGTTGCTCTTTAGAAAGTATGAGGTGAGTTTAACTCTTATCATGCAACAATACAGCTATATAACAATATAGCTGTTACCTGTGGAAGCAGTAAAACAGAGAGGCAGATTTCTTGATATTTAATCTAAAAATCTATTATCTTTAATTAAGTATAAAAAAATAGATAGGTTTCACTCAATTTTTTGCTACAAGTATGAATAAAAGCTACTTGTATTTCTGCTAATAAAGTATAATTGATAGCGAAGCCACACATGGAAGTGCAATCCTGGGCAGGGATGCCTGATTCCATCCTAAACTTACCTGCTTGGCCAGTGATAAACATAGTCAGGAGAAGTGTCACAGGTTTCTGATCAGAACATTTGGCCAGGATCTTGGGAGGGTTTTGGCAAGCTGTACCATCACAGGTACACTGCTAGTGCAATCAGAGCTTGGTATTGTAAACAAAGTCCTTTGGAGTGTGATATGTCTGCTCAGAAAAACTGATTCTGAACTTGCATCATTTGCGCCCATTTAACTTATTATTCTTCTTGCCCAGTATTTTTTTCTGGATTTGTAAAAAACCTGCTTCTTTGGGTGCTTGCTTTCCAAGAAGCAGCCTAGCAGTGTGTCTCAGTGTTTGGAACACTTGCCAGAACTGTCATTTCTAATCTGGGATTCCCAGGATTTTCAGGAGAATCTCCATT
Organism: Atrichornis clamosus; assembly: GCA_013400975.1. NCBI lineage: Eukaryota > Metazoa > Chordata > Aves > Passeriformes > Menuridae > Atrichornis > Atrichornis clamosus. The sequence continues at coordinate 108,877 of WBMZ01011319.1, forward strand.
CCAAGAGTTCTCTCTTAATCTGGGTAAGAGATCATAAAATAGGAAGAGAAAAATACTTTTGCAACCAGTTAAAATGGCTGTGTAGCTGGGCAGCTAGCAAGGAAGTCTTTATAGACAGCTGCTGTTTCAAAGCTCTAATTCTGACAGGTTTTGCTTCCTTTTCCTTTTTTTTTTTTTCCTATTTTTTTTCCTTTGTGACCTCCAAAGATAAGTCATAAAAGCTTTCTAAAAGATGCCCTTTTTGAGGGTAAGTAATTAATGAATGTTTACCTACTAGAACCTACATTTCTGTTCCAGCAGCACTATAAAGTATCAAAGATCCAGTGCTAGATTGTGATTTAGGTTAAGGTGTGCTGTCATAAGGTGTTAACATATTAAATACTTCTAGGAATGTCTAAGTATTTCTGAAAGTTAGTATTCGTATTTATGAGATCAAACACAAATGGCTTGCATAAACTAAGAATCAGCAAATTGGATGAGGTATAAATAGACATAGTCCTGGTGTCCCAAGCTATATTCCCTATTCTGGTAGTTAGACTATGTTTTTATGATTTACAACTTCATGCAAATTGTAGATTGAAGATGCTAAAAGAACTGTCAATGTACACAATGTGCAATCTATAGAAATTAAATTGCATACTCAATTTAGAAGGCAATTTGAGGCATGATAATTGTGCTCAATTAGAAGGCTCTTCTACATGCATCTTCTGTGTTGTATATTTGGGCAACCGTAGTTCAGTCATCACTGCTGCCAGTTTCCTCCATAGCATGAGATGCAGTTTCCTTTACCTGCGGGAGGTTAGGCTATCTGCATCAAGCGGATTTGGGTAGAGACCTTTTTGTAGAGTTTGCCAGGCTCCAGGTATTTTTATTTCAGGTATAGCAGTGCTTACGTTCAGCTGTAGTTTCCCTGGCAGTTTGTGTGCGCACAGCCGTGTGGGGCAGAGCTTGTGGTACCAAACCTGTAGACCCGAGCTGGCTCCGTGCAGGTTGGACACCAGGGTCTCCTCACGGTCATTCCGGGCTCGGGGCGCAGTGCAGAGACAGCAGAGTGGCTCCACGCGAAGTGGCACAGGGGTAGCCTGGCGAGAGCCAGCCCTGCCACAGTCGGGGCTGCTGCCTGAGCTGCTCGGGTGCCTCTGGGTGCTTTGCGAAGAGCTCCGGGCAGGCACGGCTGCAATGCCGAAGGTTATCCTGGCTCTGGACAGCGCTGTCCTACCGCCCCGAGCGCAGCAGAGCGGCTGAGCCATCTGGGGTGCAGTGCAGGTGCCCCGTGTGCCTGCCCCAACCCTGGAGCGCTGGGCGTGCCCCAGGGGATGCCAGGGGGATGCAGCAGCGTCCGGGCTGTTCTCAAGATATTTCAGCTCCCTCTTGTGTTGGAGAATGGAGCTGTGTAATGGAGCTAGGAAAAGGGCTGTGTAATGGACTGTCAGCTAGATTTTGGGAATTGCATGCAGATAATTTACCAGTGGCACCCTGGCTGGCATATAATAAGTTATTATTTGTACTTCATCACAGAATAAGCTGAGTTGGAAGGGACCCTCAAGCATCATCGAGTCCAACTCTTACACCTGCACAGGACATCCCCAAGAGTCACACCTGAGAGCATTGTCCAAACACTTCTTGAACTGTGCTAGGCTTGGGGCTGTGATCACTGCCATGGGGAGCCTGTTCCAGTGCCCAGCCAACTTCTGGGGAAGAACCTTTTATTTTTTAATATCCAACCTAAACTTCCCCTGACACAACTTCAGGCCATTCACTCAGGTCCTGTCAGTGGTCACCAGAGAGGAGAGATCACTGCCTGCCCCTCCTCTTCCCCTCACGAGGAAGTTGTAACTACAGTGAGGTCTCCCCTCAGTCTGCTCTTCTCCAGGCTGAACACCGCTCCTGGCTGCCAGGGCACTGCTGACTCCTATCCAACCTGCCATTGGCCAGGACACCAGGTCCTTTTCCATGGCACTGCATTCCAGTGTCTCATTCCCCAGTCTGTCCATATGCCCAGGGTTGCCCCATTGCAGGTGAAGTAGTATTTCTTTTTGAATCACAGTAATACTGAGAATGTTTATCTCAATGCACTGAAATCTTTTTTCTCCCACTAACTTAGCAATTCTGACCTCCCCTGCTATTGTGCCCCACTTCAGCACATTCAGGGCTCTCCAAAGTTTACTGTGCCAGAAAAGCTGCACGAAAAGACCAGATGTGACTAGCAGAATATAGGGCTACCCACTCTCATTAGTTCTCATTGCCTGATTCAGTGTTTATAAGCATTTATAGTCGAAATTGCTTATGCTGACTTTTGAAGTGGTGTTTTCTCTTTTGTGAGAAGTTGCTTCACAATTGTTTTATAGGGACAGATTCCTGCATCTTCCATTGGAGTACACAGTGTTGATCACTCCATTTGGTGTGATACTGAATGATGTGGACCCTTTGCTGAGGGTGGCATTTCCAGTGAAGACTTGTACCCCAAAGCACAAAAATAATTGGTCTATAAAAGTAACCTTTATTGTATAGGGTGAGGGTTTTTTTTCAGGATATTCTTGGTTCACACACTCCTCATAAATTTCATAAATATGATGTTCAGAAACAAATGTCAACTGCCATGACTGAATGTTGGTTTTAATCTCAGTTGTAAATGTTGGGTTTTCCCTATTCTTAGGTAGGTTTTTGCAATTACTCACAGCTGGGCAGGCTCGTGAATTCTGTAAATTTCCTTTACTGAATCTGGCATGAAAATTTCCCTGTAAAATTTCTCATGCAGAAAAAATGGATTACAGCCCTGAGAAAAAGTACTGTCAGAGGGAAGTAACTGTAGCCCAATATGTTGTTGACAACTTCACTGCTTTGTCTCAAAAATTGCCAAGATTTGTTCCTACAACAGATCGTGATTTTTTACAGGCACAGCACCTTGTGAGAAGAATAGTGCTTTTGTTCCTCCAAACTGGTATTTTTTAATTGCCAGTATAAACGAAAGCAAGATGGTAACAGACTTTTCCCAGACACAAGAATGGAGAGAACAAATATAAAGTATGCCTCTGTTTGGATAAAGTATTTAAATAGGAGCAATACGGAGTGGATAGGGGAACTTTTTTGCAGTGATGTACTTCTGTTCTTTTAGAAAAAAGATTTATATTGAATTTTTTAACGTATGTTGAAGGGGTGGAGGGTTCTTTGCACTTTGTTTAATTCCAAACCATTGAAGAGGAAAGCAATTAAAGTAATGTGTGTCTCTAAAGAAATGTGGAATTGACATTTTATTCCTAACTGGATTTCTTTTGTATCTGGCTCTTACTAGAGAAAGGCATCACTTACTAGATTTTAGCTTGGTTTGCTAAGTTTACAGTGTACAAATACTTTATGGTTTATTTTAGCCATCTCTAATGAAGTATTGTAGAGGTCCCGTTCCTTCCTGTTGTAAGAAGTTGTCCCCATGACATCAGCAGCACCTTGGCCTGATTTAAGTCTCAACGACTGAAACCAGACTTAGTAAAATGAAACTCTCTAGAAGGTCTCAGTGTAGAACAACTTCACCCTTAAGTACTACCCAGTATTTGAGGCTCGAAAACAAAAGCCAGAGATGTTTTTCAAAGTTCTCCTGTCATTGTCTTGGCATGGAATTTGCAACTTGAAATGATTTCTTCCAAGTCTGAAGCTCAGAGGTTTCTCTCTGCTTTTCCTGCCGGCCAGATACTGGACAGCTGATAGATTTGGCCTGGATTGCAAGTTTTCCCTTTTCTCACTCAATTAAGTGGTGACAACCAGCATATTTCTGCTGAATTTGAGGTACCTTTCTTGTAGTATTTGATGAACTGTCACATCACACTACTCCCACCTCTTCCTACAGTTTGTTCCTGTGCTGGTGGAGATGGAGGCAGTCAGCTCTGGCAGCTACAGGGCTTTAGGAAATAACTCTAAATTCATTGTCAGGCCAGTTTAATGTGAAGGAATCATGTCCCAAAGAGAAGTGTCTGTTTCTTTTCAGGATAATCACACCATGTCTCTGCTTGAGGCCTATTTTGGAAGTACCTCTTTTCAGTCTCTCTCTAACTGCAAAAAAAATATTTCGTGATTCTTGTCTCTCTGCTTTTCCCTCAGCCTGTCCACCAGAGGCCAACAGTTTGTGTGTGTGTTCTGATTTAAGTACACAACCTAGAGAACCAAGTTTAAGCTGCATCACTTTCCATTTCCTGATTATGGCACAAAATATGAAACCTTATAATCAGAAGATGCAGCTCTCCCTGTTGTGAGAAGACCGTGGGCATGATTTAGGTTTTTTGATGTAAGAAAAGAAACTGTTTTCTGATTTGGTTTATTAGGTTGGATCTGAATACACTCAGACAAGTTTATGTCCACACCTGAGCTGTACAGCTGGACCTGATGAGCTCATCCAAATACTGGATAAGTGAACATAATGCCCCTTGTGATTCCCTGTTTTTACAGCTGGGAAAACAGATGTTATAGAATGTTTCATGTAAGTGGTTATTCTTCTCATTTTAGCAATGTAATCTAGTTGCTAATAAGTACAGGGCCCAGGGACTTAATTACAGCCCCAAAATTCAGGGATCAAAGCATAATGAAATGTCTAATTCCCTTTTTATTCTTACCTTCTGAACACTGCACCTTGAATCTACTTCATGGTGAGGAAATAACCATAATATTTCAAGTTTCAGTGTACAGACAATCTCAAATTGAGCTGTTCCTCAGAGCAGTGGAACCAAATCAAAACATCAGGAATTGATTCTACCACAGCCTCACCTACTACAAAGTCAAAATCACACCCCAAGCATGGTATGAAGATGTGGTAGAAAAAGTTGCACAGAACCATTTTAAACCATAAAAAGGCAAAGCAAGAATATAGGGATTGCATTTTACTTTATAAAGGCTTAACCACAAGAAAATTAAAGAAACCCTTTTAAAAAATGCTGTTTAAATTAAGGTTCTGTAACAATGCAGTTCTTTGTCTTAAGATGCTGAATGAATAATTTCTTCTAGTTCACTTCAAAGTCAGGTTCTTTGACTATGTGCATATATAACCTTTTGCTATGAATGATCTGTCTTTACATTTGAGTTGTGAACACATCATATATTGTAAGGGCACTAGATCTCATAGCTGTCATTATTTGCCATTTCAATGAGCTCCTTTGAACTCAATCCCCCATACTATTCTCAAAGCACTGAGTTTAGTTTATCCAGATCCCTGCTGACAGTTTGTGTATCACTACTGGTCTCTCACTGTGCTGTCTTCAGAGAAGAAACAGTGGCCACAAATGTTTCAGAGCTATAAAAAGAGACCCCAAGATCCCTACTGTAGCCAGGCACGGTGTAACACACACTGGGTTATTTATGGTAACAGTGGTGTCCCTTTATTTCTACAGGGTTGGACTCACTGCTCAGCAAGTGTGTGCCCTGATATCCCTCTATTTCCAGCACAGAAATATTAATTGATTATTCAGATTAATTCAACAGCTGATTGAATTGGTCTGATGCTCATCCCCCTTTCTTTCTTCTAATCAAATCCCATTCTCCCCTATAAGTCCACAATGACAACATTTATACAGAGATTGATATCTTTATCTTTTATAGTTTAGTTGTTAACTTATATACCTTTTGGGTATGATTTGGATGTGCCTTTGCCTGTATTGGCCCGTGTTGCAGAACACTCCTGCTTAGGAATCCGTAAAAGCCTGTCTTTCTATAACCTGGCTCTCTCTTCCTGCTCAGTGCTTCCTCTCACTTCATAGAACTATTGAAGCAGTTGAGCAAACAGAGACCTGCAGGCTGCTCTGAAATATTTTGCAAGTAGAGAAACAGTCCAAGTCAGTTGAACAAATGATTATTTCAGAGCCTTAAACTCAGCTCAGTTTGGCATGTAGTCGTCTCTGTCAGAATATTACAGTGCTTCCTTGCCCGGCAAAGTTGGTGCAAGCAAATGTGGCACATCAGAGAAGATTTGTGTCTTGTCTAATTCCATTTTTCTCAGTATCAAGTACTGCATTAGTACAGCAGAAAGGAAAGCTCACAGAAGTAAGAGTTTCAGTCACCCACACCGACATTACAACTCCATTTTAACCTTAGTCTTCTGATGCTTATTCTAGAAGATGGGTACATACTATTTTACCTTCAAAAGGGAACTCCCTTAGACATAAAATTTTGAATAAATAGCAAAGTCAAGTCAACACTTACTCATAAAATTCAGCTGCAGGAGTGAGCTTGTACTTTGAGTATTTAGTACCATTGCCAAGCACTGATGCATTGAAGAGTTTGGGATCTGTACAGTTTGGACTGTTCCAGCTGTTGTGGCAGTTTGTCCAGGGGAGCTCAAATGTGAATGATGAAAATAGATAATACAGAGACCAAGCTATGATAACGTTGTAGTAGAAACCCACGTAGAGAGCTATGAGTATCACTGCATAGCCTACACCTAAAGACAAAGGAAAACTAGATTATACATTGCATTTGACATGCAGCAGGATGCACAAACACTGCAGTTAAACTCGGCCATACGTGATTGCAAATTCAGTTTAGGTCTTCACACCAGTAAAGGGAATTTTTGACATTTGCATACACATATGCGGACACACTGTCCCTGACCTCCAAACAAAAAATTACAGGAATGATTTTGGAAAATGACTGGCTTTTATCAAATCCAGTTGTTTGTCAGAAAAGGAATTAAGCAGTGCAATGTCAAAATTTGCCCTTGTACAACTCCATTGCTGATTTGCTTCCAATGCAGAAGATTGCAAGCCCATGTTAGGAGTGAAACTCACTTCATCTTCATGACGTCGGAGACTTTGGCAACTTCTCTTGGAAAAGTAAAGCTCGACACTTAAATGTAGTTTCCCTATGCCTCATGTTCCCACCCTGAACTAGTTGGGAACAGACTCTGACCCCTGTCTTTTTCATTTCCCATTATTACTCTCTAGATTGGCTTTCATCAGCATGCAACTGGGTCCAAAACATGCATGAAACAGTGTGTGTTGTTCCACTGAGGATCTCCAGGTGGTTTTTGGGCATGCCAGTAAATCCTGGGGAATATCAAGTTTGGACTAGAGTTGGAAACAGTCAGTTGGACTGTGAGTGACGTTCAGCCCTTTTTATTATCTCTCCAGGATTACAGAATTCCCAGTGTAAGCATTTTCTTTTGACTTTGAACATTTGCTTTGTATTTTTGCACATAGTGAATGTGTTTGAAGGGTCCCTTTAGCAAGAGAGGCCCAGATAGTGCGTGTTCTCATCATGAAAATGGTTAGGAGGAAGCTTTGATACTAACGTTGGAGCAGCACAAAAGAATTGTTCGGGAAGCTTGCTTTACCTTGACTTCAGTCATTCTTCCTTTCCTGTGTGTGCAGCTTTGTTCTCTGAATCCTCCCTCAAAGCTGTGGGTACTGCACATACCGGGTAGAGACTACAGCTATTTTATGAATGTCATCACTGTACTTTCACAGCACCTAAGTGGAAACTTCAAATTTTCTTCAGTTTAGTTTTTTTTTGGAAATACTGCATTGGAGGCCTGGCAGTTGGAGATTATTAGGCTTTCTTATTTTTTAATGAAGCAAGGAAGAAGCCAACACTGTGAGTATTAATCCTTGGTGTAAAATTTGCATAAGGAACTGATGGTGACCCTGAAGGAGTTGGCAGTTCAAAGACTGCTGCATGTACAAAAGTTACTCTTCGCTCTGCAGGAGGCTTTTAATCCGTAGACCAGTTTGCTCACCCCTAACAATGGGGAAAAAATTGTGGAAGTAAAGATGAAGCTGTATTTTCAAACCCTTGGTGCTTAAAAAAATCTAGTACATGAACACTCAAACTCTATTGATACACCATGATCAATAGAATGGAGTGGAGAGAAGAACCACCCAAAGTGATAATTCTTCAGTATTTTGGTGAATGTTAAAATGTTACATATGGATAATACATGTAGTGCTAAAATTAGATGATGGCTGTTCAAGAAAAGTGTTCCCAAAATTCCTCCAAGTCAGGAGGACAATGAGAGATGTTTAATATCATGACTAAAAAATAGTGGATCAAATGTGTTTTAAATGGCTCTTCTCTGAGATCTTAAGAATGTTCAGGAATGAATTTGCTCTCGTGTTTCTAGGTTTTCTTAAAAGTAATACTGCACCACCCACAGTCTAAAATAGACCCTGGAGAAAAATGCAGAGACGAAAACAGACTGTGTTACAAAGGTTACAGGGAGTATTTTTAATTGCATCTGTTATGATAGCATCTCATTAGAAGTAGAGTGCTCAGAGTGCATAGCAATAATATTCATAACTAAAATTAGTACTATAGTGCAGTTCATTTAGAGAAGCTGTTATAAATTTGTGTAGACTGTGTACTTTTCCTTGGAGTGAGAGATTTGAGTTGTCCCAGAAACAACTCCAAAACATTAGCAGTAAAATGTGTTTGCATGTTATCAGAAGTTTTAGTCAAAACCTTAAAAGTACTAAGTTTATACTGAGCTGCAAATACATCTCAATGCTTATTATATTTGAGAATCAAATAACTTATGCTATTCTATAACCTTGTAATAAGAAACCTTAAAAATCAACAGTAATGTATGTTTAGTCCACCTTGAAAATGTCAGCTTAAAAACACAGCTGGAATGTCAACAAGACTATACAAGAAATAAGTTCTATTTTCCTTTCTTATAATCTTTTCAATCCTGAAGTCAACACATGAAGTATCTCTGAACACAGTGGTATTTGGCTCAAACACTTTGAGATCCTGAAGGTCTAATTTTTGCAGTTAGGTTTTCAAACCCCTCATTGGCATACAAAGGTATATAACTGATACCAACAGGAATTTTGATTGAGCAAGGGTATTCAGGTTCCCGTGTGCTGGGATGGATTTTTGACTCCCATGCTGGGATTCTAGAAGGGCTAGTTAAATTTATATGAACTAATTTTAAAATTTTGGGCACATTTTATAAGCTCACTTATTTATTTTTTGTTATATCTCTGATTTTGCTGTGAGTTTGGTGTTGACTGGGAAGAAAAAAAACCCTCACTTTTTCTATTGTGTGGCGCTAGACTGCTTGAAGAGGAAAGCTGTATTTTGGGAAAGAAGACTAACATTTACTCAGTGTAACCTATATCTAAGGAGCGGATCCATCTAGTTTGGATTGCTACTGTTAAGCTCCTCAGCTTTTGTTATAGGATGAACATGATCTGAATTTTAAGGTTCTAAGATCAGCTGAGCTTGACTGGTTTCATTTCAGATATCTCTGTGTTGAAAAGGCTTTTGCGTAAGATTTGAGATACAATCTGATATAGACACAAGGGAACTTACAGTTTTTGTTGGTTAGTAATGCTTGTGAAAACTCTTGAGGCTCCTTAACAAATGCTTGTTTCATGTATACAACAGCTGTGGCTTCCTTCACACACTGATCAGTCCTTGATCAATGTCAAACACCCTGAAACACCTAACCTATTTTTTCCTTTCAGAATAATCGTAGCTCAGTGCACAAACAGCTCTCCACAGCCTTTTATTCAGTGATGCTGGAGAGCTAATCCTAGTGGAAAACACTCAATAGTAATAATGTTCAGATTTTAATAAGTGGTTTTTATTGCTGGATTTGAAAACCACTTTACAAAGACTACCAGAATAATTGTTCTCATTTCATAGGTAGGAAAACTGAGATACCACAGACAACAACTGCTGTGATGTTACAAGTCTAGTGGCTGAACCTACAGTATTCACACCTCCATTTTAGTGTTGTAGCCACTGTGGTACGTGGACTTGTGCAGAGAAAGCTCCATGCCCAATGGAGTAGTGGTTATCTTAATCAATGGGGAAGACAGGGCTGAACTGAGCTGGATGGGATTTGGTATTTCCAATGTTTGCATTGCCAAACCCCTTCCTCCCCCTGGAGATATCCAGTTCCTCCCACTCCGCAGTACACAGGGGAAAGGGAGGACAGGGCTGAACTGCTCCTGCTCATTGCCTTCTGTTGCACTCAGCCAGCAATCACCCTGAAGATGATTTCTGTGGCTTTTCCCATTCTGTGCCTCATCTGTGATAGCAAAAAGACTTCTGACTTCAAGAGTTGGGGAAAGGCCACCAAATACCATGTGGTCTGTGAAAGTTGAGGGATCTTTTACATTTTTGTGATCACATGTGTGGCACCCTCGGGTGCTGTTCCAGTGAGCAGAGGGACACTTACCTTTGAAAACTGGACAGATTTTCCACACAGTGGCAGCCCCTTCTCGGTTGTATTGTCCCAGTGCTAATTCCATATAGAACAGGGGCATTCCAGCAATGATTAAGAAGAGGATATAGGGAATAAGAAAAGCACCTGGAAAGACAGTAAGTAGATATTGTACTCTTTGTATTTGTTGCATTTTGCTTTCTCTGTTGCTTACATTTACTAGCTAAAGACAAAGCCACTACCTTTGGGAAGTAGAATAGAAATATCAGGAAGGAAGAACCCATGTTTTCTCATCCCTTTCCTGAATTTTTTTGAGGACCTCAGAGACCGATTCCCTGAAAAAATATGTAGGCCGTAGCTCCTATTTCCCCTTAATGTTTCCCCTCTGCTTTCTGGCTTTAAAGGGAAAAAAATATGTCCCTGAAAATTAATCCCAACTGAAGAAGAAATGATGCTGAACACACTTGCACAGCTGAAAGAGAAAGGCACTATGAAAAATTTTGTTGGTTTTTTTTAGCGTAGTATGTTCAAAAGGGAGCATGGAGCCTGCAGCAGAGGAGAAAAATGTGAGTTCCTGTAAGTGCAGCTTTGTGAGGTATCTGCAGGAACCTCTGGCTTGAAAAGGAACTACTGGTTAATTACACAGAATTTGGGCTTCCATTGTGGATGTTACAGGCCTGGGTACAGAGAGATTTCAGTTTCCTGACAAGTGTCTGTGTGAAAGTAAGACTTTCTCACAGACACTTGTCAGGAAACTGAAATCTCTCTGTACCCAGGCCTGTAACATCCACACTTCCATGACATATTTTGTTTTTTGCTATAATAATTTCCCTTAGTNATGACATATTTTGTTTTTTGCTATAATAATTTCCCTTAGTCTTATGAAATGGATTAGACAATACATCCCTTTTCAACCTAGTGATGCTCTCAGCCGTTACTGTGGAGGGTGTATCACATGTGGAGGATGTGAAGGTTCTGGCCCAAGTACAGCATCTTGATATGGCAGCAGGCCAGTGCTGGGACTGCTGGCACCTTGCTCGAACACATCACTTCACAAGGCTGAGGATTCTCCTGTGAGTCTGTGCTGTCACTGAGAAACTGTTGCCTGTGGAAAAATCCTGACGTGTCAGTGCTACTATAGCATTAAAAGTATTGCCAACTGAAATACTAAAGAATCATCTAGAAACTCTCTAAAAATTTCCTAGCAATTTCACATGATCCGGGTCACAGAAAGAAGATTCCCCTAGTACATGGCTACATGTGATACTAAAAGGCAGTTATAGGTGGTGTCATGTTTAATAACTGTGTGTCTGTCAGGTCTCTGCTTTGTGGTACATGAAAAGGGTAGTTTTTATTATATTGTGTAGATTGCTTGGTCAGGAACAGTTAAATTAATGTAAAATATGCATTTATTAAAAACATTATTAGATTGCTCCAATAACTAGAGAGCTGATAGAGTAATTACATATCCTAAATAACTGACTGCTGTCCTTAGGAGTTACATGTGTGAAAAGGAAACTAGATCGTGAGTATCACAGTTCAATTTTTCAGCAAAAGAAAAACAATAGCAGCTTGTCTGTCTCTCGCAATAGCAAGGAGTAGAAACTTTTGCAAACCTTTAAAATCTGTTGTGCTGGTTTAGTAATTGAAAACTTCCTTTGCAAAAGGAAGCAAGTTTGCATTGCTCCTAAATTTATAAACTTACAGAAGGTAAAAAGCTGAAAGCATGACTGTAGCTCTCTAAAACATGCCACTAAGCAGATTGAATTGCATATTTTAGAAGTATTTCTGAAACAATTGTGCTTTTAAAAGTCTGAATAGTTGTTCCTTTACCTTTGGTGCTTGCTTTTCACAGATATAACTGTGTAAGCTGCCTAGCATGACTGCTCAGAAAGAGAATTTTGAGTATGTACTGGAGAATAATGGAAAAACAAACTCTGCTCTCTTAGTCATACCACCAATCTACTTCTAAAAGTAACGTGCTGTAACGTAATGGTAAGGACAATGTATTCAGCATTCAGTCATAAATTTAGTCATTTGAAAGTTGAAATCTTGCAAAGAAACAAGGTATAGCAACAGAAAGAAAGAATAGCTTAAACCTTTGACAATGCATACTAAAAATTTAAATATATTGGTTGCATCACTTTGGGGGCAAGAATCTTCTTCACGATGGAGAGTAATGTAAATGCAACCTGCATAAGCTACTACAGTATCAGTTATATATATTTTAGTAATATTTTAGTGTGTTTGTAATCTCTTTTCTATGATTGTCATGTTGAACTGTTGTATGTCTGAATACTGTACAGAAAAAAATATTTGTATTCAACAGATACTTGGTACCCTGCAGTACTGAGCTCTGTTCAATGCAGAAACATACTCAGCAAAATCAATCTGTGATACTACATATAGCTTTCACTATATCTAGAATCTGAAAAAATTATTTTAGGTGGTTCTACTGTCAGATTTCCTGTAAGTGAGGCTTTGAAGTGCCATACTCGTCTTCCTTTGATAGTATTAGAGTGTGTGGAGCTGACTCACAAACCTGGCTTGTATCTGGGAGGTATGGAGTTTGCACGGAGTGCTGGTTGATTAATGTCATGAGACTGTGGAAAACATGATGCCTTTTCAGGGAAGTCTGTATTTGAGAAGATTAATCCTGGAGATGTGTAGTGGACATACATATTAAATGCTAGTTTAAAATACGTGGTTTTTAAGTATGACTAATACTAAGACGAACTGTGAGGTGTACTGTACTTAGGCATACTTGCTTAAGTGTCATCTATTTGGCTGCGAGTCATTCCAGGCTTTAGTTAAAGGAGGTTTCTTTCTTTTTTTCCTTCCCCCGCCCTGCCCCCGCAAGGGATTAATAAGGTGTGGTGTAATTTTCATCAAAGAGCAGTTACACAGTATGGCAGGGTTTCATAGCTGGGTTACTTTTCAGGTGCTAAATGATTGAAGTATTTTGAAATTGAGATAAATACCAAAGTAAGGGTGCTTAGTCACATTAGTTTGACTTAATGTTTTGGAGTCTTCTGGAAATTTCTTGTTTAGCAGCTTCTGATTAGATGAAAAATAACAAAAAGTAAGGTATTTTTGTAAGTATGTTTATATTTGCTCTTATTTTCCTTGCCAAAATCCAGAATCAATTTTCATGGTGTTCACTCAACCCTTTCTGAGATCATGGCCTCTTCAAAGAAAAATAAATGATGGTCAAAGTATCACTCAAATTTCCACATGAAATAGATATAGAATAGAATGATCTGCAAATGCTTGTAAACAGCCTCTGTGTGATAGCTGATCAGTGTCACTCTGGGATTGCACACGGGCTCCATCACAGGGCTGTTTTGGTACAGTGTCCTATGAACAAGAGGTGTTATTTGGAAGGAGACTCTAACGTACAGTCCTGCATGTGTGAACATCCTGTGGGCAAGGGAAGAGGCAAAGCAGTCCTGGTGGGCTTCATGCTTTAGGTCCACTGGTGTGAATTGGAGCACCAGCCCAGACTCCTCTGCAGGAGCACCTGCTCTTAATGCCTACCCTGCCTAGGAAGTCAAAGTGTGTTGGGAAGGGTGGCACCGCGTCAGCTCTGTCACTCCTGCCTGTGCCACTGGCCACAGAAACTGCAGTGCTTTAGTTGCAGGAATCCAATGTCAGATTTGTGTAGGCCAGACAGCTGAACTCTTAGGAAGCACAGCTTGGCTAACACTCCAGACAGGCTTGCCAAGATCTACCTACCTCAGCGAGCTGAGGGAACGCAATCTGTGCGATTGCTGCTTTGGCAGTACCGTGCTGATAACGCTCGAGGGGATTCCACTCCCCCACGGTGTGAGCGCACAGCTGCATCCCACAAGGCAACACTAGTTTCAGCAATCCCTAATGGTTCCTAGTTTCCCTTTACTGCTAAAAAATCTGAAGTAATTAACATCTGTAATACAGCTCTGGCACAAGAGCCATACTTGACTCTCTACTGAGTAGCTTGAAAGCCACAGGTTGGCCTTAGACTGTTGTGAACTGCTACATCTCTCTCCTAACAGGTTTCCCAAGATCCATAGACATCCCTTTACAGTACCAGTGTAAACATGGGGTTAAGACAGCCTTGTGTCTTATGCAAAACTAGGTAAGGTCAAACTCTCAGCTTACACAAGAACCATCTCTGTGAAAATTCACGTGGAAACTTACACAGATTTTTTTTTTTTAAACCCTATAACATTTAATTAATGAAGGACAAACTACAAGACAGACTTTGCATTCCTGTGTTCAGTGACAAAACACTTTCTTAATTTTGGTATATCCGAATCCACACACAATGTTTCCTCTCTTTGTATGTCAACACTGCCAGCATCCTAAGGCGTGGGAAGCAAAAGCTCTAAATATTTCTCTCAGTCCTACCAGGAAATCTCATCTCACTTTTAAATACCAGAAAGAAAGAAGCATTAATTTGTTAATGGCTGAAAAAGGATAATTTAAACAGCTGTGGTTGTCCTAAAAGGATTTTTGATGCACATACAAGAAGTAGGCCAGGACAGGGATAGTTGAAACAGTTTTGAACTCTTTGTGCTCATTAGCCTTCTGCATTTGTTACCATGGTTATTTCTAGTCAAAATGTTATACTGGCAGGGGTGTCTGCTAAAACAACAAACTTTGAGCAAATATTGCAGTGTATTTTCCAATAGGAGTGTTTCCAGTGTTTGTGCAGGAAAAGTCTAAATCTAAAAACAGAGATCTCCCAATTGGTGAATTGAAATACAAGCTAATATCTCATCAACACTGATCAACACTGCTTTTTTTTCATGCAGAATAAATAGCACTCCAAACAATATCAACCAACAGTTGATAGAATGCAGTACAATTTCTTGGACAACAAGGAAAATGGGTGGAAACTCTAAACTGTGCAGACTCTTGTGAATGAAGAATGAAGCCCCTGGTGCAGAAATCTTGAAATCTAGATTGTACAAGACCACCATGGGTAGAAAACTAGGCAACTGGAAAGGCAGGTGTTTCTAGCACGTGGAGGTTGTTCTGCCTCTTCAGCTTGCACAGCCACCAAGGGCACCTCTGGAGGAGGGCAGCTGGAGCCTGGGGAGAAGGGGTGAAACACTCAGACCCTACTGACCTGAGATTAGCAGCAATAAGGGTCTGTGTGGTACACACAGAAGAGAAGTCAGAGATACAAAGAAGCATGATGTAACCTCAGGTCAAAGATAAAATGATGATCTTAACAGCAGCTCTATGATGATGTTGAGCCCAGCCAGCAGGAGATGACAGTTGTTAAAAATAACATTTTCCTGCAAAATAGATTGCATGACATACTATAAAACCTTCAGCAGCACTTTACACATATAAAATTCTCCAAGTATACAATAAAATCTTCCAAGTATGCAACCCTTTTTCATGGAAAGCTTTTCTGAATCATAAAACCAGTGAATCTATACCATGGTGGCTGACATGTTTCTCTTGAAGCCTTTATATTTAGCTACTCCCTCTAACAAACCATTGCTAGATTTGAACCTATTTATATTACTACTCTCAATTTGGGCTCAGATCCTTCAATTTCTTCAGAATTGCAATGTTAACAGCATTCCTTTCACTCAAAAGAGAGTGAAAACAAATAGTTTCCAGAAATGGTTCAGTGCTGTTGGCTGTGGCCAGCTGAAGCCTGCATTTTTTGTCTTGAGCTGTTAACCTGCTACTGCCTTAAAATCACTTGAAGTAACTTGAAGTTCAGTGTATTTATAAGCTGGTCACCAGATAGTAACAGAAAGGGTTACCCAGGCCCTCCCTGTGCAAACCCAATCATCCCTTTGGCTTTTGTTACAACAGTCATGAGCTAAAGAAACCCATTAGTAGCTATTTTGAACAAATTAATGAGAGTTAAATATACCCAGCCACTCAGAGCAGCATGATTCATTCATAAATAACACCCAAGTCATTGGCCAAAGTCCTATTTACATAAATTAATGAAATGATCACATTTACAGCAATGTGTAGTTTAAAGATAATTGCAGCCACATACAAGAACAGGACTCTGGCCTGTGTTGGTTGAGAGGAAATTAAAGAATAAATGAAAAGACATGGTAGTTTTGAGAGAATATAAAGCAGGGTGATCCAGGATGGACAATGTGGCAGTGGGAGCTCTGCAGCTTTGCAGGGACTTCCTGCTGCTGACCTTCACAACACTCTCACTGTGGCTGGCTTAGGGAAAGGAACAATTCCCATTATTTGCCATGAGTGTGACCATAGAAAGTTCAAAAATCTGCTTTACAGGTTGCAGTGATAATATTATTATTTAATATTGTGCCTCTATAGCAGAGGTACTACAGGAGCTGGATCCTTTGTTTCTAAATAAAAGCAACAAGGTAAATTTCACCTGTAGTTTGGTAAGTAAATCCTTGGAGTTTGTAACAATAGGAAAGCCTAGCTACTAACATTCCTGCCCAAATCCACTGTCTTGATTGTATGCCTTTTTCTTTTTTAACCACCTGGAGGGTTTAAATAAGAAATGAGAGAGTACATGAGCTGGACTGTTGAATCAGCTTGTGGACTGTTTTGTTATTTATGACATCCCTACTGCTAATGTTCAATAGGACAGGGGTTGTAGGAGTGGTAGTATCCTTTCCTGGACAGGTAACACTGTTGGGAACAAACCAGCAAACTTTCCAGTTCACAAACTCTTCAGAAGGTCCTAGTCAGGGGAGGTGTGTAGTACTGGACTGCTGGGTCAGCGAGCAGGTGCCTCCCTGGAGAATGCTGCTGCTTCACTATAGACATGACTGAAAGCTTAAGAGATGTTAAATTAAGAGGGAAAAATACTATTCTAGCATTGTATTAATAGGAATGTTCTATTCGTGTTTTTTCCCCAACCTTGCAATTATTAGGGGTCATACAAGGATATATTCACCTGCAGTTGCATATCAACAAAACCACCCATGTAAGGTGTAGGCTGTACTTCAGATGTACAAAAGCAAGTTGCCTGTCAAAATGTACCCTGATTTATTGGTGGCAGAACATCCATGGCTAAAAATATTTTTGAATGAAGACATCAGAAGGTATTTTCTATGAGCTTGTGGATCAAGATAAGCAGGTTTTCTTAGATTCCAGCACTAGATCCATAATAGCATAACTTCATGGGATAACTTTTCCTTGAACTGTATGTACTGAAAGGATATTTTCTGTGATACACAGAATATTGCCATGTACACAAAAGGAAATATTACTTCATCAGCTTATCTGTCTCTTAAATGTAGGGAGGTTTGGTGCCAGGGAGATTTTGGTAACTACAGTTTTACTTTGGTTCAGATGCAGCCTGTTAGATATAGTTTTCTCATCTTCTCAGAGAACTTGTATGTTCATTTGTGGGTTTGTTTTTTTTTCCCTCAGTCAGCTGTAAACTAAAACGAATGTTTTCAAAATTCACAGATCAATCTGACTTTGATGCCAGAATGGCTTGTTAGAGACTTTGATCTAACTTGTTGTCTAACGTAAACCAGAGCTGCAGACAGAAAAACATACAAACCTGGTTTGAAGATACCAGACAGATCCTTTGCTTTTTGGTTTTTTTCTTTTTTGTTTATTTCGTAGGTTAACAATTTTGGTGTTACAAAAGATAATTAAAAAATTCTAAGTTCGATATATCTTACATTTGATTTGTGGCAGTGATTTCCCTGATGAATTAGAATATCCTGCAATACTTTCTATTTCCCTCCCAAGCAGATGTTTAAGCACTGCAATCGTGTTGCAACCTTCTTTTCATAATGTTTAGAGAGTGAGTGAACTAAACCAATTAATTACAGTGTAATAGTGATACCTGCTTTTCCGTCTGAAACTGACACCTTACAGGAATTTCTTGGTGTAGCATGTTCATATACTGGCAGGTTGAAGAGTTGTGTGGGCACTTTAGGTACTTGCATTAATTAATACCGTCACTTTCTGAGCTGTGCATTTGATGCTTCAGGAACGCCAAGTTTATATCCCTGAGACTTTTCTCCACTTTACTAGAAAACAGCCTGGGGTGAATCCTCTGGATTTCAGCCCCTCATTTAGGCACTATTAGTCCTTGCTTTGCCTTTCTACTCTCTCTGACCTCCTCAGGATTGCCCTTGTGGGAGCTGCTCGCTGTCCTGTGTATTGCACAGGTTGTACGTGGGGAGATTCCCCTCCCAGTTATGCCCCCTGTGTTGGGGGTGGTGGGACTGCCCTGGCAGAGCTAATCAGAGCCACAGCAGCAGCTACTGTACACAGCAAGGCAGGGCGTGTGAAATGGGCTTTGTTCTGTACATGTAACAGGGCGATTTCTGCTTCTCAGCAATCTCAGAGGGAGGGTGTTTCTCTTAAAGGCTGCTTTTCTTTTGCACGTTGTCAAAATAAAAACCAGCCTCCAGCTTCCCAGTTAAGCACCCTCTGGGGAGGATGCATTACCCATTTTAGGCAGCATGAGATTCATAACCGTGCCAGGGTAAAACAGAGTGCCCAAGACATCTTAAATCAGTTCTAGACAAGTGCCAAGCAGCTTTCAAGAGGATTAATGTACAAACCAATAGAAGATAAATGCCTTGAAATTCTGCTAGAGAAGAATCGAGTATAACAGTCCGTAGTACACTTAAAACTTGCCTTACCATTTAGTGATTAATCCAATTCTAACTTGTAACTTCAATTTTTGGACTCAATGACTAAAGCAAAATATTCCTTTTCCTTCCAGGCTTTATTAGAGATTTACTTGTAATAGTCTAATACTTTCTGTACTATCTTAATCTTTACAAACTCTTGCCCAACAGAGTCCCCTAAATTCTTCTTCTCAATAAAGAAGAATCTCTCTCTTATTTCGATCACAGAAGTACGAGACAGTTAACGTTCCTATCGATAAGAATTCTAGTAAATCTAACCTTTGCTCTCAGTCATCATAAATGAAGCCTTCAGGATGAATGTTCTTTCTGATGCCACTAAAGGAAGCAGAGTAAATATACTGTAAGCTACATATAATGCATGTTTATACAGGGCTTTAAAGTAGAAGTAAACAGTTACATACACTAAAAAGCCATCCTCCATGTTTTATAAAAAACCCACCTATGTTTTCTGTCAATACTACTGGGAAGTATTCTTTATGTGCGGTTTTCTGGTATTTCTTAGACATGCTTTATAAACTACAAAGTACAGATTTCACACATATTTTGAAATGGACAGTATGCTATCTAGCCATAAAGAATATTTTCTTTTAGAAAACAAATGTTACATCAATTTAATTTATTTGTAAACTTTAATGGCTGTTTGTGGTGCTGTTAACAATGATTTCGTTACATTTACCAATACAGTGATGGTTACTATTTGCATAACTGCCTGGAAAAATTGAAAATCCTGTACTTTTATCAAAGATTATAGTTGTTATTGCTTAATTAATATTGCTAATATTTTGGAAGGTCTGGGCCAGGGTAGTTTCCAAATGGCTGTGGCTTCTTTACTTTGTACCTTTCAGTTAGCACTGAACACATGAAATTCATAAGAAATTTTTTCACAAAAATCTTTCCATTTGGAAAAAATCTGTATTTGGCATAGGGCAGTGCTGGTAACATTCTGTATGCCAGCCATCAGGTGGGGTCTCTGAGAATTTGGGCATTGTGAGCAGAAGGTAAAACTTCTCAGTAGCATCCGTGCAGCAGGAGGACTATTGGATCTACTTCTCTTGACATTCTTTTGATTGAAAGGGAAAACTGAGTCTCATTTAGACCAGTGTGAAACCACAACAATGCTGCAGCAACCGACCTGCACTGGCAAGCAACACCGTTCCTTCATTTTCTGTCCTCCAACTACTCACCTTCTTCTGTGGGAATTAGTCAGACAAAAGTTTTTGTTTTTATTTAAGTTTGAGCCTTATGTTTGTTCTTAGTGGACTGTTTTCCTAATAGGCTTCAAGCAATGAAGTAAATTTTCCCCTCAGGCCAAGCTGTCCAGTATGTGCTTTGTCACTGCCATTCTGCACAGGGCCTCCTAGCTTGAAATGCCATGCAAGAATGTGAAAAATGACCTCAGGGCCCATCACAGCTCCCTGCCAAAATGCAGCAGAGGCCTATTAACAGTTTGAAGCAAAATCTTTCTTGTTTCATCACAGAGCAAACTTTTGCTTGGGCAGATTGCGGGGCAGTTTTCTTCACTGATTACTCACTCAGACCTTATGATAAATCAGTGTGGCTAAGCTTGGTGTTTTTGGCTTGTCACACAGTGATATCTTTTTTCTTATTTCTAAACAGCTTTAAACACATAATACCTCATGACCGTAAAACAGTATTTAGAAAGAAAAATGCAGGTAATCTTGAAGATCTCAAAATTTCTTAATTTAGGGTTAGAGACAGTGGTTTTGTTATCAGCTTCTGTATGAGTCAAAGGAGGATTAACTGGCAGTTTAGGAGTAGCCTGGTAACTGTTTTCCATCTCTTTCTTTTAGGGAAGCATCAAGAGAGTAACTGCTGCCAGCTGTATTCCTATAACCACCAATTTCAAAAGTTCAAAAATGGAGTAGGATCCAGAATACTTTAAAATGTACGATCTTCTACTCCAATCCTTTTATTTGCCTGTTGGCTTTTAGTTTTGAATTCATGTTGTATTTTCCCAGCTTTTCTCTTCAGCCTTGAAAGCTGGAAGGAGAGTCTTGCCTAATCATTTGTCCCCATGAAACTGTGAGAGTAAAAGGCGCTTCTTAAAATAGTACTTTTTTTATTGCTTGAGCCTGACATAGGAGAATGCTGAGGTCATAGCCTAACTCTCACAGAGTAAATCTATTTTGTGTAATAATGACCATCACCTATGTAATCCTGACAGCTTGCATATTAGGTAAATCACTGAGCTATTGTACTGAGTGAAGATCAGTTACTACTCAGTGGAAATCTTCTGTATCAGTTTAGTCTGAATAGTACTCTGTTCTGTTTCTCACATAATTCTTAGTCTGGAAATTCTGTCTACTTAGGAGTCCTTAAGAGAGAGACGTCTGTTACTTGGGTTTAAATCCTGGCTCTGGTGACGTCAATGGAAAAAAATCACCCATTGACTTCAGCTGGGTCAGGATTTCTCCCATGTGGTTTACGAATATATTGATTTTAACTAAGGCTGGAGAGCCATTACATACATGAGAAACAAACTGCAGAAAGGGAGCAAATGACCAAACTCTTCCACAAAACAAAGTCTGGACTTTCTTTGATTTCACGAACACCTGTCTCATAATCTCATTTACACATTTACATGTTTCTTCAGAATGGAGACAAAGCACTGCACAGCACATCCTATTGCTTGGTTTTCTGATAAATTGTAAAGCTAAGATGCCTGTGTACAGCTATAATCACTCCTCAGTTGAGCCTGTGAGCTTTCTTCTAGCATCAGTCTTACGGCACATCAGTGGGCAGACACAGTCCTGCATGCTGATGGAGAGTCATGTAGCAAACACAGCTTTGAGTAGCTTCTAAGCTATTAACTTGATGTTTTGGTAACCTTTGGCCTTGAACTTTCTAATATCATAGTAAATCCAATAAGCTTAATTGTGAAATTATTGTGCTATGAAATAATGTTGCATCTGCCAAGAAGGAAAGGTGCTGAGACCTGCTGGAAGGTGGGTTACATTAGCATTGAAGAAGAAAAGAGAAAGCAGATCTTTCAATTGTAGAATGTCTGTGAAAGCCTGTGTGGAGCTTGGTTTTTTTTTTTCCACAGGTAAATCTTCTGAGGGTATTGTAGAGCACAACCTTCTAAATTTAGGATTTGAGAAATTATTTCCTCCTGTATCATTCCTTAGGGGGAAGAGACAGTTTCTCCATTTTAATGTTGTACTCTCTTCCAAAAAGGTGTGTTTGGGGGTAACCTCTTGTTTCCACTGGGTTGTCTCCTTGCTGTTATAGTGGCCACGCTGACAGGTGAGGTCCTTCTTGCGAACTAGGCACCATAAAAGCTGCCTATAATATCCTAACAAACGAAACGAATTGGGAAATCCAAGAAGGGTCTGCTTGGGAACGATCTTTGTTTGTACTGGGCAGCTCTGTATTTAAAAGTCACGAGTCACCCTGTTAGGTCCTCCAGAAGTTCTTTTCTTTTCTTTCCCTATAAGTGCTGTGACATTAATTATCAGTTTGGGATCTCCCAAGACCTGTGAGGATCTACTGCTCCACCTTGTGGTCTGAAAAATGCTTTCCATTACTCTGTAGAGTGGTGCACCAGAAAACTCCAGCCTCTTCTTTTTTAATTTAACTGGAATAGGACTGGAATCAGCATCATATTTTCCCCTGATATATGGATCTTAAGGGCAAGTAACACGCTGTCACCTTTGGCATGCTTCAGACAGACACTGCAAGAGGTCTTTCATTAAAGAAGAGAAAAAGAAATAAAAGGTCAGTGAAGAGTGCTGTACACACTCACATAGTTCAGGAGGTGCAGAATAAATTAAAAATAACTAGCAAAAAATAAGATGCACAAAACTCAAGCTGCCTTCTTCAGAACATACACTGGGCCCAAGGAAACGCTTGTTTGGATGGTCAGTGAAGCAACTGGAGAGGGTGCATTCTTCCATACTGCCAATGGGCAGGAAATCAGCTCATTCCCACAGTCCTGCAGTCTTCAGTAAAGATGAATGCTATGCAATTACCCAGCCACAATCCTTCCTCTACATCAACGCCACAAAAGCTGTTTCTCAAACTAGCAAGAGTGCTATAGCAAGACAGAACACACAGTGCTTTGAAATCATGCAATAAATTTCCCCAGCTCAGAAATAGAGACTGCAAAGGAATAATATCCTTCTGCTGTTGAAATCATATCTCCCGTGTACTTCAGTGGGGCGGGATCAAACCAGTACTGCTCTTCTGATGCTGGGTTTGTTCTAGGGAAGCAGTTTATAACAAAGCATTCCAAGAAAGGCTTTATGTTTGTATCATCTAACACCACCAGTCGGGGAGTGTGGGATCCTATTTTGGACACTTAAATTAGCATATATTCTTAGGTAATTAAAATAGCCAAACTACAGCAACCAGTTAGTACCTACATTAAGAGCACAGCTTCTGCAATCACTTGTGCTTTTGGAAGTGAGTGGTTGTGTTCATAAAGCCTTAAGGAGTAGGAGCACTGGAAAAATTACCATCTTCTATAAAAAGACTTATTGTATAATAAGGGCAGCTTGTCTTACTACATACCAGCAGTCGGAACGCTTGTCATAAAAAAACATTTATGGACTGGCAACAGACAAGTGCCTGCCCAATCCAGCCTGAGTTTCGCTTAGTAATATGTTATCACAGAATTCTATGCACTGGAAGGCTGGCAGTGTTCTTTGGATGAATATGAGTGCAGAGGAATATGGAGGTTACATAGCCAGACCTCCCTGCTGACAGTTTCTGTTTCCGAAGGGTGGACCCTGGTTCCCAAAGTGCTGTTCTGTGCTGTCACCTTTGTCATGCTTCAGGAGAGATTGCAAAACTTGTTTGAATAGAGAATAGGGGAAAGGAGAAGGAAGAGTGAAAATAAAACAAAGCATAGTTTTGGTAAGTAGTTTAGAGGTTCTTCCCTGTGGTTTTCTTGAAGAATGTGTCACAAGGCAAGGAAATTAACTGTTTTCCTTCCATTCCTGCCACCTTCTTTTCCTTTATTTATGGATTAAAGGTTTCAAAACCCCTGTGGCTAAAATTAAGTATGTTGAATCTATCGAGAAGTTAAGATGCTGAATTATACTACTGTCATCCAGAATTTCTGTGAGAACAGGGATTATTCAGCAGTACTGGGGATCTAGGTAGTTTTGGTGCTGATTTCCTGAAGGACTCAGATAATATTTAGGAAGTCAAGTTCTGAATGTCAATAAAGCCTTTCATCTGAAACTTTTCTGACTTGGCACCAGTATATAAGATCTGCACAATTAGGATGAAACCTTTCCATCAAAGGTTCAAGAGTTAATAGAAAGGTTAATAGAAAGGTTAATAGAAGGAAAGAGGAAGATGAAGGAGTTGTAGTTGGAGTAGTGAATTACAGGTTGTCAAGACATGGGTAATGGGCTGCTAACATGAATCCTTTGTCTCCAAATGCCTTGAGGAAGGAAAACTCAAGGTTTATAATCAGTGTGATATTTCTGGATTCCTTACATACATTAAAACGTGATTGGGACAGTGGACTTGTTCTGAATACAATTTATTTAAACTTTAATAATTATTATGATCATAATAGCAAACAACAACAACAACAATTATTTTTTCTTGTCACATTTCATGTCAAGAAGCTGAGAGTCAATTGCAAGATTCCAGGGGGTTTGAACTTAGATCATCTTTAAGGTTCTTTCCAAACCAAAACATTCTGGGATTCTATATGTATGGAGAGAATGGAAAGTACTGAGTGAGGTAGCAGTGAAAGACCTAGAACTGTTTTATAAAGACACATCATTTAAATTTGTGTCTTGCCTTCTGAATTACAATATTTTAATATAACTGTATCTCCAAGTTTAGAATTTATTTGCTTATAGTTTATTATTCTGTAATAGTGCTGGGAGCAGTTAGGTACAACATGATCTAATAGCTACATGTAATTACTGCAATGTATGTAAATGCAGTTTACAGTGCAAACTGAAATCAGAGAGCCATACTACAGTTCTAACTATTTAACCAATTGGTGAATCTGGCACAAAGGCTTTACAACTGGGGCTTGCTAATATGCTTGCCATTAGACATAGCAAAAATGAAGGCATGGGCTATTTGATGTTGCTCCTCAGAAGTCCTCAAAATTCTTTAAACAATTCATTTCTGTTTCGATACACAGCAAGAAGTTCAGTAATTTATGGTCTGATTTTAATCCATCATTCCCCTCACAGGATATCTAAACACTCACTAAAGCTGTATGTTCCCTCTGATCTTATGTGTAAGTATTAACATTCTGTCTTACATCGATCTAAGTATCTGTCTGGAAATAACATCTTCAGACTGCTGGAGCTGTATTCACATATTCACTAAGCTGACAGACAGGTTTGTGATATTTTGCCAAAAGATGAAAGGGAAATTCTGCCCCCAAACCACGTAGACCATGCCTCAGTCTCTTTAAAGATATTTTGGTTTCTTCAGTAAAGAAGGGCTGTTGGCTGCTACACCCCTAATGTGGCCTTTCTATTTTCCATTGCTCCCAGAGCTTAAGACAATGTGAGTGAGAAAGCAGACACATGAAGTTTGTGTGCCTACTAGTTCAGCTTGAATGAGTATCCAAAACCAGGATCCCTAGTTAAACTGTCAGAAATTCCTTTATTTGTTTTAACAGGAGTTAATATGAGCGTTGAATGCTCCCTAATGTGACTTGCAGAATTTACTCGTGCAGGAATGGTTTCTAGGGATATTTCAGTACTTCTCCTTGGCAGAATTGAGAAGGGCGTACAGGAATGAAGAGGGGTGGGAGGGAAGACAGGGGATGGGCAGACCTTAAACAGAGATTTCAAATTTCCAACACCAGAATTAAGTTTAATACTTTATGTCTTCTGCCTCTTAGTTTAGAAAAAAGTGCTTCAAGTAGTAATCAAAATGTGCTTCCACTGTACTTAGAAAGAGGTATCTTTGCTTTTGTCAGAATAACTCATTTGGTTCACACCAGGTCTTTTAATGTCAGTAAAGCTGGAAAAATCAGTTTTGGTGATTGGTTGGAGCATCCTTTAGATCAGTTCTGAATACTTACCCTCCATCAACCACAGGATGGTCCTCTTCAGGTATAACATCAAGCTAAATACTATGGATCTTGTCTAGAACCTTTCTATGCTGGTACCTTTGTAAAATTGTCAATCTAAGCATTGCTAGAATTGTTCAGGGACAAGTAACTTCTCTGCTCAGCCAGGTGTTTAGTAGAGAGTCTATATAGTGTGCCACTTATACGCTATTCCGTGGTATCACACCTCAGCATCAGAAAGGAGAATTTTATAATTGATGCAAGATTTGTGTGAGAGATTTAGTTCTTCCTTCTGAGCTACTCTTAATGTTTCAAGTGTAGTAGGTGTACGACACAGTAGCTTATAAACCTGCAGACATTCCTGTTCTGAAGATTTATTTTGTGGAGCCAACAAGACATGTAGAGCAGAACAGGAAATTTCAGAGAAGCTGGCTGGGATGTGAGCAACAGTGCTGAAGAGCTTGGGTGAGTCCATGCTCTGCATGCACCAGGTGATTAGTGGCTGATAAGGAAAGGAAAGGGAATAGATGAAGTGGGAAAGGGAAGAGAGTGACTGTGAGCTGGTCACTGACTCTGACCCTGAGAAAGGAGGTACTGCCACACCACA
The DNA here is from genome assembly GCA_013400975.1 of Atrichornis clamosus. NCBI lineage: Eukaryota > Metazoa > Chordata > Aves > Passeriformes > Menuridae > Atrichornis > Atrichornis clamosus. The sequence continues at coordinate 135,273 of WBMZ01011319.1, forward strand.
CAACTGAGCATTGTCCCTAATGTCATCCAGAGCTCACGGCCACAATGACGAGATCAGCACAACAGTTTAACCTATCTGAGGTCAGTGGTTTGATGTGCTAATGGGAATTGAAAACCCCTTATTAGGAAACCAAAATCACTAGATTTGCATCTAAGCTTTGATTGACTGATGAGTCAAACCCTTGGCGTAGGCTTTGCAGTGAGATTACTTCAAAGTTGATTTATTATTATCATCGTTAATGCTATTTTGAAATATAAATTCTGATATTAGAAGGCAAAGGTCATCCACCTTTGAACTCTAAAGTGACAGGTTATATTCTTCCCCAAAATAGTGATTAAATTTGGTGGCAGATAATTTGCAAAACTGAGGAGGCAGAGTATAGTGGAAAGACAAGGTGCTGCTGTCAGCACTACAGTTTGCTCTCAGCGAAGTGGCGTGGTGGCCAGGCTCCCAGCTCTGTGGGAGGTGACAGCTCCACGGCGTCATTCTCGATGTGTGACAGTTCTCGGCACCTGGCTTTGTGCTGGCCCTGTTCGGGGATATTTGGATCTGGTTGTGTGCTGTCTTTGGTACCTGTGCTGTGGGTTGCTCAGTCCTGCATTACAGCTTATGGAAGTATGACCAGGACAGGGAGCACTGGGATAAATTGTAAGAGACTTCTAACGTGTATTGATTGCCGGCAAAATGTTTGTTGAAGCAATTTCTTTTGGAAATACCGTGATCTAAAAACACTTAAAAATAATGCTGCAGAGGAGATTAAAAGTGTGTATCATGATAGCTGGAGTACTGTTAAAATATTTATCTGCAGCTATTCTTACATTCATTAAAAACTTAATCTGATTCTTATGACACAGTAAGTCTCCAGTGACTAATCCGACAATTACATGCTTCTTAATGAGTAGTTTGGACATGACTGACCTTGCAAATACTTTGGCTCACAAAAAAAGTACTTTATGTTGGTAAATTCTTTTTCCCCAAATTTCAGTGGGAAATATTAATTTTGCCTGTGACTATGCAGGAACAGGAAACAAAATCGAACATTAATACCGAAAGTGTCTTGTACAAAAACTACAATAGCTTTGTTAGCTAAGACTGAGCATCATCCTCCCCCACTGTGAGCACATCAGTTAATCATAGTAGGCATTACTCAACTTCATTTGGCATCAGTAAAATTTTAGATGTAATCCAAATATCATGGTAAATCTTTCCCTAAGTAGATGAGAGTGTAATTTTAATAGGAGTCTTAATCTTTAATTCACCATAACCTCTTGTAGAGGTGGGGAGCAATTAAAATTTGGATGTGTTATAAAGAATTCTTTTGAGTACGTTGATTTTGACCACTTACAGAGAGAGTTACACAGCTAGGGAATATTAAAAAAAAAAAAAAGAAAAAGAAAAATGTGCTATTGCCAGAAATGAATTATAATGAGGATATAGCACTTGTAAGACTGAGCAGTAGAAATGACTGTAGTTGATTTCTCCAGACATGCCCTGCTCCTTGCAACTCTCACAAATGCACTGCACAAAAAGGATTCGATTTGCTGCAAACAATGCTTTTCCTTTGTGCTGTGAGTAGCAGTCAAATATATGTTAAGTAGTGGACTTTTTTGATCAGCTGGACTGACGAGGTGATGTTTGAGAAATTCCCCTTTTGGAGTGTTGCCTTATCTGCTTAATGGGAGCTTGCAGATTTTTACCATCTGTACAAAGACTCCCTATCATCTGGTAAATAGTTTAGTGGACATATCCTGCTTCCAAGTCAGGCAGGGCAAGAATTCATCCAGCCTGTTCATACTAAACTGTCCTGTAAGCTTTCTGTGGCCCGTTTCATTTTGCAATGCAGCCACTGGATCTGTCTCTGCCCTTGTAAGGCAGGCCAGTCCTATGAAAGTAGGTAACTGATATAGAAAAATAAATGTTCTAGATATTTAGATCTTACTAATGGCTGAGGATTTTTTAATAGCAGAAGAATGATTCCAAAAATTACAGTTGTTTACAGAAGGGTTACATTCTGCCATCTATCTTTGTGCAGAAGTCCCATTGGGGTCTCTCAGCAGGCTACTCCCAAAACACAGATGTTTCTGGCTATTCATTCAGCGCTTCACTTTTGCTGGATGCCTCTTACTCTCTAGCTTTTTGTTACTGGGAGCTTGTCAAAATATAAATATTTCTTTTTGCTACTACCACCAGTGCTGTCTCCGAAGTTATCTAACAAAAAAAGTCTGTGTAGCTGCCACTGGGTGGTGTATGCCTTGTGTAAGTAAAACTCACTGAAGTAAACTATCAGAGTTTTGTTTAAGTGGAACCTCTAGACCTAACCCAAAAGCCTCTATGTCTGTTTTTTCTAGAAAACTTCCCTAGAGGTTATGAAAGAAAGAAACTCAAGGACTTGGCTAGAAATGAGAAGGGGGTATATATGCATCCATGTCCTTATAAAATTCATCTTTGAATGGGGGAATACAGTGTGTATTTATATTTTCCTTCTGTGTTCTTGTAAGTTCCTGTGCTTTATTGACAGCCGCCTACTTTCACAAACATGGAAAGGCCCTTAGTGTGCCTTCAGGCATCTTGAATTAATCATAGCCAGCCTTTGCAACATATTCCATATGTCACCTACCTCACTTCTTTGAAGATGTAAAGGGAGATGTTGTTTTCTACCACATCCATGTCCTTGATGTTGTTATTCAACTTCTAAGAACATTTGTAGAACCTTTGCGAGTGTAGTTTTTGGCAGGATAGCAGAATTTCTGTTTGTTAGATATCTCAAGCTATGCTGATGCAGGACTTAGGGCATTGCAACATGCTTCCATTTCACTGAGTATTTTGTATCAATCTGTTGAAGATACACAAGTTCCTAACCTGCACTTGACTGTCTTAAGTCAGCTTTAGTCAAATCACTGAGGCTGAGTAATTGCTGCGGCTTTCAGAATAAAGAGAAACTGAGGGAGGGAGAGGAAAGGAAACCTTTCACTCCTTTACTTTATACATACCATTCGATTCAAGTTTAATCTGTTGTATTTTTTCTTTACCTAGTAATTCCTTATAAATATAAAAAGGTAAACTGTAATCCTATTATGAGCATCTTGTAATTTTTTTTAAAAGGTAAGTGTGAACATGCTGTACAAGTATAAAGACAACTTCTGACTTCCCTTTAGTTTGCTGAGCAGTCCAGAAAAACTCTTAAGATAGTGAAATTAAGTTTTTGCCATGTCTATGACCATGTACCAACTTCTGCATGGGGGATACATAGCAATTATATGAAACCCATCATGTTACCGTTTTGAGGTAGTAAAAGTTGAACTAATGCTAGAAAGGTTCCCTCATGCAATAGCAGTGTGGAGGGGAAAAAAAGATATTTATGAATATCTGTGATTTATGACTGGAAAGGTATCAATAAAACCCAACGATATCCCACAGCTCTGCTCATAGCCTTATGTTTTCTGGTCTTGTAGGAAAAATTACCCATAAAATAAACAAGTTCCCAAAACCAGTTTGAAACAAAGAAGAGACTGTGTTGGCTTGAAACTCAGTAATTTTAGAGCCTGAATGTCTTTTACAAGAGTTTCTACTGACCAAATCTGGTATGTATGTCCAACATGAGAGGCAATGAATGGAAAATTTGTAAGATACCATAGCGTTTGTTCTCTGTATCAGTAAACAGTCCTCAGTCATTCTACAGAATTTGGTAGCATAGGGCCTCTCTACCTTTGCTTGTAAAAGTCTGATTTTACTTTGATGATATTGAAAAATTACTGCCAACTTTTCACTGAAAATTTCCTCTTGTGGCTGTATTAGCTTTCTCTTCACTGCCATTTGGAAGTATTTGAATCAGTAGATGCTAAAGAAGACCCAGGTTTCTCCAGCTGAACTGACATAAGATAATACATGGTTGCTAAACAAAACGCAAGAGAGTTGCAGACTGTTGCCTCCTGTGCCTGAACTGGCAGTGAATTATAAAGGAAACAGGTTAGGAAACTAAGTGACCCAAATTACAATAGAAAAGAGTTCAGACACTCTGGATGTCACCTTGTGCAATGTGAGATAGGGGAATATATCTCTTTTCCTAAAAACTGCCAGATGACCCGGAGATGTGGCAATGGTGCAAATGTACTGAGTGTTATGAATGATGCTGCTGCCACGCCTGTACCTGACACGGCGGGAGCCTGCTGGGTTCATGATGCATTGTGCTGCTGTGGTGTGAATGGCTAGAACTATTTTTGGACATAACGAAATAAGGATAGAGGTTATTTTTCAGTACTAACTACTTTCTTCAGCTTGTCTGGGTGGTGAGCAGAGAGATTTTCTGGCTCCTCTCAGAAGTTCTGGAGGTACCAAGCTTGACTGAATATTTCATTAGCACTAGTATCCTATTAAGTTCCAAGGACAGCTATAATTCCATGTTATTTGATAGGGATTTTCCCATCTATCCTGCATTCCTGTTTTCAGAGGAAGCAATTATTTTATGCTACAAGTGTGAACCATTAGCCTTTATCACCAGGCAACCACATTATCACTATATACATACATAACTATCTTACAGAACGTGCTTTCTGTCTATCAGTTCTTCTATCTGTATCATTCACCGTTCACGCACAGTCCTCCATCTGCTAGACAGGGTCTGTTCTTCCTATGTGTGATTTGAAAGCACCCCAGGCACCTGCCCGGCTTGCAGATGGTGTTACTCCATCACAGTCTGGAGTCATCACTGACAACACAGAGTATTTCAGGGAGATGAAAGGGGATGACGGAGTTAAGGTCTTACTGAAGATGTGCCAGGCAATCTGAGCCAACTATAGTTACTCTGTGTAATTTTTTTTTGTTGCTGACATTGCCAAACTGTGCAGGAGGTGAGGTTTTGTTTGTAACAAGTCTCCTACCTACTTCGGAGTGGGGGAGAATCCCCACACTGCAGAATGGAGGGCAGAAATCCCGATCCCACATCAAAACTGCCCCCAAGAAACCTCTCAGTGGTCCGGCGCTAGCTCTTCTAGATGCTGTTTTTCTGCTTGAGTGTTTTTGGTTTAGTTTTTTTTCCCCCCCCCCCCCTCTTGATGCTATTTTTCGCGAAAGAAAAAAAGTGTTAAGCAGGCTGGAGTGGAAGCAGAAGGCAAATATGCCTGTGCTCAAAAACTAAGTTAAACTTCGAGGGATGTGCGAGCAATCCTTCCCGCGAAGGGGTTGAGCGGCGCCCCGGGAGCGCTGGGTGCCGCGGCGGGTCCCCGCTGCCCGGGAGGCGAGAGGAGGAGAGGGAGCGCTGGGGCAGCGCGGCAGTGCCGCCGCTCCTCCCTTCGCCATCCAGCACCGCTCCCGGGCACCGCGGGGTGAGCCTCGGCTCTCGGCTTTCCCCGAGAAACTCCGCGAAAAAGAGGGGGATGCCGCTCTGGCGGCGGTGCAGCTTGGGGGTGTGGGACCGGGGAAAAAGACCTCGCAAGCGGTGCTCTTACCCCCTCCATTTTTGTAGCAGAGGTATGGAAATCGCCAGACGTTGGCCAGGTCCACGGCGAAGCCGATGACGGAGAGGAGGAAGTCGATCTTCTTGCCCCAAGTCTCCCTGTCCTGGGTGCCGTAGCGCGGCGCGGGCGCGGCGGGCAGGAGGCTGCTGCTGGTGTACTGCACCCCGTTGTGCTCCTTCACCAGGATCAGCTCCACGTCCTTCTTCGGCGGCGGCGGCGGCCCCGCGCGGTCCGGCAAGGGGGCCACCACCGACACTTTGCGCTCGGGCTGGATCTGTTTGTTCATCCTCGCCTTAAACATCCAGAGAGAGCGAGCTGAGGAGGGGGCGCGGGCGCGCAGATAACGGAAGTGCGCTTCCCGCTGGAGGCGACTCCGCGCTCAGCCCGCCGGTGTCAGCGCGGCGGGAGCGAGGCACGGCCGTAATAAGAGCCATGCAAATGAGGCGGGAGAGGGGGGACCGCGGCGCCCGCGCCCGCCGGGGCGCCCCCGGGGAGCGGGGCTGCCCGCGCCTTCCTCCGCGGGGGAGCGGCC
>WBMZ01011320.1:0-194869 GCA_013400975.1 Atrichornis clamosus
CCTCGCCCAGCCCCAGCAGCCGCCGGGGGCGGTTCGGCCGTGTCCGCCTGAGGTTCGCAGAGCGCTCTGGGGTTTGGCAAGGGCTGCCTGAGACGAAGGACACTATCGTAAATAGGAACCCACCTAAAACCCCCGGTGCACTGAATCGGCGGGTTCCATTTCTTAGCTGCCTTCGTGGATTTTCAGTCGGCTCTAGTTGCAAAACTAGACATAAGGCTGGGCCCAGGTTCTGCGCACTTGTTATTGCCCTTGTCACACCGTGGTGGTGTAGTTACAACCTTACTGCCCGGAATGTATTTATGCGTGTAACGTCCTTGATAGGAGTTAAGTAGCTCCTGCTTACTGTCAGTCAACACATACAGAAACTCAGAGCAATTAATGACTAAATCTACAAAATTACCTAAGATCAGGCAACTCATTGAGAACTATAGCTTTGAACTTTGCATATGCACTCCATGGTGTTAGTAGCCTAAAAATAGAATCCACAGAAACCAAGATGAACATTTGCCTAAGCCAGCAAATAAAAAACTTTCTGGATGCACAACTTCAACTTTTCCTATTTTAGGAATGTAAACATTTAATTCTGGGCTGCAGAATTGTAGTGTGTTTAGCCCTAAATGGACTTTAATACCTTGAGTGATTCCTTAGGTTACTGGCTGCTTCCAGGTCTTTCTTACAAGACACAACTGGAAGAACTTCCTTTTAGCTGGATTTCTCAGAAGAACACACTGTCACTCAGATGTACAAGACGATGTATAGTTCCTTTTTGTCTGCAGAAACATGAATCTGGATCAGTTTCCTGTCTAAGAAAATGCCCTGACTTCTACCAGTCAGTTGTCCCAAAGACCTAAGTGCTAAAATGCCTGCTATTCATTCTTATTTCATGGAGAATGATTTCAGGCATCATTTAGTAGCAAAGGCTCAGGCAGATTTATTGTCTATAGGTATGGTCCTAGCTTCCTTATTCTGACTAAAAGCACATGTGACTCTAACAACATATTCACAAACACAGTGTCTTCATGGGTAGTGCGAAGCTCGTCTGGCTTGCCTTTGCTCCATTTATGCAGTGATCAAAACATTGCACGTGGCCTACATATCCACATTCTACCCCTACCGCAGAAGTATTTAATTATTCCCCACTTAATAAATGTATTGTCATTACTCCCTTTTGTCAGGATTGTGGGGTTTTTTTACCATCTACCTAATTGCATTATCCTGTTATTGTGTAAAGAGTTCATCTTTTGTTTGCACCTTCTGTGTGACCTCCTTTGGTTGTCACTTGAACAAACCTTTTGTCTGAGCACAAATCCATACCACACTCAGGTCTGCATTGGATTTGACAGAGGAGTTGCTGTCAAGCCTTCCTTGAAAAGTTTCTCAGCACATCATCAAACACTGAATACCAATTGTCTGAGAAGGAGTGGGAAAGAAGGTATACAAGCCACACTGTCCAAGGGTCAGGTCATTCCTTGGTCATGAAAACTTATTTTTCATATTTTTCCTTCAGCAGTCTTACTCATGAAGAGTCATATCCTGCAGAGGGCCTATGTCACTGCAGCCACCCAGTCTCCACACTCATCCCCACCACCTCTTTCCAGTACACGCAGTTATTGTGTAACCCTTTGGCCTCAGATATCCTTAGCTTCCTCTATACCCTCAGCTAGAGGCTGGCCAGCCTGTGCCTGGGGACTGACCAGTGAAGCCCTCCCCACATGTACAGTGCTTGAGCTCACAGTACAGGCTTTTCCAATTTAGATCTTGCCGTACCTTCCAGCTACTGATTTTTTGCTTATGAAACAACTATAAAATATCTTTGCTATCTGTCAGATCTGTTCTAAATCTGTCACTTTTAGCTTAAATGTTTGTAGAGCAGATGCCTGAATTATTTGCAGAGGCTGGCATACGCCTTCTGTCCTTTGGACAGCAGGCTGAAGTAGGTGACTATGCAGTAGGTGTATGGCCAGGATTGTGTGGCAGAGCTGCAGTTTCCCGGTGGTGGTCAGAGGAGGGAGACATTGCCCCTGCAGTGGTGCTCCCAGCCTGCTCCATCCAGGCAGTGCTTGCTGGATGTTGCTCCCACTGGCTCCTCTCATTGTGCTGGGGGTCAGTAAAGGAGCAGTAGCTCTGATGCTGCCCTTACTTTCACTGTCCTAGGTACTTCTACTAACCAAGGAAATGAGGTTTTACATTATTATTCTATTTTTATCCTTTTTTTCCCCTCCAAGAAAAGCTATGATAATGGGCAACATTAATGCAGGGATAGTGTGTCATCAAAATGATACAACAGCAACATGTCCTTGCAAAACCAGTTGTGCACTGCTAGGCACTGCTACTATGAATTTATCCATCAACATTACACTAAGTAAGTGTGATAATTGGCGTGCAATATTTATGTTTCTGATCTTTTCCTTATAGAAGCAAACTCCTAGAATTTGGCCTTTATTTTTATTTTCATTTAATAAACATATTAAACATGTATTTGTTAGTAATCCTATATGGTTGCAGTTGTTTTGTATTATGAACTACAGCCAATCCTATGCAGTTTTGCTGCATTTCATTTTAATTAGGACTGCAGAATAATTCTGCAGTTTTAGTTCGGCAGCTGAACAAAAAATGATTACATTAAATATGTTAATGCTGGTGCCTAGGACACTTACCTTATGTAATTATGGGAAACTGAGACACCTCCTCCTTTGCTTTATGAACCAATTGAAAACTGTTTTTCAGTCAAATGTGCTTTGTAAATTTAACTAAAATTAGCTAATGTTTTAAATTGACCAGCACCAAGATTTCTAGCACCAAAATTTCTAATAGTATCTCAATGTGGTATTACTTGTCATTTATAGTTTTTAAAGGACAGTCCTGCCACATGGGAAAAGCAATTAAAAACACTGTTACAGACATTTTAGTGCTTATTCTTCAAATCCTAGTCTTTGGAGGGCTTACCACTGATATATAACTGCCTCATAAAATTACCTTTATATAAGAATAAATATCCATAGTAACATGTAGAAGAAGATTTATATGCAAAATAAAAACATGCAGGCTCTAGGAAATGAAAACATGCACATTCATTATCTGTGCTTTGTCATTGACAGGCGGAGGTTATAGTCATGCAGGTATTATAATATGGACATGCAGCATTCACAACAATGACATTATCTATAAAAAACCAATGTGCACAGATATAAAAGTAAAGATATTCATGGCAGGACTGTGGGATGAAGCTATAATTCTTATTAAACACAGATTTTGTCTTTTGAATTGTACACTACAAAAAGCACATAGAAGTTTCATGGAATAATTCTTTTTAGATTATCTGTTTAGTTCTCCCTTTTTGTGTTTGCTGTGCATTCATTTTAAAGCAAATGTTTTAAATTACTCCTTACCTTCCAAGATAGAAACATGGCTTAGCACCAGCTCTCTCCTCTAACGACCTCCACTTTAATACTTCTGCAGTTGGTATTTTTGTTGTGGTTCCTCATATAAAATGTTAGAGGACAGTAGTGGGTTACTTTATTCCTTTGTTCCTTTGTTTTTTAAAGAATGGGTTTGATAATTTACTCTAATTTTAGACTTTGACTATTTTTGGCAAGAGTCAGTTGGGCTAGATCAATTGAACCTTGTACCAAGGAGATTAATTCAACAGTCTTCATGTGCACAGTTCTCTGCTGGACCTTGTTTTTTTTCTCTGAATAATGTCGTGAATTTTACTCATTTGTAAATAAAATTATGTACTGTTATTGAGTATTTCTAATATTTAAAGATGTACCAAGCATTAGTCACTGTTAGATTTTAAAAGAAAATCCTTAAAAATTTCTCTTCCTCCCATTCATAGTGCTCTTTAGTCTTTTCCTCTGCAGAGTTTCAATGATTCTGTAAGATTGGATGTTGTGACAGAAGATCTTTTCAAGAGCAAGTATTTATCATATAAAAAAATGTCCAAAAGCATTTAATGTGCTTTAAAGTGAAACATGCTTTTTCTCTTAGTGAAATCAGTCTTTTTGAAGTACAGATTTCAGCAAACTCACCAGTTTAGCTGGAGTTCCCTGCTAGAGCTCACAGCCAAAAGTTGTGTCACCAGAATGGCCTCAGACAGAGGACAGGTCACCAGAGCACATGTCCATACCCATCCCTAAGTCAGCAGGAGACCAGCGACAGCACAGTGAGCTCGGTGACTGCTGTGTCCTCTGGGAACTTGGTGAGTTTGAACTGTGTGACGTGGGGCTGATACCAGCCTCAAACAGCCACTAATGAACTTCATTCATTAAAACCATGTACGGGTTTCTCTTTGTCAGTTTATGCTCCATCACACTCGCAAAAAGGCCAAGGATTAACCTGAGAGCTCACTTCTGACAGGGCTGATCCACTTTTGACAGGAGCAATGAAGGTACCACAGAACACTGCCTGCAGTGGCAGGGAGCTGTTTGGAGAGATGTATCCTTCCCTTTCATGTGTGCCTTCCCGCCGAGCTATGCTCTGGGCTGGTGAAACGCAGAAAATGACAATATTCTTGCCAAGCTGATTCTTGCCTAAAATCTGATGCTTCCATGTCTGCCACCCAGCAGGAAGTGACAGCAGCCAGATCTTGAGGGGATTCTCTGCCAACTGCGTATTTGGGGCACCAACTGCACCAAATCTACAGCAATTCATAGGAAGGTCAGAGCCACAATGGACATTCATAAAGCCCTGAGACACAGCTGTTCCACAAGGAAGAAATACAGTCCTCCTTATCTCTTCAGGCAAACAACTCAATCCATGCTTGATTGCACTTGGAGACACATCGCTGTCTTTAGAATTTACTTTGTGGCTTTATCTCCATGCAGTTCAGATGTTTCTTTGCTGCTTACTATACCCTGTAGGGAGTTTTAATAAACAATATGGACAAAGATTGCATCATCCTTTGATTGCAAATACAACATCAGTTTGGAGTGGATTTTCAGCAAAAGTTTTCTGAACTACTAAACTGAAAATATTTCTATTGATTAGATGGTCTTTTATGTATTCCCTTATTAGAGGGAAGCAGCTCAGTGGGACAAAGATGTCTCCCAGTTTCATCCAAATACAAATATTTCTACTTTTTCCATGTTATACTTAGGGATGTTAACAGGAGTATCACTTGTACATAGGCTCAGTTTTTCTTAGACAATTCTAAAATACTGGCTTACATCTCATTCTGTTGGCCAGTGGGACTTCACATGTTTCACTCTTTCTAACTTACCAGAGGATTTTGAGCTTGCCCTTTTCGTCTGCTTTGGTTTTTTCTACGTTTTATTTTAATCTGAATGGCTGCTCCGCTGTTATAAAGTTTTGTGTTTGTGGAATTATGGCTTTTTTGGCATTCACTGGAAAATCTTCAAAGAGTTCCTAAATTTTGTTAAAACTGCCATTTGCTCTTTAATATAGTTTCATAATTAATCAATAATCACATTAAGGAATTACTTTCGCTGTGAGTGACTCCTTGTAATAGTTGTGAAGTGAGAGATCTGATGAGGCTTATGTTCCTTTGCTGCAGTGCAAATTTCTGTTGCCTGTCCATCACAGCTGATATTCAGGAAATGAACTGGTAATTTGTTCTGGATTGTGTCAAAAAAATGTTTCATTGTGGGAATCAGTGTCCTCTGTATAGCCTGTCAACAACATCTTTTATGTATGATGTGTATTAGCCTGGGGAAGGGAAAAACTAATTGTAATCCAAGGTCGATTGATATTAATGTGTGCCCTATTCTGAAGTTATATCTGTTTCATAAATGTCTAGAAAGTTGCCTACAAGTTGACCAGAAAGGTGACAGAATTACTAAGTCTCAGAACTTTTCTTCTATTCAGTTTTAAAATAGACTTTGAAGCTTGAAAATATAACTCAGTAAGTATAACCACAGATATGTGTATGTATTGAACACAGGGCTCTGACCCTGACATTACTTCCTAATGTGGTTAAGATTCAGAACCACATCACATCCTTGCTGTGTTAAACTTCAGTGAATGCTCGAGTACTGGTTCAGCTGGCTTCTTATACCCAATGCACAGTATTACTGAAAGTTCTTCAGCACAGTTACCTCTGTCAATGGTTGTAGGACAGGGACCATTTTTTTAGCAATTTCTGATTTTATCTAATTTGAGTGAAGCTTTAGCTGATGTTTTCAGAGATGCTTAGGACAAAACTACATAACTCTAGAGAACTAATTAAAAGATGGCTTCATATCTTAGGTCTTCTTATCAACTTCATGTTTAAGTTTTACCCTGGCTAATTCACTTTTAATGGCACTAATTGTAACACTTTGAAATTATGTACAAGAATATAAAAAGTATGTAGCAAAAGCTCCTTTTCTCAGTTGGGTAGATAAGTTTATTGTCAGTACAATGGAAGATCACATTTTTTTGACAGAGTTCTAAATTCATAACAGCTACACTTACAGTAACTTTTAAAAGGCCTTACTTCAGCTGCAGTCATCACCGCTGGATTTCAAACCTCCTTTAGGATCTAAAGTCTCTTCTGTACAGCAAGGAATGGTAATATATTTCTCATAAGCAGTGTTCTAGCTTGTCCAGCTTAACTGGAATCCTGATGGTAAAGTCACATATTCAGCATGAAATTTTATATAGACTTGATGAGATGTAGCAGTAAATGGAGCAATGTTTGTATCCTAAAATTAAAGACAAGAAAAATGAAAAGCATTATAGAACATCAAGATCCTTTGGAAAAGACAGAAGAGAGTTGGATCATACATTGGATCACAGAATGACAGTGATCTCAGGTCTGTGCTAGATACTGCTGCTGCATTTCTCCTTCTGGGTATTGCAAATACTTAAATCATAAATCAACTAAATACAGAGCAAACTTGTTTAAAGCCTCCCACTAGATGTCAGCGCATGATCTGAGTTGGAAGGCTTCTAAGGTGCAACACATGCCTATGCCTTCACTTCCACTCACCTATGTGGGTTTCATGCCAGAATTAGGGGAACAGTCTTGTAAATGAAACAGTAAAAATTCCTTTTAACCACTTGCAGGGTCCCAGAGGGAAGGCAATACCTACCATGCCGCAGTAGGGCCCGGCAGGGGGATGGCTGGCATCTGGCCCGTTGTAGAGGATCAGATAGTTGCTGCTGCAATCCCCTGGGTCATCGATGCTGATGAAATCAAAGTTCACTGTGACAATTCGTCCCTGGGGCACAGTAATGGCCCACTCGCAGTCAGTGTTGTTGTGGTAAGTTGCTGGGTAGCTGGGACTGGCAAATGAGCCGGTGGTGCCGTATAATGTTCCGCCGCATCCTGGAAGCACACACTGTTAATTGGCCTGGAAGGCTTAGTTTCGTAAGATAATACATGATGTAGGACATTAGTACAGCATTAGTAGTAGCACTGAAAAACAGAGACTCTGTGAGCTGAAACAGCTAATGTAGGTAAGAGCACTATTCAGTAAGAGAAAAAGCTAGCTTCAGCGGCCTGAGACCATTAGACCAGCACCGAATATTAAAAACCAAAACCCTCCAAAATGCTTTGAAACAGGAATCAAAGTTTTAAGTCTGTGCCTTGGTCAGTTCAGTTCCCAGCTACTCAATTAGAGATGAGTTCTCTGACTGTTCTTTGGCATGGAAAGTAGTGAATCCTCATTTGATAGAAAAATATAAAGAACAGCTCAGAGCAAATAGCCATATTAAGAAAATTAAAAGTCCCTTTATACCAAAATTCAATCTTCAAGAGTGGGCAGAAGCAGATGACCTTGGAAAAATGCAAGTTTATAGAGAAAGAATGTGCAGGTCATGCCCCAGATTACTCTCAGAGTCTCCAAAAATGTTCAGCTTACAGCTCACAGAGATGACATCTTTCTACTTAATAATGTTTACCAGATGTTTTCCATGAACTTGTGCAGGTAGCCCTTGAATCCATGTAAATTTGTAGCATACTATGGGAAGGAGCTCCACAGCTTAACTGGATACTGTGTCAAGAACTGGTTTGTTTAGTTTGTTTTGAACCTACAAACTCCTGGCATTATCTGGTGGCTGCTAGTTCTTTCATGGGAAAAGTCAATGAAAAATTGATCACTATTTATCATCCAATATCATTCAATTTTATAGACCTCAGCAGTTTCTTAACCAGATTAAAAAGTCTCAGCATAGCTCACACAGATACTATTCTTTATGTTGAGCTCTTTGTTAATCCTAGTTTTTCGTAAGAGGAAGAGACCAAAACTGTGCACATCATTCAATTTTCGTGTGGACTACGGATTTATACAGTGGCTGTCTATTTCTTCTCTCTTCCTTTCCCAACAATTTCTATCATCGTGCCAGTCTACTTGACTCTTACTGAACTCTGGTTTTCGTGAAACTATTTTACCCTTAAGATCTTGTTGTTGAGTACTAAAAGTCAATTCACTGCCCATATTTTTGTAAGTAAAATTAGGATTGTCTTTTTTTGGCCACATTCTTCATTGACACTTTCCTACACCGAGCTTTATCTGCCTTTTCATCACTGGGTAACTCAGTACAGTATGGTTATTCTGCAGTGCGTTTCGTGTGGCCATGAGCTTTCCTACCTCCAGTAACTCAGTGTCATGAAGAAACTATTATCCAACTGTTCACTACCATTTTGTAAGCCATTCATGAATGTGTCTATGGTATAGTCACTACACAGCATTATAGTTACTTTATTTTCCTGGGGCAACTTCCAGTTCTCTTCAGGCTTAGCCTTGCCTAGCTCCTAGGACATATCACAACTGGACTATTGGAGCAGGCTGAGTCACCACCATCACCACTCTGTGGATCCCAAGATAGATGCTCCTGATATTTTCTGACCTCTCAGTGAAAGAAGGTCTTCATCTTAAGTGGACTACATCCTCTGAGGTTGCTACGGTCAATACTGGGGAGAGGGTATTGCTTCTATCTCATAAAATGAATCTTGTCCCACTGGTCTTGAAGACCACTACTTCTCTCCAGTGACTGAGTAAGGTGGACTGTGGGCATTAGGGAAGGTCTAAAGTGTTGATGAGGCAAGGTCCAAAAAGAGCAGGCTGAATTCCACATCGCTGCATTTTCCTTCTGCCTAGCATTACTTTGTAGTTACAGCCTTACCACTTGAGGATGAAGTCCACGTAATTTCATATCCATCATGAACCCCTGAAAAATCACTCTTGAAACGAAGGTAGACAACATGGTTTTGGGGGAAGATGGGACTGGGCACAGTGTTTCCACAGAACTTGCCAAGTAGTGGTGATTGCACATTACTCCCATTTCTGACCTTAAAGGGACAGAAAAAAACACTGTCAGTTATACACCAGTACAATTATTCACTGATACAAACACAGCACGAAGCAGTGACTTGAATGCATACTATAGCTGTCATTTTAATACTGTTGGTTTTTCCTATCCCTTTTTTTTGTGTAGAAGGAAAAAGAGACCATCAACCAGTCTGAGTTTTGTCAGTAATTGCACAGAACAAGTATCATCAGAAACAGACAGCTAAATTTTATAGTGTGGTGTGTCTCCTGACTGAAAAGAATTACTTGACTAGTAGCTAAGATGTGCTTTTGCAATTCAAGCCCATGTTTTTCTTTTCATAAAAAAATGTTAATATTCTAGATGAAAAGATTAATTCTTTACCCTGCAGACAGCTCTTTTCCCTAGTCACATTACGACAGATCATATTACATAGCTCAGATTTAATTTGATTCTTTTTCTGTACTCCAATAATGCTGCTGCTAGATCCATTTCTTGAGACAGTAAAGAGGATATGAAAGGAGAACTAAATAATGATTCTGCCACAGATGTCTGATTTTTGTCATCTGATTAGTGAATAGGGAAACTTGCAAGAGTGAGGACTGTGTAGGAGGAGGATATGCTTTTTGTTGACACAAAGTACTTTGCAAATATCTTACACATGTTCCTATCTTTTGAATTCAGCAGATTTTTACACAGGTCCACAAAATATGTATACTTGCATGATACCTCTAGGAAATCATGTGAACACTGGATGCTGTCTTCCAAACTGAAAGCATGGAAAAAGAGAGATATTGTGTGATTCGGGGGAGCTCGAAGAATGATGGAACAATCCATATTATTGGGGTGGTGACCAGGCCAGCCAGGGCTCTTCAGATAACCAAACGGCTGGTTATACTCTCTGCTGCAACCTTGGGACAGAAAATTGGAAACATGTAAGGATTTCAGATCTCTGTATTGCTTTTCACTGTATGGAATAAACAAAGAGAATAGTGTATAGATTTTTTTTTGGACATTTCTTCAAGCTTACCTGTAGCTTGATAGGAAAATCTGACTCCGTTATTAATCATATATTCATCTGACTTGAAAGTCACAATGGCAGTGCGATCATAAGAATAAAATTCAGGGACTGGAAAAGCTTCAGTGCCACAGAATCTATGGACTGACCCTTGGCTGTGCTGGAATTTAATATGTAACAGGTTACTTCATTATATAATTCAGTTTTATATTTACTGAACTTGAGGTAAATAAATCTCTCAACACTTTCTATACTAATTATGCAATGGCATTTTAATGTTCTCATGGAAATCACTTAATAATATCTCAACATTTCATGTTTAATTATTATAAGAAACAAAATATAAGAGAAATATAACAGAAATTATGAAAGAAGGTTTAGAATAGTATAATATGAGGGACATAAACAGTTGGGCTTTTTTCTGGTGTTTTTTAAAACACTTCTTGGCATTAGTATTCTTTTTTATTATGGTTCTTGGATGGGAGGAAGCACAATTCATTTATGAGAACTTGCTGTGGGGCAGTATTTTCTGGGTGTTAAGTTTGGCAGCACTGTTACTTGGTGCAACTGTGAAAATCTGTGTAACACTTGCCCAAGTCTAACTCAATGTGTGCACAGAGTGGGTCTGGTGCCAGTTACCACACTTTAATTGGGGCACAATGCATAATGCTTTGGATGTGCCCCTCATAGAGGATCATCAATGAATATCTTCCCAAATGGTGGGTTTCTTCACCCTTTCTAAAGAGTGAAGGGAACTCAATGGGAATGGGGAAAGGTATGATCTGTAAATTTCTTACTGTTGGTGAATCCTGGAGCTCTAGGTAGTTCTGAGAGCAGTCCTGGCTGGAATGGAGGTGGAAGGACTCTACCACCACCCTGACTTGCTGTTGTGGCGGGGCATCAATGACCCAAGTACAGAGAGTAAATGGTGGATATTCATTTGGAAAGTTAGGAGACGTTGCAGTCAGGGATGTAGAAGTTGCATTAAATATTCCTCCACACAGGCCTGTGTAAAACAGCAACAAATGCATCATAGGGCAAAAATTGGGGAAAATTATTTTTTGAGCAAAACTCATCTGGAGTTGAGTTTTGGATGATATGCTTTTGTATTTACTGTATGATATAATTTGTATTTACCTTTGAGTCTCTAGAAGGAAAGCAAAAAGCAAATGCATGCTAATGGTGTCAATGTATGTCACAAAACTCAAACAAATGTTTGTTCCCTATTTGTTAACAAGCTGTGAGCATTTCTGTTTTGCACCCCAGACTGACAGTCACCTCCCAGCCAGCTAAGACCAAAGAGAATTGCACTGGGGCCTAGCAGAGCTGCTTTTAGCTTGCTTATAGATGCTGTGCTACTGTTTACCCCTTCCTGAGTCCTGCGCCTAGAACAAATTTTGAGTTATTATTTAAATATGAATTTCCACACAAGTCACAACAATATGTATGCATACATATATATATACTTACGATCCACTGTGGTGTAGGTAGCATTGAAACCCTCCCTTTCCACAGAAACATCTGTGAGAAATTTCACAGTCAAGGAATTACGGGTAGAAAGAAAAGGAGCTGGCACTGTAGATCCACAGAATGTGCCAACTAAATTGGCATTTTCATTATCTCCATCATAAAGCTGAAAGAAACAAAGCATATAAGCCACTCATAGTTTAGGCACAACAAAGATAAATAAAATCCTCTGACCCTTCTGACACTACAGTTTCTTTTACTTGAAAGTGCAGTACGTGCCCTTTTGCTTTAACAGGATGTTCTTGATTACCATAATTATTCACTGCCATATTAACTAATTCTGTTGGATAGTATAAATCTCATTATGGAACATTCTGGTCCTGTCTCAGCAAATCTATCAAAAAATGATTACATTTTAATTTGGCATTCTCTTTTCTATTATATGTAAACTCACAGTGCTTTTCAGTGAAAAGATTGATTTTATTCATCAAAATGTAGAATGAATTCCTAGTTTCATTGAGTTATCTTTAATATTCAACAGGATCTATAACACTCCTTGGAGTTTGTTTAGAAGCATTCTGCTATCTGATGTTTTGTATGCTCATCTCCAAGAAAATAGTTTCCACAGGTGAGCACTGAGCACCAAGACTTTTGATGAAAAACAAGGAAAGAAAAATTTTATGAACTCAAGTCCTTTCAAGCAATTGTGTATGATAATGAATCTGAAAGTTTACTTTCAAGTTTTACTTTACAAGTGTTTGAGTTTTGCTTTGTTTCTATTCTGTGAGACAATTACACATTAAATGGGCAGTCTAAGACCAGAAGTGTGTCCCTGTAACAATGTTAAAACTCTTATTGGTTTCCAAAAAGACAGGAAGACATCTGGAGGAGTAATCTAACCCAATGAAAAAAATTTAATTAGATTAAGCAATTTAATTTCTTCTTAAAATCATTTTCTATTAATTAAGTTAGCCTCATGGAGAAGATAATGGACTGTATCTCACTGATATTTTCTTGTTAAAATATGCAGCAGTCTTACTTTGACATAATCGAATCGGCAAATCTGAGCAGACTGTGCTTCAAGCACAAATGAAGTGAAGGTGAGGTTGATCTGTTTGTTTACAGGTGCAGTTATGATCCATACACAGTCCAGATTTTTCTCATATCTTCTGGTCACATTGGAGACTGGAGGGCCAAAGGTGTAAGCTGAAGTTGTCAAGTAACCCCCACAGCCATCCTGAGGTCCTGTTGAAGAAGCATAAGCTTTTAAACAGCAATTCCTGGCATTTATTTAATCTCCGAGTCTTTAAGGTCAAGCTAGCAGCTTTTTTTCTGTGCTGCAGTATTTTACTGTCCTGTCTTGCAGGGACTATCTAGTGATTAAAAGACTTTCAACACAAACAGAGAGATAGGAATCACAATCAGATTTCGTACAGTGAATTAAGAAAGGCTCATGTCTTCTTTTGAATACTGTTGAACCTGTATCTGCTTTGAAAATGTACTAATAGAGATTTTTAAAAGGGACTGTAAGAAGACAGAGGACAGCAATGAAACAGAAGAGAGTGGTCCGAAGGCCTTTTGAACAGGATTCCTGTTAGCTGGTGAGAATATTTAGTCAGTAGGGGGCACTGAGTTGTTGGCTTTGAAAACATGGTATAAAAAATCAAGTTGCTTACTTTGACCGGCGTCCTAGGGGGGATTGAATTTGGCAGCCTGACACTGGGACTCAGACTCATATTCACGATTCTAGCTAAAAGGGACTTACTTCTGGAAGTGTTTTGCTTGGTGAGAACTTACAGCCCCTCTGAAATGCAGGCTGCTTTTCATTTGGTTCCCACAGAGAGGGCTAAGTCCTTGACTTACTTGCTGTGAAAATTTAAACCCAATAAAGTCAGTCACATTGAAATAAATTACCTTTGGGGAAGAGCTGTTATTTATCGCATTGAATTACAAATAAGCAAAAAATACAGGCTATCTGAAGGGCTTTTTTTTTCTTTTTAATTTCCAGAGGTTGGACTGGGCTAGTAAATGTGGTCAATTCATTTACTTTCTTCCTCAGTCTCTATGAGGTCTTGTGGCCACTTATTTATCTCAGGAATTCAAATAAAATACGGTTTATACTCTTGTTTTGGGGTCTGAGGGAAGAGTTTTTGTAAACTGCACAGAGCAGAAGAATAACTGCAAGCAGTCTGCTGTCTCCCACAGCAAATCCATTTTTCAGCATTCAATAATAAACAAAGCTACAGCTGTGGCTAAGCAACATGAGCAGAGTTTCAGAGTTACAACTGCATGTGTAAAATATGCCTGTCTGGCACATTCAGTGACATTAACCTTGACACACTGATACATTTCCAGACATATAAAACTGCGCCTTACTTGAGCTACAGTATTACAAAAGATCATTCTGGTGCAAAATCAGCATCCAGGCAGCAGGGTTGCATGAGTAACCCGGGGCTGGCGAGAGCCCTGTCTTGCGAGGCTGCGGTGGTTAAAGCAGAGTGACTCAGGCTCAGTGTCGTCCCGCTCTACCAACCTCAGCCGGAAAAACCCCACCCTGTGAAGCAGTTGGCTTAAACCCAGCATCTTAATAGCATGACATTTCAGCTTTTGCTATAGCTAAAAATTAACACAAGAAACTTTAAACAAAGTGAAAAAGCCAGGAATTAATGTAGTCCAGTTTAGTGGGCATTTAATGAAGGCAGAAACTTGGAAAAGTGTTAGCATTCATTCCAATGCCACTGCAGAAAACAAGCACAACAGCAGGGGAAATGTGTGCAATAAATCACGTTCTTACAAATTGTCTAGGAAGGAGGAAAATGTCAGACAGGAGGGTGCCTGGGCCCTAAGAGTGCATTTTCACTATATTTTTCTCTGTGTTCGCTCTTCTATGTGATTTGTTCAGTTCCCCTGAAACAATCTTGTTGGGGCCATTTCCTGCTCAACATTTTGGACAATGTCTACCAAACATAACACCAAGCATATAAACGTCAGTCACAGATCACATCTGACCATCCAGCCCTGCAATATTGAGTCTGGACTGATACGTGGGTCAGGCACTAACAAAGTTCCCCTTTGCCTTTTTCAAAGGTAGAGTTGCCAACATGCCAGTCAGACCACAGCAACACAGGTTGGGGAATTGCCACAGAGCCACGCAACAAGAAGGCTCTCAGTGCCGCAGGATCATCCTTTTTTTGAATATCAAATGTCTAGACCTTTGCAATGGTGAAATTCACTGCTAACAGTGCAGCTATAGAGACAGCTCTAATGGCAACAAATACAGATGTGGGTAGGCTCTGTGTGTACAGCATATGAAAAGGACCTGACAGAGAGAGAAGCAGGCCTAATCCTCCTTATCAGAAAATTAATTCCAGCTAGTATAGTATAGCCAGCAATATCATCTAAGGGGAGATAAATAACTAAAAGTGTGACTTAATAAAGATGAGGTTTCACAATACCTTGCCTGCTCAGCTGGGGTAGAGTCAGATGCTTACAGGACAGTACATTATAAATAACAGCTAGACTGGAAGCTGACCAGATATCAAGTAGCCCGGCATCAAGCCAAAGGAAGAGGAGCCCTTGTTTAAAAGAATCTATCCATCTTTGTGCTTTTCAGTACTGATCAATGTTACATCTGATTGCAGGCACTAGAAGTGACACAATACTGAAACTGTGTAGATGAAGGGAACACGCACAAGTAAATGAAGAACCAACTGCTTAACAGGAGGGACCTCACACTAAGAGACACACTATTGCACTGCATTTTAGCCAGAACACAATACATTGCTTTAAAAATCAGCACCACTTCTGAAGAGAAAGCCAAAGAGTAGCCATCCAGCCTGCAGGTGATTTTTAATGGAAAGATATTAATTACTGGCTAACACAGCCAGAAACAAATGTAGCTAAAATTTGGGGAAAATCTGGGACTGAGAAGTTTGCTAATTTTTAGAATAGACTTTTAGATATTAAAAGCTAAACTTGATAAAGATAATGAGAAATGTACCCTATAGAACTATTTGTATGCCAGCAGATGGACCAACTACATGGCTGACTGTGTTATTTCAGTCTTTGGTTTCTTATTTAAAATAAAAATCATAAGGTCATCATAAATCTGATGGCAATCTTGTCCTTGTCATAAACAGCTTGCCAGAGAACACAAATTATCAGAACTAGGGCACACACTGTCATCACTAATTGCTTTTGGTGGGAAGCATTAGTGAAACTAAAAAGCTGAACAACCATTCAGAAAAGAAGGAATTGAAGGTTCCCTATGGCAAATAAAAATCATTACAGCAGAGACCAAGCATGCGTTTCTCTGTTAAGAGTTATACCCTCTAGATATGGAATGAAGATGAAGATAAATCTTTGAAGCTTCCTGCCTTTGAAGTACAGCCAGGGGTAAGGTTCATTTATAGAGGTATGAGCACAATGAAAGAGAGCCTACTGAATAGTTTGAAATCTATCAGAATCAACTAAACCACTGACATTTCAAAACACAACAAAGTAATTTTGCTGTCCTTCCCTTCTTTTACAAATGAGCACCCCAAGCAGCTACTAGAAGGCGGCAAAGTTCGAAGAATTGGTCTAATTCTGCTTGACAGTAATGAAAATACCCTCCAAGACTTCTGACTCACTCTTGGTTTCACCTAGAAGCATCCCTGGGAACTCTAGACATCTCTCTGATCTGAACTAGAGATTAGTATATGCAAAGATTAATTTGGTCAAGACAAATGCTTCTTTCTTGATGGGTCTTATTTCCAGTGCAGAGGAGTGCCTGGATTTATTGTGACTGTAATAATTAGCTCAAAGCTTGTTTGGATTGTGGCTTCAAACAGTAAAGCTCAGGAGGACAGGGCTGGAGTGATGAATTGTACTATTCTGCTTTGTCTCATGGCTGATAGTGAAGGTTGGTAAACCTTCTCAAGCTGAGCTGAGCTGCTCCCATGTTTGGCAATCGCTGCACCATCGTGATTTTGTGTGGCTGCAGGGCCCTACCACAGAGCCTGCAACCTTTCAGGAGACCTCTGAAAGCACAGGGACCTTATCAGGATTTCACAAATGCAGTCAGATGAAATTTGTATTCTTAAGGGTTTTTGGGCTGATACCAAACATAACAGTCCAGACATGCTTTGTGCCAAGTCTGCAAAACTCTGATCTGTGTACTGTCCTGTCCATCTCCTCAGTGCTTGTCTGGGAGACCAGAGGCAGACATTCAGTCTTGCCTAATTCTAATACTTAGTAATACTGAATTAGTGTTCCTATTTGGCACCACAGCTGCTCAAGCTTTTGCAGATCTCTCTTGCAATGTGAATCAGAAATGTCTTCTCACCCCTTTTTCATATGCACCAGAGGACAGATTTTCAGCTGAAGAAGTCATTGACTCAGTCAAGCTAAGATAATTCATGCCAGCAGAGAGTTCACCCACAGTTTTGTGAAAGGCCATTAATCTGAATATTGATTGGCTTTTAACCATTTAATCACTACAAAGATATGTAATCAATGTGTCTCAAAATAAATTTTCACCTCAGTTTTTCAGATCAGTCAGAGGTGTCTTATCTGAATGTCTGCCTCCGTTCTTGTCTGTCCAGTTTGACTATGCAAGCACCTATTTCTTTTGCTTTGGAAGAAGAAATCCTTCACTGGAGCTATTCAAGCACCATTTGGATGCAATCCTGTGCTCTGTGCTCTGGGATGACCCTGCTCAAGCAGGGAGGTTGGAGCAGATGACGCACTGTGGTCCCTTCCAACCTGACCCATTCTGTGACTCTGTGATTAATAACTGATGTTTCTGAGAGGCATTCGTAGACCATCCCTTAGCTCAACAGTTATACTATTTTCAAAGATACCAAAGAGATGTACTTCAACACTGCAAATGCTTTCTAAATTTAGCCAGATTTCGAGCTGATGGATATTTTTATATTTGAACCCCAAAATACATTTAGAAACAGTCTGGGAATTGTGACATATGAACATATATTCTGAGCCTGTCACGGATGTTCTTATTTTCATAGACTATAAAAAGATCCATGAAAGATATTATTAGCCACAAGTTATTCACTTATTTTAATAGATAAAATTAATCATAAGTTATCCATGACAATGTAATGAAATGTGTGATACTAATGGGTAACATATTTGACAAAACTTGGGTGAAGTGAAAGCCCAAAGAAATTTCTGCCAGAAGACTTGTGACTTTCAGACAATTTACTTCTCAGCTAGCCCTTCTGCAGCACCAGTTCCAAGTTCAGACTGGACACCTTGAGATACATCCCTGGAAACCAGTCCTAATGGGGTGCGAAATCTCTGCACGTCACTGCTGCTATTCCAGAGGTGTGATAAAATACAGCAGCATTCACACGCCACAGTCAAGGACACATTGTTCTAAGATTTTTTTTGTTGGCGAAAGAAAAATTTGCAGGACTCAGCTGTGCTGTTTCCCACATAACAAGCCATAACTGCTGTTGTCAGTGCAGGTGCCTGGTGCCACCTACAGCAGGTACCAACATTAATTACGTTAATCAGTGCAATGAACTAGTACTGGTGGTGTGAGAATTTAGAAATTACTCACAAAAGGACAGCTATCCCTGACCTATGCAAAAGAATATCCAAACCAATATTTTACAACTTGTATTGCTCATTCAGAATTGTGGGGGCTTTTTCAGCAATTCTGAACAACCCAAAAAGAACCTGCAGCAAATATGCATACTGAACACTGCTGAAAATATGCACCTAGGAACTGAATGTAGAGTGAGCCATAGTTTCAGTTTGCAGGACAGAACAGGAATTAGAACGAAATTAAGCAATTTTTTGGTTGATACAATAAAGTAGCATAAAAATGTGAAAATTCTACTGGATCAATTTTTTAAAATGTAAACTGTAATTTCATTAGGGGAAAGCATAACAGTAAACCTGTTAGTGACAGACGTTTAGTGTATTCAAATCCACACAGGAAATAAGTAATTCAATACACAGCAAATAGAATAAGGAAAGGCAGATACCTCTGGGTGATTTATCAGGTAAGTTACAGATCATCTTATCAAGAAGAAAAGCATATAGATTATAATCTAATTCTATTATATGTAAACTAGATTATTTATGTAAATTGCCTATTAAGGCATTTTTCTGGTATGTCAGAGAAGATTCATTTTTCCAACAGTTTTTCTTCTAAATTTTACTTGCTTATGATTATTTTTCTTCTGTAAAATGATTAATATTCATTCAATAGAAATGCTGATTTGAATAAAAAGAATGAAGAGATCCTTGAGGGAAAAACTGAGCAAACTGAGGACAATGAAGAGGACAGGGTGTTTCAGGGATTAACATTCCAACAGCCTAACGGTTGCCAAAGGTTTTGGAGACATTTCTCCTGCCCTGGAGCCAAAATCACCAGTCTTCTCATTGTTGCTGCCCTATTCTTCTTGCCTGTCTATATCCATCAGGTTTTTCTTGTCCTGTGTTTAAACCATAATCTTTGTGACATCAGATAGTTGCTTTACTCTGCCTGTGCAGTGCCTAGTGCAGTGGAATTGTGGCCCATGAGCTCATAAGCCCTAAGATAATGCAAACAAGGGATGACACCGGTATAAATCCAGTACACAATGCTCGTTTTTCACAACGCATAAACTTGGATTTCCTGCACGCTCACAAAAGATAGTGTAAAAGAAAAGAAGAAAAAGAACTGGCCACAGCTTAAAGTTAAGCAGAATTTAGGACAGTAGATAAAAAGCAGGCAATCTTCCTCCCCTCCTCCATCCCACCTTCTCCACTGTCCCAACTGTTGCAGTTTTACCTGTATTGTGCGAACAAAGCTCAGGAAGAGCCTTCTGACTCAACCCACTTATCTATGTGCAACACTTTGCTGCTTGTAAATTCATGTGGCTTCCTTAGACAGCCTCAATAAGCAGACCTGCATTTCAGAAGACCCCTGGATCTTTCTCTGATGGTTAAGAATGTGATATATTTTTCATTACTGAGACAATGGAGCTATGTACACGAGCAGAGAGCTTTCAAAGAGAAATGATTTCCTGTTAATAAGGTCACAGCTACATCTCCCAACAGGCACTGCTGGCTCTTTAAAAGAAGAAAAAAGCCAAAATCCTTATATGTTTTCTTAGCTTTTGTATCATAAGTCTCAGAGGGATCACAAATTGAGGTGAGAGGGTCACCCCATTATTGAATAGAAATAGGCAGAAGCTTCATTAATCACCAAAGCACTATTTGTGCTATTACAGCAGCGATGGCAGAGGTATGTGCAGGCTCTGTCCCTGCCAGCCAGGGTCAGCTGAAAAGCTCAGATCTCCCCTTAGAGCTCAAGAGATAATCAGGAGATCTTTGGGCAAGTCACAAGCTCAGTACACTCAGATCTCATCCTTTGGGGAGAGATCTTAGTTTTCCTTCCTTCACAGAGACATCTCATGTAACCAAATGCCTTAAGCTGATATTGATTTTTCTCTTCTCATCCTTTTATTGATTGCCTAGAGGAGCACACGCTCTCTGTGGAAAGAAGGTATAATTCTCATTTTACAGACTGAAAACAAAGCCAGAAAAAAGGTCAGTGGTAACTAAGGTAAGAGGAGCCTGACTTTTCACAGATCTAACATTTGGAGCAGTCTGGGATCTTCCAGTCAGCCCAGCTCACCAGCTCAGCCTGAGAGCACATCCAAGTGATTCCAAAAATGAGGCTGATAAGTATCCAAACTTAGCAGCAGAAAGAGTGAAATGATAGACCCTCTGAACCATATCACAAGGGCCTTATATTGCCCTGCCTCAAACACAGAGTGGGTTATGACAAAGAATGCTACTTGTGAAATGTGCACTTTATATTGCACTGTGTACAGAGTAGTATAGGGAAAGAAAAGATGTATTTGACAAGAAAGGTGAGATGTTGCTGTACTGTCAAATTAACACTATTTCATACTTTCTTTTAGTCTTCTTTTTCTGACTAGTGGGGGAACCTTGAATTCTAGTGGGGACAGGATCAGTGATGCAAACAATTTGTTTTAATAAAATCAAGGCATGTTTTTCTATAAACATTTCAGGGTTTAGCTCCTTGAGTGCCTGAATAACCCTAGATTTTGGCAGTACTCCTAAAAGAAGCCTGATCAGGAAAGAAATTGGAAGAGCTTGTGGGGAAAGGAAATAGTTTAGTTTACTACAAACAGAAATGATGTACTGTTTCTGTTTGCTTCTTTCCAATACGTAATCAGGGTCACTCACAACATGAAACAGAGAGCAATAATTACATTATCCAGTTGTGCTTCCCTGGGGTAACTAGAGAATAATGTGCTCATTGTCATTGAATGGAGAATGAGGCTTCTTGTTTCTCTAGAGATACCATCTTCCTTATTCAAGAGATTAATCAT
This sequence comes from Atrichornis clamosus, assembly GCA_013400975.1. NCBI lineage: Eukaryota > Metazoa > Chordata > Aves > Passeriformes > Menuridae > Atrichornis > Atrichornis clamosus. The sequence continues at coordinate 21,058 of WBMZ01011320.1, forward strand.
TATTAATTGTCATCTGATTGCATCTGTACCCTTACAAAACCACATGGAATTTATCTTCTGACAGACAAAGGGAGCTTCTCTAAAGCACCATGTAGAATAACAGGCTTTTAGATCTTCATGGTTTTATTCTCTTTTATTTGAAGCAAAATCTCAGACCTCATAGTAGAAAGATGTGTCACAGATTTTCCTGGCTCTGTTTTTTAGGCAAGCCAAACTGGAAACATTTATAGGATGTGACTCATGTTTTCCCTTTATAATATGCTTTTCTACTTTTTGGCTATTCTGTACTAGCTTAGGACTGCCAGGATCCTTGCTAATGGCTGTGTGGTTTAGTCCCTGTGGCTTGCTTCCCACAGTGAAGAGAGAAGCCCTACCATTAAGCATCTCACCACCATGGGCTCTTTGTCATACATCTCATACCTCCACTTGGGCATCTTTTATAACTTGCAACTCTTTGCTCCTGAGTAACTCCTGCAACATCTCAACCCCTCTTTCCTTGGGAGCCTCCAGAAATGTTCCTCCAAAACTTCTAAGAGATTTCAAAGTTTATTCATAAAAGACTTCTCCTCACTCTAGGAAATCATCAGGCATGGTACTTGAAGAGCTTAGCTTATGTTCTGTTGTGTGCTATCTGGCAAGTTGCACAAATAAATCTAAAGTCAGTGGTTAAAAAAATTGACTAAATACCAACAGGAAGAGCAAGAGCTTGGGGAGTTCCTGATGATCTCACCCTGGAAACATGAACTCAGGCTGCAGGGGATCTATAATGACTGATACTTCAGGGTTTAAAGACGGCAACATGTGAAGCAACAATTCACAAAAGGGGTCTTAAGATTCCTGTAGCAATGAGAGTGAAGCAAAGGAAGAGTTAATAATAATAATAACCATGAGGTTCTGTGGGAATATTTTTCTTGGCAAAGCCCATAGAACCAGTTATTTTCCTTATCTGTAAATACTTTCTCAGACTATCAAATGAGAAAGTCACTGACTAGGAGTAGGGAGGGCATTCAATGACTCAGCAGAAGACTATGTTTGTTCTGCCACAAAGACCTTTCATTCTGATCTGTCTGAGCGCCAGCTTTGCAAACCAGACAACTACTTCTTTCTAGAACACAAAAGACATGGAGTTAATTACAGAGAAAGTAGTAGAGATGACATGAAACCAATTTACATGTAATAATAATTTGTTGCTTACCATCCCTAAACAATTCAGACGTTATAAGAAGATTACAAGTTCCTTTTACATCTTGATCTTAAAAATAGGCTACCGAGTTTAAACTGTTTTTTAAGGTAATAATCAAGCTTTGCCCCTTATTCTTGTGTCCATCAAAACATTAAGCATCCAGTGCCTTCTTAATACGGTCCCATTTGTGTTATGGCCAGCTAATCCCACAAATCAGTAGAAATCAGCACAGTGGTGCCTGGCAGGGAACCACAATCTTAACTGACCTCAACACTTTAGTTCTTAAGAAGGTGTGAGGAAAACTGAAAGAAAATGGAAATTGAGGATAGATTGAAAGGAGGCATCTTTATCACGCTTCCAACCTTTGATTACAGAAGAATGAGAATTCTCAAGTGTTGCCATATTTCCTCCAAAAGAGAGGCCTTTGGGTGCTGCTAAGCCTTCAGTCACCCAAGAAATACCTGTGCTTTCAGAGAGGCAGAAAAAGGGTAGCAAAGAATAAAGGGGATCAGTTCAGAACCAGATTGGAATGCAGGGATCCCAAAAGCCTAGTATTTAGCTTAGTTCACTCAATTTTCATGAAATCAGAAACATCCTTCTGCTTCAAGCAACCCTAGTGAGGGAGATCACAACTGCTCCTCACCAAAAGAAATTACCAGTAGATTATGAGTCTGATAATACACTTACCTAAGGTCTCCCTGAAAGATGCTTTCCATCCTCTGTCTGCTCCATAGAAGTCAGTGCTAAACACCAGGAACAAATTATTACTGGAGCTCTTAATATTTGGAGGCAATTCTGAGCCACAGAATTTCCCAAGGAGAGGAGCATGGATATCTGAGCCATCATACACTGCCACATAATCTTTGTAGCAGGAGGGAGATATTTCAAGCTGGAAGCTGTTGAATCTGTAAAACACAGTTGGAACCTTAGGTACCACATTTTCTTTTCTTTTCCTCTGTTACATGTGTTTTAGTGCTTGAGAAAAGGTCCAAGTACTAGCCAAAGCCATACACAGACAAAACATGTCTCTTCAGGAACAAACCAAGCAATTATTAACTGCATGGAAAAGCTCTTCAGCCAACAAGCCTCAAAGAAATTGGGACCCTCACCCACTGGGCCTCTTGCAAGGCAAGCTGTCAGCACACCTCAGCTTTCTGTGAGGTCTCTCCTGTGCAAACACACTCTCTCTTGCTTCTGCAATTTCTCAGGCTGCAATTTCCTTGGGCACATGAGTGCAGGCCAACTTTCTCTCAGTTGGGAAATGTTCTCCTAATTCACAATCAGCATATATATGATTGAAGACTGGATCATTTTTAAAATTTATGAGTGGCAAGATTTTATGCCAACTGTATCCTTCTCTTAGGCAAGGCAGCATGCACTCAGAAATAATACTCTTTTGGGGTGGGTATTATTACTTTGGCTGTAAAGCAACTACAAGCCTTCTAAAAGAATTATTATTTTTCTTGTGTAAACTCCTCAAAGGCTGACAGAATTTAACTAAAAAGCATGAGCTGCATTTTTATAATTTCTTATTCCTCTTGGTAGCCAAAGTGGGAACTTAAAATTGTTGTGATGTATTGTACATAACAAGTTAGAAAGAAAGATGTAAGGGAACCTAAGGTTGATAAAAGTGACTTCAGTAGTTTAGCTTTGCCCTTGGAAAAGGAAGGACACAGAAAAAATTGTCAATAATTGCTGTCCTTAACTGGAATCAGAGACCTCCCTGTCTCCTTAATGAAACACTGAACTTGGATTACGTACTTGAGGGCCACTACTTTGCCATTTCCAACTGTGATGTAGTATGAGCAGTTCATGTTGTTGTGATAATCAAGAACTGAATGGGCCGGACTGCTGATAACACCAACAGAGCCATAGAAATTGCCACCACAAGCTGTAGGGGAAACAGGAAAAAGAGTGATTAGTGTCTGAATACTAACTTGGTCCTAATTCTCATATTTTTTTGCAGGAGTTTACCCATAAGGAAAGAAAACTAGGAGCAGTCTTTGCCGTCATGCCTAGAACTGTTAAATGTGAGATGTCTCTCAGGTTGTGCTCGGCAGTGGAAGACTGGTCAGCATTGAAGGAACAGGTTGTTACCAGTCCATACCAAAAGGCATTAGCTCTGTGTCTGTGCAGGAGAAGACTGAGCTGGATTTCAAGTGTCCTGAAGTAGGACCAGGGTGCAGCGGGATGGGGTGGGTGCCCCATGCAGCAGCACGAGTGAGAGGTGTCTGGAGTAGCTCTGCACTTGTTCTAGTTTGCCAAGAGAAACCTGGCTGATATGTGGGCAAAGACATTCCTTCATCCAGATCCTGGCCCCATGGAAGCCTCTAAGAAGCCACAGTTGCACTCATAGCCCCGTCTCTGACTTTTCTGGAACAAATGTATGCAGAGCCTCATCATCTGTCAACACCCTGGCAGGACTGGGGCATTGCTGTAGCATTTGTTCTGCACAGAAATGCATAGAGGAGTCTCCAGGTATCACTAATCCTGTTCCCCACCTCACCCTGTGCCGGGACTTAGCAGCAGTGTGGACTGGCTGAGCTGGAGGACTGAATACTTGCTTTCTGCCTGAGAAGCAAGTTAAACTCTGCAGTTGTAAACCTAAGACACTGCTTGGCTTCTCAGGGTTTCACACCATGGATGCAAATGAGGCCAGGATGTGGGTAATGTTTTTTCCCAGCTTTAGTGCTTCAGGGAACAAAAACTCTAATCTCCATTGTTAGCTTCAGCATTTATTTTATAATCTTAACTTTAAGGGGGAAAAAAAAGTTTCCCTGCATCCTGTTGATAAGTAGCTCAGAGCCAACATACAGTTTTTCATGTTTTAAAGAAGATGCCATTGCCTGGGCCACCACCTTAACAAAGACAGTCCCATACAGGGTGCTGCTGGATGCAGAGCCCCTCACTCCCCAGGCTGGCAGCCTGGAACACTGGCAGATAAAGGACAGGAGCTGGGAGCATAAAGAATCAGCATTATTCTACACTAGGAGGGGGGAGCCTTTTTCATTTTTTTGCAGCAAACAATACAACTAGGGAGAAGAGGAATGTTAATTGCCAGAATCTGCTTTGTATACAACAAGCTAATAAGGCTGCAGTCATCCTTCTCAAATGTCAGAAGTCACAAGTCAGATAGCAACAACTGACTTGAGTGAGTTATGAAGGCCTTTTCCATGAGTAGCTGCACATTGTCATCTCTCAGTACCATTCCCTCTGTCTTATCTGTATCAGGCCATTCATACCATAAAAAGAATTTAGCCTTATGCTTTTTTGCTGTGCCTTTGAACATGAGGAATGCATTAAGGGAAATACCAAAGTTACAAACTCATACTTTTCTTTGCAGTTAGAAAATTATGCTTTCAAACATAAAATAGTCTCTACCATATAAACCTAGAAAATATTAAAATTTGTTTTGCAAATAAAATCAATATTTTGGGATATTTTTATTTGTGCAGATTCAAAACTCAGTTGGAAACTTCTCTTTTGAATTACCTTGCCTCCAAAAAACATGAGACCTCTTGTGAACAACAAAACAAAACTGGTGAAAATACTTATTAAAAAATAAAAATATATCTATATCCTAGTTTTTATTTGCATGAATATCTGGCACTGCAAGACAGTCATCAAATGGAGGCATATAGCTCCATCCATTTAAAGATCCTCTTCTGTTCTCCATCTTGTATAATCTAGTTTTAGTATAGCTGAGAATAAGACCATTTTCCTGTAAGTGACAAAATCTTTTAAATTCACTCAGTTAAATAAACTGTTGTTTCTCCTTAGACAATGTAAAAACCAATCAACCAAACAAAACCTGCCAAAAAATAGTTGCATTCCTTTTCCACAGCAAAGGAAAAGTGTGACATGACTTGGTCCCATGGAGAGTCTTGAAATGTGAATTGTGAGGTAAGCCATCAGTCAGTGTGTTAATACACAGTCACATGTCCTGGTCCTGAGAGCAGTTTTGGGCAAGTGCAGAGGGAAAGTGAACCATCTACACCCATAATTCGCAAGATGAGGTAGAGCATTTCCTACACGGAACTGTTATCCAGATGGAATACTTCTACCATCTAAAACGCAGGACAGTGTATACTCACCAATTGTTCTGTATCTTGCCTGGAATCCAAAGCCCACGATGTGGGAGTCAGTGTAGAAGTTGAGCAGCATTGGTCCAAAGACACTGACCGGGGCAGGGAGCTCATTGCCGCAGAGCGTGATGAGAGGGTGCGCGGCTGTGCTCGTCCCACTGAAGATGCTTACTCCATCATAAAGACAAATTCTGCTCAGCAGTGCTGGGGCTGCATGGACATTGAGTGCAGAAGTGTTAGCAGCATATTTTACGTGTGATTTACTGAGCTGCAAGTATATAGACCTAACACAGGATAGAAATGAAATTTTATATTACTTTTCATTCCAGGGATCTCAGGATCTCATTTGCTTTGAAGAAGGAAAAGTCAATTTTTAACAAGCGTAAAACTGAGGTAGAAAAAGGCAAAGAGACCTTGTATATATCACATTAGACTTGTCTCATTCAACACGTCCTAAGATCTGGAAAAGGCTCCAGGCCCCTTGAATTTCTGGGAGTTCACAGTTGAGTGAACACCATCTATGAGGAGATGAGAGGACCCAACAAAAGCATGGATGTCCTCTGCAGATAAAAGCACTGCACTTTTTGTTACAGGCAACTACCTATCTGGAATTTCTTTCCTTTAATGCAGAATTCAGCACTCAGTGCAGAGAATTTTAAACCATTAAGAGTAAGATTTTTGAAAAATGAAAAAAAAGTGCATTCATAAGAATGTTTCAGAGCTGACTTCTTTCTCCCTGGATTCCCTCAAACTTTGGAGTACCTAAACCCAGGTTCTTCAGCTTGGCTCAGAAGAAAAAAAAAAAAAGGAAATTTAATCTTGCAATGATTTTCTAAAGCAATCTGCTTTAGTGGGAAAATCAGTGCAGATGTTAAGCTGAGTGGAAAAAAAGGCACTAAGAAACACAGAATGGGGAGTACAGCATTCTGTTATTTTTTTCCCACTGGTGTTAAGTTTCTCATTTGCAGTTAGTTTTCTGGAGAAATGAGCTATTCTCTCTGACTCCCTGCCCTACCTTCTAGACTTTCAAGGCACCTCACCATTTGCAAAAGTTTCAACTGAGGTGAGAGGTTTCAAAAATATGAAGTTCACATAAATTTCACAGAATCATAGAATATGCTGAGTTAGAAGGGACCCACAAAGATCATCGAGTCCAACTCCTGGCCCTGCGTGGCGCCATCCCCAAGAGTCACATCAGGTGCCTGAGAGTGTTGTTCAAACACTCCTTGGAATCTGCCAGGTTTGGTGCTGCGCCCACTTCCCTGGGAGTGCCTTCCAGTGCCCAACCACCCCCTGAGAAGAACATTTTTCTAATACCTAACCTAAACCTACACTGACACAACTTTAGGCCATTTCCTTGGGTCCTGTCACTGATCACCAGAGAGATCAGTGTCTGCCCCTCCTCTTCCCCTCACGAGAAAGCTGCAGACTGCAGTGAGGTCTCCCCTCAGTCTCTTCCAGGCTGAACAGACCAAGTGACCTCAGCCACTCCTCACACAGCTTCCCCTCAAGGTGCTTCACCATCTTTGTTGCCCTCCTTCGGACATTCTCTAATAGCTTAAGGTCTTTCTTAAATTGTGGTGTCCAAATGGTCAGTAGCTGAGTTAGAGTGCCAGAGGAACATTCGCAAAGGAGGATGAGCTGCACTTTCAGGGGGTGTGAGTTAGGGCAGAGACCTAGCTAGCACCAGCCACCGGCATCCTGGGAGCTCAGAACCACGTCACCACCTCCCTGCCCAGCTGGGAGCCATAAACATGGGGAGAAGTTGGTGGTATCCAGGCTGGTACCACCAAAGGATATATGGTGGAAGCAAGAAGGGAGCCACATAGGTTATGCAAGAAAACTGAATTAATGCTGCCAGTGAAAAACACAGCACACACCTACTGAAAAATGAGCTTCATTAGTTGTTACACTTAAAGAATACCTTGATTTTTTTTGGCTTTTTCATCATTTACAATCTTAATGGAAACTGGGGTGTCACATATTTATTGAGATTAAGTTATCATGTTTAGTGACCTGTAAGCAATAATGGGGCAGTTACTTACACTGCAAAGGATTAATAGGGAATTATCTAAATTTAACAGGAGAGACACTGAGCCTACTGTTGTAGCAGAGTGATTCCTGCAGATTGTCCAGTCAAAACAAGATACTTCCTATTGTTGTAGGAAACATAATAACTCATTCTGAGCAGGATGACAAATAGAAGTGGAGTGATACTTCTGTTTCATGAGAACAACAGAGTCATCCCAACAGTCAGATGTATTTTAGATCCTCTCGGGAGGTTTAATTTTGAAAATTCCTTCTGTCTCAATGAAGACAATGTATTCTAACATGCTTTATAATTATGCCAATGTAGAAATATGACATGGTACTTGTCTGACTCTAATAAGAGCAACTAAGTTGATAACAACCAGCCACATCAGATATCTGATTACACTGTTAATAAAATAATTAATCAAAAATATTTTTCATGTCCTATCCTGTTTTGGAATACTTGATATTGTGATAAAATTTAAAAAAATAATAAATTTTAAAATTTAAATAGAAAAAAGGAAGTGAGATGAGTGCAATTTCAGAATGGGAAAGATTTGAGAAATCAACCTAGGTCATTTTCTGAAAAGACTTTGGAGAAAGGTGTGAAGTGAAACAGATTTCTCAGCAAAGCAGAGATCCATAATGCTCATCACAAGTTGATCTGCAATGCTGCATTGGAAAAAATAAGATGGTTGACATACGATGGTGAGTAAAAGGCTTAATTTCTAGCTTTGAGTCCTCATTGTTTGGGCCAATATCATTTATGACTCATTAATCCTGGCAAGACTGATAATTGTTTGATCTCTATCCTGTACTCATTCTCTTGTTTATACTTTCTTTAATTTCTCACCAACCTAAATGTATTATTCTCTAAATAATCCTCAGCCTCAGATTCTCCTCGTATCATACTTTCAGCCTCTACACATACTCAGCACATCATCAGCAATTCTTCTCTGTGGTTTATTTCCTCTAATCATATAATTTTAGATATTTTCTAGAGCAATTTCTATCCCTTACAATGAAATAGCTTTCATGAGTCTCCAGAGATCTGTTGTTAGCCAGATATCAGACCCACATCCGCTTTGAGCTGACAGGCACTTTCTACACAGCCAGAACTGTTTTTCTTCATAAAACCTTGTCTACTAAGAGCTTTTGCTCATCCTTCTGGTATTACTGTACCCTCTCTTCTGATTCATTCATAAGGATTCAACGAGATAGCTTCTCTCCTGTCTTCCTCTCTTTATCTCCACTTTAGCTCTGTATAATCTCATTTGCAAGGACAGATGCAACTACTATCTCTGTGTTGACGACCCCATCCAGTTACTCTCTTTAAGATGAACTTTTTCCTATCCTTCCACATAGCTATGACTCTCATCTGAGAAAGAGTGATTATTTCCACATGGATACTGTACCATTCATTCCTTCAGCCTTGACAATATTTCTTCCAAATACTTCTGGAGAGATAATTTATTTGGCCTGACATTATGAGCATATCCCTGTTTCTTTGAATTGCTGCGTGCACTTGTTTTCAAGGCCTTTTGTTATCTATCTGCAGTGTATTTATCATCTCTTGGGACCATTCAGCATTGATACATTGACCCTTGCCTCCAAAGTTCACATGATAAGAGCTTCAGTTGTCCTTACATTACAGTTTGAAATATGCCTTTAGGTTGTCTCCTTTCCATTTAGCGGAAATTTCTGTCCAGTCTCATTATTCTCCATAAAATCATTTGTTTGGTATGAGGTCTGCACAAAAACCTTTACCAAATTTGGGCCCCTGACGATCTGATCACTAATATCAATGTCCTCTTTCCATCTCTCTGTCTATAGCCATATAGTCTGTTCCATTTAGTATTGAGGCAGAACCTGTCTTTTGTTTAAAGTTTGTAAAACTCAAAATAATGAGGCTTTGGTTCACAACTGCAGTTTCTTATATAAATGGCAATACAATTAGTAATTACTAATGTAGTAGAAGTATTACCTAGAAATATATTCCTGTGCAATATATTAATCAGCACATTATATTGTTTTGAAAGCAAGGAATTACAAATCTTTATCATATATATTCTATTTCAAACTAATCTATTGCAAAACTTGTCTATTTTCTGAACTGCCTAGTAATAACTGAGAAAGCCGACTCCAAAACAAAGCTGTGACCCTATCCCAGATTGCAAAACTACAGACATATGTTTTTAAAAAATGGATAAACAAACAAGTTATTAAAACACTTTTCAGGTCAACATGGTATAAACACAAAGCAGTTGTTCTGTGTGGACACAGTATAAATACTACACAATTCTAAAAGCAGATATTGCAGAAAGCCTACATCCAATTTCCTTATTTTTCCATTATTTGGGACTCTGACTTTACTGGATGTTAAAGAGTATTACAGCCATTTAATAATACACTGCTGTAGCTGTCCTAGAGGTGAATTTGTAGGGATGTTCATCTGAATAAAGCTTATATACAAAAAATTGAATGATTATTTCTTAGATAGTAAGTCCAACAAGAAAGATAAATAAGGGGTTTTACTAATTCTAATGTTTGATTTGTTAGACTTTTGATCCAAGGAGGGAGGGCAGATGGAAAACATTTATCACTTCAGAAATGGGGCTGAGAAAACAAACTCACAGCTTTTTGTTTGGTTCTTTATGAAATAACCAAACATAACAATGCAAGTGGTACTACAAGAAGCAAATGGCAACTTATGCAACTTCCTGAAACAGGCAAATCAAAAGAGAGGCTCTGTGACCATATTCAGTTTGGCACAGGAAGAGACATTCTTCAGACTGCAAGGAAATCACAGAGACTAAGCCAAACTCCACTCATGGGGTTAATCTTGCCTATGTTCTTCTGCCTGGATCTCAAGTATCTTGTGTAAGCAATTGTCTAGGGCTTCCTGTAATAGTCAACGTGTAAAGAGTGTGAGAGAGGCTTTCAGAAAGCAATTCACTCCACCTGTACAACACATTTGGTTCTGAGTTTAAAGCACCCCTCCACCACTAGCAGATAATTCTAGATGAATATCTAAATTAGATGTCTATTTTCAGGTGAGATACAATTTTTTTCTACCTACCAGGAAGCAGAAAATTTAGATAAAATTTTGATCACAAAATCAACAAATGCAGTTTCCTCCAATTCTCTCTTGCTCTGTTACTTGCTATGTTTAGTGCTTAATACATATTTAATACTTAGTACATGCTTGTCATGTTTATTTGGTTCCAGATACTGACACCATATCACTGCTGTGTGTTAACTGCCTCAGTCGTTCCTTATCATCAGAACTGAAAACACAAGTACTCTAGGGCAGAGATCTGCGACTAACACAGGAATTCATCTCATTTTGTAACAATGTGTCACTGCACTATGGAGAATTACCTTCTGCCCTCTAATTTTCTGGAAAGGATATCTCAACCTGTTCATGTCAATGAGATATGCATGCCTTACAAGCATTATTTTAAATATTTCATTTCTTTACTTAAAAATTATGGAAAAAAAGAATTAGAATTCTTTTGAGAGGTCAAATAGGTAATAAATTATGTTAATTAGACATGTAGCTAAACTTTAAAACCCAATTCAGAACATGTGCACTAGCAGGTTAAAATTTCTGTGGCCACACTCAGCAACAATCTAAGCAAGTGCAATGCTTCCTTGTGTATGGAATAGCTAGAAATGTTTTTAACAGATGCTGCCAAGCATTGTCCTGCCTTTGCAAAAGAACTAAGGGAGTTCACACTGGAAACCCTTGGGCACATGTGCTAAATATATTCGGTGCAACTGCTGAATAAGTTTTCTGCCTTAATAGTTTGCAAGATGGTTGTTTCAATCTTCTTTGCAATTTAAACCCAAGTGATTTTTCTTTACTACAGGGTTGTATTTTAAGATTTCATGAAAAATATTAGTAATCATCTACTGGAGAGTGTCATACTTCCTCTTTGCTAACCAGATGTCCATTAACTCATATCCACAGTTCTTTCATGTGACTAAGGACTTTTAGTTGGTGTAGCCTAAGGAAGCCTATAACAATAAAGGAACAAATTGCCCTGCAAATTGAATATTTTTAATATTTATTTAGAACTATGTTTATTATTATGTCTGTATCACCTCTTTGCTTTAACTCTCTTGATAATAAAAGCTTGGATCCTTTTATAAATTAACTGAACGCACAGACAGAATACAGATCAGTAAATGTACTCATAGAGTTCTCAAAATTGGCACCATCTGATTCAGCCTAATGTCTAGTGTGTCTGCTGAATAAAAATGTCTTCTACTTGAAGAAATTACGTGATTTCTGTGGTTTACATTTTAATAAAAAAATTCTTAAAGCAGTGGTTTGTATTATGGGATGAGAAAAATATTTCAGATAAAATCATAGTCAAACCAAATCTTTGTCTCAGATCTAAATTAAATCTGGATCAGAATACTTTTGAATTCAAAACACTCTGGAAACTTAAAAAGAAAATAAAATAATCCTATTTTCTGACTTTATTTTTGGGTCTGAAGAAAAATTCAAATCACGCAACCTAATTTCGTACCAAATTACTCGATAATCTCTTTGTCTGGGTGACTTCAAGGGAAACAGATTAAGATGGCCTCAAAATATGTGATGCCACCCAAGTAATTTGTACATACTCTTTCCTCTGTATTATCATGGCATCTCCACACATAAAAATTTGATCTTGCCAAAATTGAGAAAGCTTTACCAGTCACACCAATGGGATCAGGATATTGTACGTGTTATTTCTTAGCTAAATGCTGCCAAATTTGATAATCACAAGAGGGACTTTTATTCATTAGTATATACAGGGTAACCACTTTTATACATTTCCCATTGCTGTAGTCTTTCACCTAGTTTCACATTTCTGTCTCCTTGTAAAACACTTGAGTGCATTTATATCTATTTTATCAGTTAAGGAACAGAAGCACTGAAAAGCAAAACAGCTGGCCTCAGGTCAATGAGATTATAAGACTCAATGGCAAAAAAAAAAAAAAAAAAGGAGGAACAAAGACCCAGATTAACCACAGTCACTTTTGTATTCCAAGAAACTGGTGAATTCCCAACTTCATTGCTGCAAGATATTCAACAGGTCTATCTTCATTCTCCTGGAAGCCTTCAGTGACTCAAAACTGAACACTGGAAACTATCTCTATAGATGTTTGTAAAAGATTTTCAGAATGGATCAGCAAATTAAACCATCAATGATTTTCCATGATATAAGACTTGCATGTTTTCAACTAAGAAGTTACACTTCATAATACATACTGAAATTATGAAGAACCAGTTACCTTCCAAGTGAAAAGTTTCAAATTCTAGGATCACCAGTGACTGTGGTCCCTGATCTATGATATAATTGCAGTTCATGTTGTTATCATACTGACTAGGGTAGTTAGGAGAAACAATGCGACCTTCACGGCTGGTGAAATTTACTCCACATCCTGCAAGCAAATAAATAAGGCACAGTTATAATCCAGATGATAATATTATTCTGGGTTTACAGTAAGAAAATCAGCAAGGTACAAAAGGACCTCATCTCTCCTGCTGAAAAAGACCAGGGAGAGTATCACATACCATGATGGCAAAAGCAGGTCTTACACACAGAGCAGGGTTTTTAGGAAACATAGAGCCTTCCCACCTACAGTGTCACACTCGGATAAATCCAGGCCATAGGCCCTCATCCCACTGACCAGAAGGATACAGCACTACTGTTCTTGTGGGTGTGGAGCCTGCACATTTCAAAATCCTTAGTACATACAAATGTACCTGAATAGTTATTGAGGCACAGCAGTAGTTCAGCCTTATTTGAAAATGCCCACATTAGTCTAAGTGGTGACATTCTTGTTTCATGCCCGACATCCAGGAGAATGCAGTCTGCTGTAGGGCCATCTCCAGGTTGCTTTGCTATATGCAGAGGCAGGAAAGGTTTGCCACCCCAAATTTCTCAGGTACACAGAACAGTTTATTTTAATGAAGCTCTTTCTGATCCTAATGAATTGCATGGCTTTTTTTTTCTCTTTCTTTTAAGACAAAAGCTTAAAAGAATGCAGTACACAGTGAAATGCTGGTATAAGATTAGGAACAGGCATATGAAGCCTGTGACTGTCTCCAATAAGATGCTGTTTGATGTTGCCAACAGCATCAGCACAAACTTTATAAAAACAAAAGCAGTTTCAGTTCAGAATTCTGCATGCTTCAATAGTGTCTTCCTCTAAGTGTTTAATTTCTCACTGTTTTAATATGAATCCCATGAAGGGAAGGTGGTGTCCTTTGGCAGCATCCCACAAAACACCCCAAGCAACCAACAGCAGCCGAACACTACCACTTCTGGTGGGTTTGACCATCACAAAGCACATACCATGGTTAAGAAATGGACAGGCCCACCCAAGAAGTGCCACTTGAGGGTGGTGGGGAGTTTATGTGAAGGGCATGTGAAGGGCTGCACCATACATAGGAGAAATTTTACACTGTTTCAGCATGTGCCTTGAAAAGAACAGAGAATAAAGTTCTGAAGAAGGAGCAAATCCTTTTTCCCTTTTAAGAAAATTAAAGCTTTAGCTTCCATGCAGTTTAACAACAAATTTTTAAAATTTAAAGCCTCTTCACTTATTTTTGACACACTGAAAAGGCAAAGGTGGCTGAGAATAACTATAAAGTTAGAGCTGCATCTTTGCCAAGTCTAACACTAGAGCTCCATTGCATTCAGTATGAAAAATCTTATTTTCAAAATCTGGGCAGAGGCTTCAGCACCTTTTTGGACTGGGGTCTGACTTGCTGCACACAAGTCAAACTAATCCTAAATGGGCCAACAGAGCAGCCACCTGGCTTTAATGTTACTTACTGCTTATGAAAGATGCAGAGAAACCTGGCGCAGGAGCATCCTGGGACTGAAATACTGTAGTTATCACATTGTTTGGAGCAACAACAGGATCAGGAGCTGAACTTCCACATCCTGTGGCTAACAAAGCTGCTTCTTCTTCATCATTTCCCCTCCACACCTGGCAAGGCCAGATTGGAAATGGTTTAGTGCTTTCAAAGCCTAAGTAGTTTGTGGGAACCCACCAGGAATCACATATACAATTTTTCTTTCCATAGACTTAGGGTAGGATTCATCTCACACCAAATCTAAGAGATCTAAACTGGAGCTAATCACTACAGTCAATGGAGACAAAAAGGTTCCTCCAAGGAATGAATAACTTAGGTTGCCAGAGACCTCTGAAGGGCACCTGGAGATCATTTTCTTGAACCCCTGCTGGTAACAGAGCAAACATAGATCAGGTCCAGGGGACAAGAGAAAAACACTTGATGCACATCATTACCTACTTCAATTTTTTCTCTGTTTACTTATCTCCATACCCCATGAATAGGCGTATCTGTATATACAAGGAATTATTACATGCAATCCTTATATTATTCAGAAGTAAATAAAAAAGCTGTCATGCTAGGGTTATATAGAGCCATCACACTGGGAGATCTGGACCCTTAGTATCTGGTATTGCTAATAAAAAATATTCCCATTTTTGTTATTTTCATGCATTTGTTTAATGACAAGTATCAAATCAAGCAGAGAGGTAATAAAATTAAAAAATGAAAATATATATAATAAAGGGAAAAAACCCCATGATTTTTTAAAGTATTACTTAAACCGTAACAATAGCCAATTTAAATTCAATTAAACCATGCATCCAAAAAGTACATGCAGGTTGAGGTAGGTATTTAAGTGAAACCCCCTTCAGGTAATTACTTAAATATGTACTTGAGGCTCACAATTAAAGTACTGAATTTCAAGACACATAAAAAATGAAATATAGGTATAAATGTTTGATGTTTCTAAAAGTTTAAATATTTTCCTGAATCAGTATATTTATTGACAGGATTTAAAATGTCTATTTAAATAACAAATCATTTACTCTAATAATAAAATTATTTTTGTTGATGTGTTTGAACAAATTTTTTACTGGTAGTTTATACTAAAATAAAAATATATTAAATTGTATTTGATGTTTAAAATAACATGTTTGAAAGAAATTTAGTGGAACTATACAACCACATGAAATTGTGATTGCTCTAAGCAACCATCCTAGAAAGGAAAGGGTTAGCCAAGGGTTAGTCTGTAAGTGTAGTAAGTATATGAATCACCTCATTCATGTGACCAGGTGTTTGAGGCAATGGATGCTCAAAGGATTAATTTAAACAGCCTAGAGCCTGGCCAAGGTTTTGCAAAGTCACTATTGATTTTGGATTACTCTCTTTTGGCTGCTCAGTTTGGAATAAATGGAAGAAACATCTGTTCCACAGCTTTTCAGACACCTTCGTACATCTCAAATTAAACATCCAGCAATGGAAGTGGACATCAAAAATTTCATATTTTTCTCTATGAGGAAAATCTCCAACTGGCATAGTTTTGCTTATATCATTCAGGGCAGTTTAGGAATTTAAAATTAAACACATTTACTGGGTGTCATTAAGACTTTCTTATTAGTGCAATGTATTGTAACATTATATCCATTAATTGCTGGAGCAGGTTATGAAAAGACAAATCAAATAGCAGTGGGGTTTTTTTCACAGCCTTAAAAAATGAGTGCAAATGTGGTTTGTAAATTGGTTGGTATAGATCAGATGTACAGCTCGTCAAGTCTTCCTACATGTTGTCAAATTATGTTTGCCCTTTATTTCAAGTGGGAGTTGTACTGTTGTGGAGAAAAGGAGCACAAAACCACTGAACATAGGCCAAATGCCTGAGAAAAAAATGACACTGAAAAATTCAAGGCATGTCCACTTGATTCTATTGCTTTGAAAACAATGGCTCTTGACAACATATGAAAGATCAGAATGCTATCTTTGTTTCTGGAGATTAAAAAAAAGAACAAGTAGTGCAACTTGGACAGTCTATATACTTATAAAGAAGTTTGGTGGAATCATAGTGTAACATTCCTGGGGTTTTTTTAATTCACTGGAGTAATTGAAAAGATATTTTCTTTACAATATATTTTCTCATTATTTTCTGGTTCTGAAATAATATATACTTTTTTCACATTTTTGATTTTTGGGGAAGAATGCAGGGTGATGGGACCCTGTTGGAGGTGGAGCCTCCAGAACTGATAAAAATTAAAAGTATATATAAGCCAGTTCACAAACCACACAGAAAATTGACTGTATTGATACAAGAACTTAGTTTATATTTCCCAAATTTTGTGCCTTGACAGTACAAACCATGACAAATGCAAACCAGGATTCGGGAATCATGACTTCTTTAAACACTGCTCTGCTGGTTTAACTCAACTATTATTTTACCTTCACATAACTGCTCTGGCAGCTTCCACTGCTATCTGGAATCTGGAAGTTACTGTGGAAGTTCATCTCCAAGTGTTTGCTTTCATGCGTGATGATGGTCCATGTGCATCTGGTGTTCATGGGAAAGTTTTGAGGCCAATGAGGGGACTTGATGGTACCATTATCTGAATGAATGATTCCACCACAGCCTGGAAAAAACAGCCACAGTTGGGAGAAATGTTCAATTTTCAGGTGGTATCAACTTTGAATGGTCGTTTGCTTCTGTGGCTGCAAGAGTGGGAGTGGAAAGCCCTGATATCCACTGAAACTTCATTTACCCCTCTTTTAAGTGATTTTCCTTCTCCCACCCTTGCGGCAGGGAGGTAGTTACACTCTAGAGGTCTCTCTTTGTACTTCACCAGATTTTCCTCACAAGTTTGTTCTCCTTGCCACTTCACAGCTTTTTGCAAGGTCCTTCTACAGAGTCCTGGCCCTTTGAAGTGAATTTTGCTTTGAAAGAGTGCAAGGGTCAGGAACACATTTACAAGGAGCTTCTCCTGAGACTGGGCAAGTTCCTCCCCACACCCCACAGCATGCACATCATGACAGATAGCCCTTCAGAAAAGCACTCAAGGGGAAAAAAAAGCAATCTACTGTTGTATCCTTTTTACTTCTCACTCTGCAACATGCAAATACTGCAGCTCCACACGTGAAGCTATTCAAGCTACATCCATTTACCCATGGCAAAATGGTGACTTCTGCAGTCCAGGCAACCCTATAGATCTCAACGGAATTAGGGGGAGGGCCAAAAAACATGTCTTTAAAAATTGCTAACAGATTCATTTATAAAGGGGAATAGCTGGTCATAGCTTTGTGGCAGCTCATGTTTTCATACATAATAAGTTTAGTTAATTTGAAACACATTTGCAAATACCATGTCAAGAATAATTTACCAGGGCTATGCATACAGTTCTAGCAACCCGTTATTATTTCAGATATGATGTAGTAAAAGGATTAATAAAGAGCAAAAAAAAAGGTTTGTAACATCCTACTTTTTTTCTCTTGATTAAAAAAAATTATAATAACTTTAAAAGGAAGATTTTATTTTCAATTCTTCTATGTTAGAAATGGCAGTTGTGTTTAGAAGGATGTGAAGCCAAGTTTTGGTCACACAGAATGTAAACTCAGAGATTGTCAGTGAACAAATGAGAAAAAAGCTGAAGAAAGAAACCAGCTATATAAAAAAAAGAAACTTCCTTTCACAGAGAGAATACTGCCTATGCACATGGCACGTGTAGGGTAATGTCTACTACACCATTGAAGAGTGGGTTTCCTTGCACAGGAAGTCTCAGGGACAAGAGAGAACAGTGCCAAAAACCTGCTGAAGTGACAGCACATATTGATGCAAACACAGATATGTTTGATATGTTTAGGAAGACACTCCATCAACTGTGTGAATACAGCCACATCATTAATGGACAGAAAGCTGGTCAGCATCAGCCAGGTTTGCAGCTGGAGGTGACACTAGGAAGCAAATGTCAGCTCTGTACTGAGGTAGGAAGGTGCAGTGATTTCTGCCCTGCCACCATCTGCCACATCTATACTTGTCTGTAGTCCTTTAGTGACCTCCTGAAGTACACCGTGCAAATGGTGAGCTACCTTGTATTTTTAATCCAGAGCGATGACAATTTCAAGAGAAGGAAAGTAGCTTGAGGAGCGCATCATTCAATCCTGTATGTATACCACCTTCAAAACTGCACCAACGTCTCCACTGCAATGCAAGAGGTTTAGGCTGTTGTCACATGTGCTCTCTGAGAAGCTCTGCCTGCCTCCCTGTTTTGGAACTGACTTTTTTCTAGTTTTAAGTGTTTAAACTAAATCAAACTGTGGAACAATTGTTATTCATGAAATGAAATGTCTCATAGTCATTGACAATAGATACCACTGCTGGAAGGGGAATGGTCATGGCATCAATTTACAGCCGTCAAGAAACTGCCAGTAGGAGACTTAAAAAGTACAAAATTGATCCAAATTAGAATTCATTGTGTGAGATCAGACAGCACTGGATTAATACCTGATTTTTTTAGTACTGGCTTTTTTCAGGGATGCTGAAGATGCTGGCATGCATTTCTTTTGTTCTTTAATGCAAACTTACCTAAAGATTCTGCTGTCCATGTTGCATAAAAGCCACCTCCTTGAATTGAGTGATCAGAGTTAAAGATGATGACTAGCTTGTTGGAACCAGACCGAATAGTCCCAGGTGATGTGTTTCCACAATACTTTCCTATGACAGGAGACCCTGGAGAGCCACCATTCAGGATAGTAACAGAATCCCACTTACAAAGTGAATGATTTTCAACATGGAAGGCTGTAAAAGTAAGCTGCAACACACAAAAGTGACATTCAAGTGCTAAAACCAGTCACTCCAGGGGAGGGTTTAGAGCAATTCCAGACAGATCCTATAGCCATCCTGGCACACTGATTTCTGGGTACATTCAGAAATCTGACCCTCACTTCTGGATGCTTTTGTGCAAGTATTGATTGAAATCTTGCCACTGTAAGTAACAGCAGCTACTTAGCACAAAGACAGAAGTGGAGGAGGAATGCATAGGTTCAAAACTGGCATTATTGTGATTTAACCAAATTTTGAAGCTGAGTATGTGCTTCAAATCAGGGTTGAATATGTGCAGGTAGTGAACCACTTTTCCGCACTCAAGGTTTCTGTTCATGAAATATAAGTAGCGATGCAAGGAGAAGGCCTCAGATTTTTTTCTTCCTATTATTTTGAATCAATATACTAACAGTTGCTAAAAATAATGTTAGTTTCCACCAAAACGTAAACAGTTCCATGGTTCATTCCTGTGGGCCTGGATGCATCACATAAACAGACTGGGCTGGGCAGGCAGCTTTTGACCCTGTCTCTCTCCCACACTGATGCCATTTATCCTTGGAGTCATATGCACACAGGTGGGATCTCCAGTTCAAACAGTTAGATTGTTGATCCAGTAGACTCCTGGATGCTGAAATATTGACGTGCACTAATTACTGTCTGGCCCTGTTCCCATCAGTTTTTAACCAGTTTCAGGAGCAGGATCTTTGCAGAAAAGTTTAGCAAAGACACAGTATGTTTTCCTGTACCTCCTGTGTGTCTTCATTTACAAAAGAACTCTGCCTGAGTCTAAGACCAAATACAAATTTAGCTGTAATGGTTTAAATTCAGAAGTTTGCCAGCAACTGGAACTGGCAGCTTATACTGGAAAAACTTAGTCTGCCTTCATTGAGGGTGCTGCTACTCAGTCTTTTCAAAACAGAAATCTGTTTCCATCTGATTAAGATTAGTTCTGCTTTAAATTAGTTTGTGGATTAAATAGAAATCTTGTGTTCTACTAAAATAATCCTGCATTCCCTGAAGTAAGTACCCTGGCAGTAGTCAGAATATAATATAGCAGAATAATTAGTACTATGAGTTTGCATTTCTAAGAAATATTTTTGTAGTTGTAAGCAAGAAAAACATGATAGGCAAATTAGTGAAAGACATTACCTATGAAAATCTGCAATGTGTTTTTACAAAATTGCTTTTCGGATATTTTTCTGACCTGAACCATAAATGTCACTGATTGGATCTGTACTTGAAAGAATCAGTCAAATAATTCAGTGAATTAAGTTTTGCACTGCTTGATGCTTAAATTTGTCTGTCAGGAGTTTGACTCAAGAAAGTAGCACCTCAGGCAGCCTTTTAATAGTTATTGGGAAATAAGAGCAGCATTTCATTGACGTAATTTACACCAGAAATCATATTATGTTCCAGACTAACTAGTAAGACACAAAAGTAACTTTCTAGTGGCTTGAAACTTTTCTAGAGAAACTTCAGCCTCATGTGCATTCTCATGATAGTGAGGATATCCATGAACATCCAATAAAATGAGTTATTTCAGTTTTGTGAACATAGAAAGTCACTGTTTAAAGGAGAAGTCAGTGCTATGTTTTGAGGTCATGTTATACTAGGATCATTCTGCTTTTCAAAAAGAACAAACTAGTTTTGTTGTGTTATCTTTATTCTCTCTCTTAGGTAAAGTCAATGGGAAGATATTTCATTCCTCCACATTTCTGATTTTCCAAATTGTCTCAAATCTGTTCCTCAAAACTCAGAAGTTACTTCCACACTGTCAGCTGTTTACACAATTGTGACATTATGTTACTCACAGTGATGGTTTCACCTTCAGGGGCTTCCAGCAACCAGGAGCAGTGATTCAGGCTACTGTAAGCCTCTGGGTAGTTAGGGCTTGAGATAACTCCCCTTTCACCTGACTGTATACCACCACAGGCTGAAGGAAAAGAAAAGTAACATTTCAATACATTTTCAGGACTGAACACTGTAATCAAATGAATGAAAGATTATTCAGCTTGTAATAGTATTAAAATATATTTATATTGGACTGATACAGATAAGGACGAACAATTTATCTGGGAAAATCAAAGTTTTTAAATCTTTGTCATTTAATAGTGAGTAAACAGATGCAATGACCTTGAAACTTTGCATTTATTCTAATACTTAATATAACTCTGTAAAACCTTTGCCAGCTGATAATTACAGCTGACTCTTCCACCTTATCTTCCATTTATTTATCTCACTCTTAAGCAAACCAGTGCAATTCTTGGACCAACACAATCAAGCCAAAAAGTTTTTGATGTGTCTAGATAAGCCCCAAGGCTAAAATCAGCTGTGACAGGAAGAGAAGTTGTGCAGGCACATAAATGGCAAAGTGTTGTAATTTGCACTGATACGGCTTCAAGTAGATTTCAAAATGAGTGCAAAGGTTCAAGCAGCAGAATGCATTTCAGCTCTGCTAGCACTCCAGAGACCTATTTGAAGTAAGTCAAACTTGGCTGGTGTTAGCTGTTACATCTCTGTTCCCAAGAGCAACCAGCTGTTCTGAGTGTTGCATAGCATTGCAAAAACTCAAATGTGGTTCAAGCAACGGGAACAGTGAGGCAGAAAATACATCTGAAAGTTCAACTGCTAGCACATGTTTGCTTCAGAAGGATATAAATAGTGGCAGGCACTGTGCGAATTTTGAGGGCCTCTTTGAGAGTTGATCCCATCATGTGTATTCTCAGTATCACCAAATGAATGGCAGTATTCCCCAGAAGTCCCTCAGTCAGCAAAGGCATTAGTCTATCAAGCCATTTACCTTCAAATGTGTAATGGGCCAAGAATCCTTTGTCTTCTGTGTTTTCATCACTTACAAAGTGTACCCAGATCTTGGGGGCAACTATAACTAGTGGCACAGATGGTACAGCCTGACCACAAAGTCTGGCTATTAGCTCTCCATCAGCATCCCCTAAGTAAAGAAAGAAAAAAACCAAAACCACACAATACTTTTTGCGTCCTAAAAGAGCTACAATAACACAAAGGAACACTGCAAACATGCATTTCATTGTGTTTTGACTGGAAAACAGAGAAGAGTACGTATGACACTTAGTAACTGATTATTTGTTATGGATATAAGTAGAGTGCTGCAGTTCATTGCTGGAATCTAAATCCTGGCAACAAGGAAGTTCTCTCCAAAGCTGTATTAATAACCCCTTTAATACCGTGGGCTCCTTCTCTCCCCTTCCTGCCATCCTGCACACTTTCATTTTGTATGTCCCATCAGACACAAAAAACCTCACTGTTCTGCCCCAAAGCTACAGACTTTTTGGGACACAAGTGGAAAGAGATGGCCCAAGGACCGTATCACATAGAGACCTATTGAACCTTTGTTTTTGTGACATCCTCATTAAAGTCAACAGGGATTTTGAGTTTTCTACTATATAGGGATATACATCATCCATGAACAAGCTGCCATCACTGTATTCATAGTGGGCATCTCATTCCTAGGGAGCTCATATTGTTTTCTGTATGGCAAAAAAATGCCAGCATTTGCTCAAATCCTTGAAATGTAAAAGGAAAGCACAACACAGGCCACTGTACTTGTGTGACACTGAATGTTGGCTATGTTGGTGTGATCTCTTATCCATCACACTAGTAAAAATATCAGTTTCTGTTTATTACTGATAAAGTCTCAGGAGAAAGAAAAGTATAATAGCATTCCTCACGACATCCAGGCAATGCCATTCCTAAGTTCAGTTATCTAATAATAGTAGACTGCTGGTCTTAAAAGTCTCCATTCAAAAGCAACTCCTAGCTCCACACAGACTTCTTGTGAAGAAGGCAGTAGAGGAAGAGAGAGAAATTTTGGATGCTCTTCAAAGCTCTTTCACAGTTATTCTAAGTCACGGGTTGGTTGAGTAACTTCATGTTTCTGTCATATGCAGTGACACAACCACCATTTGAAATGCCTTGAAGCACAAGGATGAAAGGTGACATATAGTAAAATTCTATAATGTAAATTACACAGTGATATGCTACAAAATGTCTTGATAACATGCACTAAAAATTATATTGAGCTGTACAAGCAGAAGACATTCATGATAAATTATGGTTCTGGAAAAAATAGTAATAGCTACTTTTAGCATTAGTATGTGAAATCTATGTTTTCTTGTTTGCATTTCTTATGAGGTCATTGACTGTGTGACAGATGTGACCCAGGCTGCTCAGTCTCTACAGAGTGAAAAGTGACACCAATCACTGCTTCCATGAATGGCCACCCAGCCAGAGATCTAGATCATTGATAAAGAGAAAATGAAAACAGAAATATTGTGCTGTAACATTTCATTCAAACTGAAGGGAATGGTTTGAAAAACAAAATCAAGAGTCTTCCACAGAAGCCAAAAGTTGGGAGTATATTTCACCGTAGCAATATGCTTAGCTGTATTACCATGTACAGCCTACATGCATGTGCCTGATAATTAAATAACTCAATAGAAACCCTTACCTAAAGAATTTTGAAATATTTATTTCATCTATTTAGCTTAAATATTTGTCAGTGAATACATACAGTCAATTCTGCTTTTTTAATTTTTAAGTACCATGAAGTGTGTTGTATGGGTATCACAAAATAATTTTGCACATCTCAGTTTCATTTGGGGTCTCTCAGGTAACTTAGTGTTGAATTGGACCTTTCCCCAACTATGCATCTTCTGTGTCAAGAGTCTTAAACAGTACCTGCCTGAGTTTAGTGACATTCTGCTCTATTTGCATCAGTGCTCATTAAATGTCACTTCTCAGCATACAGAGATGAATTAGGGCATTCTGCTTTTGAGACTAGCTGTGAAATTGAAGTTCCATTAGCAGGGCTGAAATGAACATTACTACTTAGATAACAAAACTGTGGAGAACAAAGTAAGACTACACCTTCTCCCCTTTCCTTTGAGGGGAGTATTGCCTGGAGGCCTGAGGTTCACAATGAAGTGAGAGTAGTGGGAACAGATGAGTAACAAAGCAGATATACTTTATTATTTCTTTCTCTGAGTTTTCTTTCTATTCTTTCCCAGCTCCAGTGCACACATGGGAGACAAGTGCTAGGCTGCACAGCTATGCAGGCTCTGGCTGTACACAGGACAAACTGATGCTATACACCCAACAGTTCTCAAATGAGTGCAAATAAGGATGTAACAGATTCCCACTCGCAATCTTTTCACATGTTTCAGAAATGATTTCCTGGTAAATTAGAACCTGCTCTCTCTGGGACTCACAGGTACAGCCTTTCAGTGAAGAAGACAGCTGCAGCTTTCATACTACACTTGGCATTAACTGAGTGACTTTCATATGACATTTCCAGTTGCCTGCTCTTATGGATAGCTAAAGATGCTCAAATACACAGAGATATTATTGGTGCATTAATCCTGTGATTTCTTTTTTCCTTTTAAATGCTTTGGCCTGTATTTTATGATGCAGCCTCACAGGAAATATGGATTTCTTTTTGGAGAATCATCTTATAGAGTACAAAGATTGGTATGAAGTGGGTATGCAATCCAGAAGCCATGAATAATTAAAACATTCTTTACTCCATTCCTGCTGTCCCTGGAGATATTTCAGGACCAGGGAGAGAATGGGCAGTGGACCAAATAAATTGTTTTGATGACTGCAAATGCCGTCTTTCAAGGAAGACGACGTGAAATTCATATTGTTCCTTGTAAAGAGAGAGTCAGGTGAGTATTGCAAACAGCAAAACAGTTTACCTCCCCAGGATACCTATCCAGTTTTCCATTTTCTCCCCTGAAAGAACAGGTGACCAAATCCATGCATTCATTGCTCCGGTAGTGAAATCTCACTCCTGATCATGGATACAACATGGAAGGCATGATGTGAACACTCTCAAATGTACAGATTCTACAACAGCCACTCTCTGCAAACGTATACGAATGAGATTTGGCACAAACACAGTTACACGCCCAGAATCTTGATAGGCTTTATCCATTCTCCTGCTGAACATACAAACCTATTCGTAGCTCTAGGTAGTCATACTGGCAGTTCTGGTGATGTTCCAAGTGGAAATCCTCAAAAGATATATAAATGGATGAGTTATGGTGGGAGGGGTTTTCAATGATCCATTCACAGTTCAGGTTACTTGTGTAATTTTGGATGCCATCATAACCAGGAGAAGAGAAATTCCCACCTGCATATGCCATCAGAGTTCCACCACAAACTGCAGAAACAAAATATAGTTTATTTTAAAATAGTAATAGTTTTTGTATGAGGAGAAATCTTGCCCCTGTTTATTCAGGTATGCTCATATCAGAAAGCATATGTGCTGCTTAAATCAAAACCTTTTCCATCTTCTTACTTTTTTTATAATTTACTGCCATGTACAAGAGAATTCCTGCCTAGTGTCCTGGAATTTATTCACAAGTCCTTAAAAACACATGTAAAGCAAAAACAATTATGTACAGTATCAAATAAAATATTTCATGAGCACTATCAATACAACAAGCATTATTTAACGTTTTCATAAAATCTCACTACAGCTTCAGTTCAGTATTGCTCAGCCCCACTCATTACCTAATTTTAGACTCAAATTTTTCTGGAACATACTCTCAAGAGTAGTGCAGTCATGCCACAGTAGGATGCTTGGGGTGGGAGCAGGAAAATAAGTTCAAAAGACTCAAGGCTGTAGTAGTAAGGCTCTGACAGCTGCCTCCTCTCTGGAGGCTGAGCTTGCAAAAGTAGGTTAGCTGCACTCTTTCACGAGCTACAAAAAGTTAATTACCCCCCTGAGTAATAAAGAAGCGCTTGAATTATTCAATTTGTCTATGGCACTATGCTTTTTGGAACATTTCATGGTATAAGGCTACTTCAGACCATCTCTTGCTCAAGACTAAGTACAAAACAATAAATCAGTATGGAGAGCAGGGACTGTGATCCATACAGAGGCATATGAAATCCGTAACTCCCAGAGATTCCCCATTTTTTTTGAGCCCTTTCAACTAGTTAAAGATACATATCTATTGCCATCCAGAGATGTAAAGGAAAAAAGGTATCAGAGATTTGTTATCCATTCAAGTAATTTTTTTTGTATGTGCCAGTACTGTAGCTATGAAATGACTCACCGAAGATCAACAATTTAAGTCAAAAACATACACTACCTGCATCTTCACTAGATGTATATGAGACACTGAAGCCTCTGCTTGCACGGGACACATCTGTCACCAAAATGACTTTCATTGTGTTTCCAGTGGATTTCACCTCAGTGCCTGGATTTACCTCTCCACACAGCTTGGCCAGCCGGGGAGAGTTCTGTCTAAGGCCATTGTAAACCTGTGGGGTCAAAGTAAACTCTCATGAGATCAATATACATTCTGATGAGCATCTCCTGTATCATTTAACAATGTTTATTGTCTTTAAAAGACATTGATGTCCCTCACAGGGGCTTAGTACCCAAATCTACTCAAAGCCATGGAACAAACTTCCATGCCTTGAGTGGATGAGGCCCTGAAGTGCCTCAAAAATAACTTTCTTATTTTGGTTAAACACAAACATATTCTCTTTCTCTCTCTCTTTCCTTTTTAAAAACAGAAATTGAAATAGTTTTGTTGGGAAGAGTACTGTGTTTCAGCTCAGTGTTTATATATTCAATCACTTAATAATGCCAGCTACTGATCACATTCATTTCATTTCATTTCAAATCATCAGTTAAAGCCAACATCAGCTTTGTCAAAATCTTCTCCAACATATTGAGAGCTGGTGGGCTCTCAATTACTTCAAACATTTCACTTTTTGATGATCCAGAGATATTTTGCTCGGTTTCTTTTATACAGCCTTTAGCCTAGGAGCTAATTTCTTTCTTTCTACTCTGCAGAGCAAGCAAGGCAGAAATGATGTTTCCCACTGGGAATTGGAATAAATTAGAGTATTGAAGGCATAAAAGCCAGCAGGAAAGATCTTCCTTTAAGAGATCATTAACTGATAAAAAGCCAGCTCCCAATGTTTTTTCTAAAGCATCTGTGAAGGAAAACAAGGGAAACATAATCTATAAAATCTCAAGGGATAGATAGGTACTTCACCCCGCATGCTTGTGCAAGAATTGGCTTCTGATCATCCTACAGTTAATTTCTGTGTTTGCACTGCTTATCTGAACAAATGGGAAACTGAACTCTATCTTCCATTCCTGCAATTTCATAGAGGAATCATATTTTTGAGACATTTGTACATCTTCTGACTGGGTCCAGGCCTATGTACCAGGTTTGAGGGGTTTTTTTCCAGTAAATAACCAGAAATCTAAAATAAAAATGATAAAATAACCAATATCTATCTTTGTGGAGATGGAGGGTGATATAGAGGTAGAGTTTCCTGGGGTTTCCCTATCTTTAGTTCAGAGTAGCCATTTGTTGCAACTTCTAGCTTTTTTTTTTTTTTTCCCCGAATGCACAGCAATGAGCAACAACAGCAATAGCTATCTCCAAAGTCAATAAAACCTGGAACTGACTGATAGACTTTGTTTCCATGGAAAAGAGACATTGAAAGCTTTCAAAAACCCCAGAACATTTTTTTCTGTAATTGATAAAAAGAGAACTTCAATGATTTCTTCAAGTCTTCTTCTCTGCCTGGGCCACAATTTCAAAATTTCCATACACTAAAACAAGCACATGAGTTTAGATGTTCTACAGAGATAACTTTCTCTCATTCATCTGTTTTCTCCAGATTAAATTATGATTTTTCTTAAAACCAGATATAGACCTATAAGTGACATTTCATCTTTATTATGTCCATTAATTCTCCCTAAAGGAATTAGGAAGAGTAATTTCTGGCTTTACACCCAATACTCACAGCCACATAATCTGATGAGCAGCTCCAGTGTTCCTCAGTTTTCATGTCATTAAAGGTTAGGGTCACACGTCGGCCTTCTTCCACTGTGATCCTCCATTCACACACTCGGTTATGTGGGTATAGGTTGGGATAGTTGGGTGAAGTAAATGTTCCAACAGGTGCAGTAAGATCCCCACCACATTCTGAAATACCCAAATATTGGGACACTTCTTAGAGTAGAGCATTGCTTATAGAATTATAGCAAAAAAAATCAGTGCTGTGAGAAAAAGAGATCCTAAGAGGTTGATTTGACCAGCCTATGCTGTCCATATGTTTGTCTCAACAGCTAAGTTCCTGCCAGTCTTGATCACTCAGCCATAAATGCAGTTGAGTATTAACTGACCATAGCAATTCCTTTTAGTCTAATTATTAATATTCCTTTCTCTGAAGGGTTCATTTCAGGCTTCTGAAGAAGACATTCAAAACATGACTGGGCACAGTCCTGGGCAACTTCCTCTACCTGACCCTGCTTGAGCAGGGAGGTTGGACTAAATCACTTCAAGAAGCCCCTTCCAACCTCAGTGTTTCTGCAATTCTGTGATTCTGCTTAAAAGTTATGGGTTAAAAACTATTGGCTTTAGAGTGATTTAAGAATACCACTCATCTCAGAGTGACACAATAATATATAGGAAAATCACAGCATTTCTTTACCTTCTTGACTATCAAGTGGATGTGGCATTGGTATGTTAGGACATTCCTGGACTGACTGCTGAAGAGAAAAGGTGTGGAAGAGTGTGCTTCGTTGTGTGAGACCTGCCACTGATGGCAACCTCCATTATAGCAGGAGATGGCTTTCTTCACCAAGTTTCAGCTCAGCTAAGAATTTGCCAGAGAGCTCTATTCATATGCCCCCTTGAGTTTAAGAGCAAATACACATCACTCCAAGAACAAGTGATCTACAATATATGCTGTATGGTCTGCGGTATAAGTTGCTGCGTGAGAGTATATTGCAGCCTTACAAATCCAACCTTCAGTACTGGAATCAAAGCGCAGTCTGAATCCTCGGGCATTGACTGATCCATCAGTGACAAACTTGACATAGGCAAAACTGTCAGAGGTGTCCACAGCATCAGGGAGAGTATTACCACAGTACCTGCCCAACAAATTTCCTGCAAATCACATACAGAAAGACAATTTTATATCAACATATTATTTACATTTATCTGAAGGATTACTTTCCAATTTAACTGGACAGGCAGGAGTAAACTAGTAAAATCAAGTTATTGCTGGCAAACAGAAGGGTTTTGTTTGCCTTACTTTGCCTCAGCAAGCAAGCTGGACAGAAGCAAATACTACACATTCAAAAAAGGCTTGCTTTGTACCCAAAGGGAAATGCTTTCAGGAACCTCTGATGAAGTTTCATAGAGTACTAGGGAGGAGAAGACAAACACTGACATAATTCTCAGACCTGAAGCATTGTATTCCCGGACCTCCACGAAGTCATTTGCGCACTCAGAAGAATTTTGAATATCTAGGCCTTCTAGTCTGATGGTAAGATAGTGGCCCCTGGGACCTTGCAGAAACCATTCACACAGCAGGTTGTCTTGATAATGAAGGTCAGGATACCCTATGCTTTCAATGACACCGGTTTGCCCTATCACTGTCCCACCACAGCGAGCTGCAAAAGAAAGAATATTTGGTTGACTGAAAGATCTCAGAGAGATGATCTTTCTCCTAAACAAGACTTAAAGGTAAGGCACCACTGACTTGTCGTCTAACTGCAGTAATAAAACAGGAATTGCCTTACAGTTAAAAATCTTCCATATTTTCCATCTAATTCAATTAGTCCTTGTTGCTGGTCTGTTTTGTTTCTCACCACCTGACTCCCCCCACCATTGCAAGCATCCCTTCCTTTCTGTCATACTGCTAATAATTTGAATAAACTCAGTATTCAATCTAATCTCTACCTAGGTCCATATTTAGCAGAAAACCTTTTAAATATGTATCAGATAAATTATAAAGAAATGAAACTTGCTAAGTATGGATCTAAATATTTTATGACAGATGAAAGTTGACTTCTGGTTTGGGTCTACAGCTATGGTTCAGACTCCCTTTTTCCTGTCATCCCTTTCTGTTCACCTTCCACTCCTTGCAATGCCTTGGTGAGTGATCACTGCACAATGTGTAAAACAGCTATTGATTTTTAATTTTCTCTCTCTGAACACTCATTTCTCTGTCGTACCTGCAAACATAAATTTGTAATAATGAGGCTTACAGCAGACGTGCTTAACAGGCACATGGTGTGATTCTTGGGGTGGTCCTGTGCAGGACCAGGAGTTGGACATTGATTATCCTTATGGCTCCCTTCCAAATCAGGATATTCTATGATTTTTATGAAACAATATTCCCAGGGGGAATTTATTGGATTTTTTTTTTACAGTGAATTCTGTAAGTTACAATCTTTCTGTAGCAATAACAGTTGTGTTCATACTGTCTGTTCCTCTGAGTCATTAGTGCTTTGTTTCAGGATGACTGGCATCCAGTTAAAATACTGTAAATATTAGTTGTGGCTTCATATACTAACAAATATATTTATGCAAGTTTCTTCAGTTTTCACGTTCAGAAATATGATAGCACACTATTTTGGCTTACATGTTTCAGATCTAATGCAATCAATAAAATTCTGTGTAAAACAATATAGTTCACTACTTCGCCTTCAAGAAATTAACAGTCCTAGACTTTCTTATTTGAGTGATACTAATGTAATGACTGTTATTCTGTGAAGATTATCAATATTATCTAACCCAAAAAGGTACTATATTTCTGAATCTGATCAAGGACTACTTTTTTCTTGAATTAAAAAATTTTGCTAGTGCTTTCTAACCCTGTTTTTGCAGCTTGAGAGCAAATAATTTAAAAGTATTTCTTTTCCCAGCTGACAAATAATGGTTCTCATTGTTCATTCATTTTTCAGTCCATTATTGTACTGCCCCTCTTTGTCTAGCAGCTTTGTTATTATAGGTTGATTTACATTTACATAGAGAAGCTCCTAATTTGTTCTTCTACTGCCAATTTTCAGCTGATCTTTGCATTCCCCCTCAGAACCCTGCTTGTGGAAGTGACAATAAATTTGCATGCTGAAAATCAAATCGTGTTACATGACTTTATCCACACTGACCTTTTTTCTACTGCTCCTTTGATAACTGTCTTTGACAAGAGGTTATCCAGTAGTTGTTTCCACTGTTGCAGGTCTGTGAGCTCTTTCCTATTAATATTTCCCTAATTTACACCTCTTGCTAGGTGCAGAAGGTGCCATTGTCCCGATGCCTTAGCTCTAACACTAACTGAAAGAGGCATGTATCTGTCAGCCCACCCCACAGCTCTGATTTAAGCTCTATTAGAAAAGTCTAGCACTCGAGACCAAAATCTTCTTTAAAGTCAGAGAAATTGATAAATGCAAGCATTACCAATGGAGTATTTAGCATTGAATCCCACGTGTGTGGCACTGCCGTCAGACCTGAATCTCAGGTACATGACAGCTCCTGAGGATCTCTGTGGGCCTGGCATCAAACCTCCACACAGCTTGGCAATGACGGGGGCAGTGGAGTCGGCGCCGCTGCGCAGCTCTAGGTAACTGGAAGTGCAGCTGCACAAAGAGAGAATTTTCTGTTCAATGTATGGCAGTAGTGGTTCAAAATCATTTCAGTACGTGCACAAAGCCATAAAGCTGGAGTGAATTAGATCGGTTTCCATGCAGTGTGACCAGGACAGAATCAACAAGTTCATAATCCATTATAGTTATGTAACAATTGAATCAAAAGAAGTGCTACAAACATTGAGAAAGATTCAAGAGAAAAACTCAGTCTATGATCAGATCAGATCTGACAGGAGCAGGTGCTGGGTAGGGGTATGAATAGCACTGGCAAAGTAGTTGTGACTGTCTTTAATACATTTTTTGGCAGCATTCAGATTCATCAGATATTCCCTATGAAGTCTCACTGATGAGTATTGAATTAAGGAACAACAAGAAGACAGATTAAGGGAATAAAAATTCAAATCTGGGGTCTTACTTCGGTGGGCATAGAAAGACACAAAATATCTTAACTATCAGCTTTCCCTTCAGAATGGTGCAGTGTCCTGGGAAGCCAGAAAGGACACCTTTGAGATTCTCCATTTCACTAATTTTTCTGGATGTGGTCTCACAGGTGATGCTCACCTTTGCCTTACAGTGGTCCAGCCCTATCAATGAAGTTACATCAGCTGGCAAAAAAGCTTGTTTTATGCTTCAGGCAGGGTGTGCAAAATGTGTAGACCCATTGCAAACCAGCAGCCAGGCAATGGAGGAGGGAGACAAAGAGTCATGGTGGCAATCCACTGGCTGTAAAAACACCTGAGAGTCCAAATGACTGAAAACCTGAATATGAAAGGATTATAGGGCATAGATTTTACAGAAAGCACCTTTCTAGCGTGGATGTTTCCACTTTTTCTGTCATACTAATTTCTGTTATGCATTGCAAAATCCAAAAAAAGTAAATCGGTGGCCTGATAGCTTCAGTGACCTCTCAAGAATTTCTTAACCACATTTGATTTTAAATCTGGAAGTGCTCTCTGGGAGGAATTAGAGAAAGTAACAGAGAAAGGGAATTAGAATGGAGTCTCTGAAGAAACACAGGCAAAACAATGTAGGTGTATACTTTAGTGAAGGTTCAATGTAAAACTGATCTTCAAATTGCAGCTCTATTGCATGTCCATTGGGAGCAGTTATGGTCCAGACACAGTCAGCGTGCGGGGGGTAATTGCTTGGATAGTTGGGGGAAGATGTATATCCACTGGGGTTGAAATCATTGATATAAATGTTCCCTCCACAAGCTGGGAAAGAAAAGATTGCCAATAAAAAACAGCATGAAAAGGAAATGGGTGAGGCACTAAAAACATGAGTTATCACTATATTCCAACACAGTTTCCTTTTGATGTCATATAGTTACATAAGAACACAAACATATTTTTTTACTTATTGTGGAAAATATTTTAATGCGGTAGAATCCTATGTTCCTGTGCTCCTGCTTATCCAGCCCTCCTCATTTCCAAATGTTCAGGGCCCTTAATTAAACTGCTATTAGTTCTTCCTTGGATAGCTTCTAAAACAAGCAGAAAACATATTTCTTGCCTTGTTCCTATCCCAATGTCCAAGAGCTAGAAAGTCATCAATATTTCTGTGAATCATTCACCACTTCTACTTTCCAAGAACTGAAATGTCTGTTTGAGATAATAACAAATGTGTGAGGAATGCCAGTCAGAGCAAACATAAGGATTTGTTCAGGTCTTTTAGCCCACAAAAATATCTTTATTTTGACCAGAACCTTTCTGTCCAAAATGTTTTCCATGTTCTAGCAACACTAGTTTAACTCAAGTTCCATAAATTGAAGTCACAGAAATGCTATTGTACAGCTTCACCTACTCCCTTCATGAATCCTCTAAAGTAATGCTAAGAATGATTCTTTGGGGCAGCAGAGAAAATAGGAGGAAATCAAGCGCTTAAAAATGTGAGCTGATTGACACGTTGCCTTAGTTGTGTTTAGATACACTGTTTAACAGGACGGCTCCAGGTGTCCCAAGTGGCATGTGTTATGAACACAGCAGAGTAACTGCAAATGCCAAGTTCATTATTTACTCCTGGGACCTGGGTCTCCATATTGTTAATTCATTCAAAAAAGTTAGCTTTGGCAAGTGATGTTATTTTCCCAACTGGGAGTAAAACTTGTGAGAAATGTTGCCACCTTCCTTGACACACCAGCTAGTTCCTAACTTCATTTAGCACTTGCACTGGGTACTATATATTCAAAATAATGTTCTCGTTTCCAGGGGTTTTTTCCTTTCCTGTATGAATTTTTAAAATCTCTTCCTAACTATAGATGCTACTTCCCTACTAAAGGGTTTCCCCCCTTTTTTGCCCCCCTCATCTTTAATATCTCCATGTTCTGTGACTTGAATCTGACTCTTTCTAAAAAAAGGAGAAATCTGAGTGTCAGATCAGAAGTCATGCGCTCCAGGACGTTTTTGCAGACATCTAATTTCCACCAGGGATAGGACTTATGACAAAAACGTCCTTTAAGAGGACAAACTCCAAGTTATGTATGTATGAGTTGCAGAATTTAAGCTTATTACCTAGACTTACCTAGACTCTTAGCCTCATATTGCAGTTTGAATCCTTGACCCTCATTCCTGCTGTCAGAAATGAAATGGACAAACAGCTGATTGTCTGTGGTGTACATGGTAGAGATGGGGCTGCTTCCACAAAACCGTCCATTCCCTCCTCCAGACACCAAAGGTGGGGCAGCATTATCTAACCCATTCTTCAGCTAAAACAGAAATTTCTAATGTTACTCAAGCAAACAGCCCTTTGTAAATTTTGAGCACACATCATCTTAATGCTTCCAGCCACAGGGGAAATTAATAACCTAGTGATTTGTTATTGCACATTAATAAATAAGAGAGAGAGCGAGTGAGAGAGAGAGAGAAATATCACCTTTGGTATTTCTCTTTGGAGTTTCCACCCTGTGACATCTGGAGCTGCTTTACCGACACCAAAATCTGTAAGATTCAGTAGCTTTAACAGTTTTGAGGATTTGGTGACCTAGTCAATAATCTCACCTCTACATAATCTCCAAGGCTGCAGGAAGTATCCTCACTCTTAACCTGGAAAGGCTGTTCAAAATGAACAGCAATGATAAATCCAGTGGCTACCACTACATGCCAGGAACAATTTAGATTGGGAGAATAGTCTTGAGGGTAGTTGGGGGATGTTATCACACCCCTGCTTGTGTGCAAGTAGCCTCCACAACCTGAAAAAAAAAAAAAGTTGAAGCAAAGAGAAAATATTAGCATCAACTATTCACCTATCCATTGAGAGAAATACCCTGTATCCTAAAAGATGTGATGGGTAAAAACAAATGTTGAAATGAGTGTATGAAGAGCTGACGGGCACAGAGTAATGCACATGATGAATTATCTCCCAAAACACAAGATAGTAGATTGCAAGATGACACATACCAATATTCCTGACAGTGAGATTCAGTTCTCAGGTTTAGCAGCTGAATAAGCAGGCAGCTATGTCAAGGACATCCCATGGCATGAGCTTATCATTACACTGTCAGAGGACATTGATTCTAGCCATAGACCAAACCACTGCTATCCATTCCAGCTGCAAGTCAGAAAAACTTCCCGATTGTCACTGTTGCCCTAACACCTTCCTTTGTGCCTCAGCTCATTCAGGAATCTGTTATCATTCCTGGGTGCATGTGGGAGGACTGTTGCTGGAAATTGCTGACATTCCTGCTAGAATTTATACAGCTTTCTGCATCTGTCTCTTTCTGCTTTGAGGTATTTATTACCCTCTCTCAGTTGGGCATTTCACCATTCAGCTGAGCTGTTATAAACTTAGGCATACACTTTTCTTCTTTCTGAAAAGTGACTGGTCTGGTTGAATCATGCTTTATCGCATTATATTGCTGGGAAAACAGCAAATTTTACCTTTGCAGAGTCAGATATTTATTAACACATATTCATGAGATGTGAATAATTGGTGTGTGTGATTAATTAGATAGATTGTAGACAGCTGTTAACAATGCAAGAGACTTTTACCCCACTGTTAGCAGCAAGATAGGCATTTATCTGGGGGAGAAGAGAAACAAGTCTTACTTTTGTGGTAAGAGGCATTAAACCCAGCTCCAGTGACACTTGCATCTGACACGAAGTGGATGAGCATTGCATCTCCAGTTGATCTTATTGGCCCAGGAGGGTCCCGCCCACACAGAGTAGCCAGTACTGGGGACAGACTGTTGTCTCCTGAGGTGAAAAGAACACATGTTATTGTTAAAACTAAATCAGTCCACATCTGCCTGTTTGTTGCTGTGGCTCACACTTTCAGAAAGGTGCTTTTCAAGACCTTTAGCCCCTTACAGATTTAGAAATAATTTTATAGATCACCAAATATTTTGCTAGACTTTGCTAATTTTATTTTAATTAGCAGAATGTTTCAGAATAGAGAGAGAGTACTGTTTTAGGGCTTAAGCTCAGTGGAGATGAGAATTCCAGATATTTGGACCTTGGGTCTCTACTGCATCCTGTCAGGGTAGGGCAAGATTGGCTTCTCACCATCTTTGATAATAAGTTTGTCATAGTTGCATGAGTTGTGAGATTCTATGTCTAGTGCCAGGATATTTAATTCCACAGTGGATCCAGGAGCTCTGATAAGCCACACACAGTCAGCAAAATTTCTGTAGTTCATTGGCCAGTCTGGTGAGAAGAGGAATGAAGGCGTTTCCTCAGTTGTCACAGCCCCTCCACATGCACCTGTCGTTTACAAGAAGGCAAAAAATGAAAGCATCCTCTTTTTAAACCGAACACTCCCCACATGTAACATAAGATCTATATATTAAGGGGATAATATATCAAGAGGGATAATTTTTCACGAAAACATATCAAATGTTTAGATGTAATTAAATATCTGTGTAAAGAAAAATTATCTTCTAGCAAAATGCTTATTTTTAGAACACTGTAAATTAGTATATCTGAGAGTCCCTAGAAATTGTTTTAAAAAGCTAGTAAAACACTTAATAAAAATGTCACTGAAAACTGTGCCTCATTAATAGGTAGAGCTTTCCCTAGGAGGAAGTTGGTTTGAGGTTCTTTAAGTTGAGTGTATCACTGGCAGTATCACTTTTAACTGTGCAACCCACTGAACACCCACCTCTAGCAATGGCCTGTGGAACAGCAGAAGCATCCACTGCAAACCATTCCAAAAGAAAACCTTTGCCCGTCACAGACGAATCTGACTGGAACTGGATTGTCATTGAACTGCCAGAGGATGCAAAAGAAGCAAGGTCTGCACCACAGTAT
Organism: Atrichornis clamosus; assembly: GCA_013400975.1. NCBI lineage: Eukaryota > Metazoa > Chordata > Aves > Passeriformes > Menuridae > Atrichornis > Atrichornis clamosus. The sequence continues at coordinate 57,714 of WBMZ01011320.1, forward strand.
GTTGCAATAGGACGAGAATGAACACTGGGCCCATCATACACCTGCAGAAAGAAGAATGGTGCTGTTCCTCACACAGCCAGATTTTCATCTGCCTCATACTCAGCAAATTTCCAAGGAGAAAATTACCCTCTTTAAATGTGTAAGGGATCTTACAGTAAATCCAAGTTAGAGAGAAACTTCTCTTATAAAAAGGGAAAAAAATCTCCCTTTCCATTATACGCTAAAAGTTAATATATACACTAACACGTTAAAAGTGATGCTTTCACAGAAGAAGGTTCTAAATGGAAGCCATCAAATTCAGCTCATTCCCCATCACAGGGCTGCTCTTTGGGGACACAGACTGGCATCCCACATTAAAAAAAAAAATCCACAAGTACAATTTTGTTCCTTGACGGGGAAAAACCCCCATGATATTCAAGGAAAAAAAAGGAATTACTTTTCTTCCCCACCCGCCCCACCCCCCCCCCCAGGGACAAACGTGTTTTGAATTCTATAAAATAAATATAGAAAAATATCTTTTTCATTGTATGTATGTATCAGCCAAAATCTTAGCTGGTTACAAGATGCTTCTCCTTTGCCACCTTTCAAAAGTATTAATGTTCTCGTCGTTTCCCACCCAGTGAAAATGTTCAGTACAAAAAGCTAGGAAATATTAAATAAACATTAACATTATATTGATTATCTGATCCTTAGGTTAAAAGTCAGGTTGATTTACACTCACTGCATGTCTAGCTGATTTAAGAAACTCATTTTGCTTTCAGAGGGACAAAGAAAGGCAGGCTGAGTTACAAGAAAGAAATGCTGTTAATATATGACATAAGATGAAAGAAAAAGTTATATTTCTTTTTTGAACTAATATTACATTTGAATATTACTAAATTAATAATGAATTGAATATATATGAATATATATTCCATGATTCTATTTTTTAACCTGGTAAAAAGGCTAGACTATATATTACTGGGGGGTACAGAAAAACAAACTGGAAGAGGCAACTTTATACTGTGAGTGGCAAAATTACTGATGCAGAGAGCAAAGAAGGTGCAAGTAAAGGATTGTTCCAGGTAGGATTTTAAAATAACTTTATTTTTAGAAGCATTGAGAAAGTATTTTCACTGTTGTCCTTAATTGAACCAGCACAGAGCAAATTTCAGTCTGGTATCTGATCTGAAATTCTTGAATACTAATATTCAGGATTGTACCACTGTGGGCTTATTTTCAGTAAATTTCAAACTTACAGATTGGAAATATCTGTTAGGGAGCCAGCAAGTACGTAACTCTTCCTATAACTAATAATTATTGAAAACATAACATAGCAAAAACAACAAGCCACACCAGATCCTCAGAAATTCTTCCCATTCCTCTTGTAGGTATCTCTATTAATCTATTTTACTAAAGTTGATTGACATAAAATAACTTCTCAGAATGAAATCACCTTTAGCTTGTCAAAATGGCAGCTGTGATGATTTTCGATATCCATCTGCAGGATATGGCCATGGATAACTTGTGAAGCATTAACACTTATTCGCCACTGGTAATCAGAATTGTGAGGGTAACTTCTAGGCCACTGTGGTGAAGCTATTTGTCCTCTGTCTCCCACAATGTCATTTCCATACACTGAAAAATAAGAAAGAGACAACTAATGCCTCTAATTCATGTAGAGGAAAAGAAACACTGGGGTCAATCTGACCTAATTTACTAAGGACTAGACAGCATTGTAAGGCTGCAAGGCTTATGTCTCAGACAATCCAAAGATGCATATCTAATTATTTTCTTGTTTAGAGGGATGCAGTGTGCTCTTATCTGAAGGAAATTACCCATTTGAGCCCTGTGGGTGTACATATAGAAGAGGTGGGAAGACGGCACATCTAAACTCCTCCTTGACTCTGCCTACTTTACGTTCATTTCTTCCCAAAAGCATTAAATAATTTTTTTTAAATGCCTTTGTGTGTTCTGGTGAAAAATGGTTCTGATTTCATTGAGGTCTGAACTATTGCTAATTCATTTTGAAAACAAGTAATTAAAATCTGAAAATAAGGAAAATCATTAGAAGTTTAGCTTGCATAATCAGAATGGCTTTGGATGTTTAGTTTCAGCAGTCTGTTCATGCAGCAAGTCAGAGTGATATTGGCAATGGTCCCTTGAAATTTTGGATCTATAAATTGGCATAATTTCCTTTTTTTCTAATTCCACTTCCTAGTTGATGGCATCTAGATCCAAATCAGAAGATGGACACTGTCATATTCAAAAAGCAAAATGGAAAGCTGAGAAAGAAATGCTTTTTACTCATTTCTCAATTGCTTAATAAATAGCACTTGATATACTTACAAAATTACTTAATATATTTACATGCACACGAGTTCTGTTCTGGCATGTATTAGAGCATCCCTTTACATTCAGCAGATATTTTATAAAATACTTTTAAAGTGAATTTACAGCCTTTTTGACATCAGCAAATATTTTCTAATAGACCTTACAGGGACAAACAATCACTTTTTGGAATAATTTCAGAAGTACTATGAATGAACAACAGTTTTCAATCAAATTACATCTACTTACAGTGAGAGAAGGTGGCCCTGAAGCCAACATCAGTGCCTGAACTGTCCGAGACAAATTTGACCCACAGGATATGTCCAACAGTCGACATATAATTTGAAGGCAAGGAGTTCCCACAGAATTGTCCCGCCAGTGTGCCTGTCTCATTCCCTTCACGAATCTCCAGGTAATCTTTGGTGCAGCCACTACTATTTTCCAGCTGAAATGCTCTGTTTCAATAGCAGTAGAAGAGGATTAGCATTCATATGACTGGCACATATTTCAGAGTGTGCCTGCCAGGCCACTAATCCCACTGTAGCTGGTATCCTACTGTAAGAGTTAGGAAAAGGGCAGCAACAAAACCCTCATAACCTGCCAAGGCCACCAATACAGGGCTCTTTCTTTACAGCCCTTAATTTTATGACAGAGCTTCAATTTGCAGTTCCAAATTTTAAAGAGTTCTCAAACCCTTGTAATATTTCTTGGTTCTCCAAGAACAACCATGAAACCCAGAAACCCCTAATATATAATCCAGATTTTTAATGTAAATCCAGGTCAGACTATTTACTGAGTATTGGGTGCAGAGAATACTTTAGCCCTTTCATATGTGTATTAGTTCAGTACACTCTGTGGTGAGAAAACAATTGCTGGAGGCCTAGATTAACTTGTAGTTAACACCTCAGAAATTCCTTAGCAGTTTCTCCAGTATTATAAATTATTACTGTTTCTCTGACCTCTCCAAGTTTCACATACCTAGGAGTGCAAAATAATAACAAGGATTGTTATCAACTCTTCTAAACTACTTTTTATCACAGAAATGGGATATAGTAATCAAATTATAAATTCTTAATTATTGCACCAAACTGAATGCTAAATATATTCTAAAAATAATTATCTGTTATTGTAAGTGAAATGCTTTTATTAAATCCAACATGCTTTCAGAAGCAGGCCATTAATATATAGCAAAGATTCCAGAGAGTGTCTCTTATAACCAATGTCTTAAATATTTGTGCTTTCTGATTTTCTGGTAACAACTTCTCCCTTTCAGACCTGAATAGCCATAAATGTTCAGCATACCATGCTGTGAAAAGGTTCCAACCACTCATCTGGATATACTTCAGAACAATTTAAAACTAACCCTCACATTGCAAGACATGCATTTCAGTTCAGACTGAGCTGAAGAAAATGAATTCCTCATGCCAACAAAACTTTATAACCCCCTAATATTAAATGAAATAAAGCAAATAATGCTTTCTAACACAATTACTCCATGCTTTCCAGTATTTTCAGCTTGCCGTTCAGCTATGTGTAACTGAAGAAAAAGAATTTACATCTACTCAGTGTCACTTTATATAAGTGAATATAAGTTCCACTGAAGGTTTCTGCTTCACACTAGAATTTGGTTTGTTTCTGAAAAGTTACTGGTTATTTTGTAGCATTTTGAAAAACACTTTCAGGCTTTTGGAAAACATTTTGGAAAATGTTTTCAGGCTATAGTACTTTTTCTCTGCTTCAGTGAGTAGAGGGGGAATAGAATGTCCTTTTTATTGCATTAGTGAATCAGCACATGCCTAACAACTTATGCCTTATGCAGTCAGTGTGTTACCAGAAAAATCTTTTTGTTTTGATTAACTGCAAATGCAGGTTTCAGAGTCAGTTTTCTTTTCCTGCTCATTCTTGGTAAGCTTCGCTAAAGATCAGTGCTCTCTTTCTTGGCAGCAGCCACTCTTTGACACACAGAAACAGAGAGGCTCAGCAATGTACCTCATGGGTAAAGAACAACCTAACGGCCCTGGTAAGGGATTCCACGTTATTCTCTGGGTCACATATGACTTTGCAGTCAGAAGTGTTCAAAGGAAAGTTAGTTTGCTGAAGGAAAACAAAATTCCTTCACATATTCTCCTGGTGGCTGTTGTACCTCCTCTGGAGAAATTATGAAGAGTTTAATACCAATTTTAGAATCACAGAATAGAATCATAGAATGTTTTGAGTTGGAAGGGACCTTAAAGATCAAGCAGTTCCAACCCCCATGCCATGGACACGGACACATCTCACTAGACCAGATTGCCCAGAGACCCATCCAACCCAGCCTTGAACACTGCCAGGTTTGGGGCATTCACAACTTCTCCAGGCAACCTGTTCCAGTGCTTCAGCACCCTCAGATGAAAGTATTTCTTTCTAACATCTAATCTAAAACTGCCCTCTTTCAGTTTGATGATACTGCCCCTTGTCCTGTCACTGCAGTGCCTGATGAAGAGTCCCTCTCCACCTTCCCAGCAGGCCCTCTTCAGATACTGGAAGGTTGCTCTGAGGTCTCCACACAACCTTCCCTTCTCCAGGCTGAACAGCCCCACTTTCTCAGCCTGTCTTCACAGGGGAGGTGCTCCAGTTCTTTTTTCAACTTCGTGGCTTCCACGTCTTTCTTACATTGGGGGCAATACATGCAGTATTCCAGGTGGGGTCTCACAAGAGAAGAGGGGCAGAATCCTCCCTTGACCTGCTGGTCACATTTCCTATGGATGCAGTCCAGAATTCCTTTGGCTTTCCAGGCTGTGAGCACACATTGCTGACTCAACTTGAGTTTTACATCAACCATCACCCCCAAGTCTTTCTCCATAGGGCTGCTCTCTACCATTTCTCTGCCCAGCCTGTGGGTGTTCCCTGCCCAACTTGTGGGCATGTCTGGAATTGCCCAACCCAGATATAGGACCTTGCACTTCACTAAATTTCACGAGGTTTGCATCAGCCCACCACTCAAGTGTGTCAGGGTCTCTCTGGAGGCATAACCCTACAATCTGTGGAGTATCTAGGCCCTTTATATTAATCAGCTATGAAATAAACATTACAATGAATCTGATCATAAGGAAATAGTAGGAATTTCCTCTGTAAAGAAAAGGCAGAGCAATGCTAAATTTCCTCTTCTTGTTTATAAGTTAGTGAGAACTGGCTTTTTCAGCATCCCATGCTGCTCAAATAATAAACCACCTATTTATATAATGCTGTATATGTCTTAATATAAGCAATGACTAAGACAGGGAAACACTGATTGCAAGCTGCCACTAACCCCTGCTGTGTTCTCTTTCCAAGTTACTCTAAAAATATGTTTCAGCTTTATCATTTGGTAATTACATTTCCTAATAAACACAGAGCGTCCTTCCTTCAGGTCTGTTAAAGGGCTGAATAATAACCCCTGGCAATGCATTTACATGAAGGACAGCTGGAGCCGGTTGCCAGGGGAGCTGAGGATTGTCCAGACACACTCACTGCTGAGCGGATATGGCTCGGGATAGCCGGGGCTGTTGAAAGCTCCTCTGTCCATGTGGAAAGTACCCCCGCAGGCTGCAACAAGAAAGAGACAGCAGAGCCTTGGAAAGGATGACATAAAAAAACCAACAAAAAAGCTTGACAGAGCCAGAGCATTTGCTAATCAAGAAAACATTTCTCCTTGTCTCTTTGTTCTTTAGTTTGTTGATATACTTGCTGAGACCTTGGCCAAAAAGAGGAAGGGAAACAGGGGGGAGTTAGAAAATGGAATAGCAGAGAGAAAAAGAGGTAAAGGATCTGTTCTTTTCCTTAAAAGTCAGAGGCATAAGATAGCAGCACCTGTTGAATGGACTTACATGATGATGATGCCACATAGGTGGCATGGAAGCCCCTGGCAGTAATGTTGTTGTTGGAGATGAAGTTCACCACCAAGGCATTACCAAAAGAAGTGATAGGATGTGGTATAGTAGTGCCACAGTAACGGCCTGAAAGAGAGCAAGCCAGAAGAGAGAAAAAGGAGTGTTCAGCATGTAATTACTATTGCTAATTTAATAGTTAATGCCTGACAACAAACAGGAGTAACATATGTTGCTTACAACTGCAGTTGTCAATTTAATCTACATAAAAATGAAATACTCCATTTCATTTGCACAAAACTCAACTCTGGTGGCAATTTTTTTTTTAAAAGAGGAAGAACCTGCTGCACTCCAGACACCCTCTTCACTGGCTATTCTGTCATTGAACTCCTTTGTGTTCCCTCTAGCCAAAAATTACAGCCTAATTGGAAAAAAACCCCAACAAAACCTATCAAATATATCTGACAGCAGTTTCCATTTCACTCAGTTGGTTTCTGATGAAAAAAAACCAAATGAAAAATAACAGACCAGTTGTCCTGTAATGGATTGTAACACAGGGATTAGGAATATGAATCATGATCTAGCAAAAAGGCATCTGACAGCAAAACGAAAGACAGGACCTAGCATCATAGAATACTTTGGGCTGGAAGGAACCTTTAAAGGTAATCGGGTCCAACCCCCCTGCAATGAGCAGGGACATTTTCAGCTACATCAGGTAGCTCAGAACCTCATCCAGCCTGACGTTGAATGTTTCAGGGATGGGGCATCTACCACCTCTCAGGGCAACCTGTTTCAGCATTTCACCACCCTCATTGTAAAAAATTTCTTCCTTATATCTAGTTTAAATCTGCTGCCTTTTAGCTTAAAACCTGGACACGTTGTCCAATCACAATAGATGCTTCTAAAATATTTTCCCCTTCTTTCTTAGATGTCTCCTTTAAGTACTGAAAAGTCTTTTTGCCAAATGAAAGTCAAGTATAGGAGACCAAAAAATGAATTCTGCTCTTAGTTACAAACTACTTAATTGACTGCAGGCCCACTCCTGACAAAGAAGCATATACCAAAGTAGAATAAGGGAGAACAAAACCCAACACGGATATTCTGAATTTTCCAGAAAGGAATTTGAGGCAACCCTAGGAATATGAGGAGAGTTGGGACCACCCTGGGGCCAGGACTCTCTCATGGCTCCCTGACAGTACAGGTACTGAATTTTACTACTCTAGGCTGCTCCTGACACTTGAAGGGGATGGCTCTTTCCAGAGAAGTCAGAAGAAAGCTATAGAAAACTCAGGACAGAGCAGAAAAATCAGGCTTTCCAGGACTGGAGGAAAAACCATTTTCTGCACGCAGAAATCTGCAGCTTTCTTACCTGTCTTTACCATGGACTGTGCTTATGGGTGTGGGTTTTGTTATGGTTTTGTCTAGCTAACTGGGAATTCAGTTTAAACTAAATTGCTTCGTTCCCAATATTGTTCAGCTGAGGAGGAAGGAAAAGGCAGCTGGAGTCAACCCCAAACTGCAGGTTAGTAGGAGTACAGTCAGAGGCTGGGAGGACTCTGCCATTCACACTGCAGACTTACCCTGCATTCTCAGTGTCCTCTGGCCAGAGTGGCCAAGGAGATTCTGTTACCAGAGAAAATCCAAAGCAGGAGGCCACACAGAGAAAATCTTCTCCTGCTTACCTTGGGTGTAGTTCTATATACGAAATACACAAGGGAAAGGAACAATACCTTGAAGAGGAGCCTCATAGTTATTTCCATCCAAAATCTCCACAAAATCCGTTGTACAGTTTTGTCGATTGTTTTCAATATCAAAGTCGGTGAACGAAAGTGTGACGTGATTGACTGGCAACAGCAAAGAGAAAAAACTTAGAAAGAAGTTTGTAATTTCACAGAGTAACATTGACATGTAAACAAATATGTAATCTTTTCTTTTTTCCCCTCAAGTCAATCAGTCCCCATAAAGCATAACATCTGAAATAGTTTTTTCCATAATATGTTGAATAAAGTGCATTAACCTTTACTGCAAAGGTCACGTAAATCTCTTCACCTTTCAGTACTTTCTAGTACAATCGACATTAGAAGGACAGGGTTAAACACATATACATGAATCTATGTTTCCTTGTATGTGGACAGCTTCATTATATACTGAAAGCATCAGCAAATACAACATGGAAAATCTACACACATTCAGAAACAAAACTTATTTCTACACATCCATGACCTTCTGTCCCTTTGCAATCTATACCATAGATCTGGACAAATGTGAACTGCTGCTGCCCTGCTCCAGGCTTAGGAAGAGCTGGTTCTTTCATCATATTGCAACATTCCATATTCATCAATTGGACGGGTCAAAGGATCATTAACTACCCTCAGCTATACTCGTACAGAATTGGATTTTCCACACTCTTGGACTGCAGGCTATATCCTGAAAAAGAGGATTTGTGACTCAGGGTATTTTTGACTCCCATACTGCTCTTGCTTGTCTGATATAAACATAGGTGAAGTCACAGCTGGCAGAAGAGAAGCTGTCCTTGACACCAGTCTGTGACAGTAGTTACTACTGGCCTTAGAACTCCCATGCAGTTTGAGTGGGTCAGAAAGAGTCTGACCCTTAGCTCATTCAATTTTTGACTCTCAGTTGTCAATTTAGATGACAACTAAGTTTTCTCCCCCATTGACCAAGCTGAATTTAACACAAATATTTCGCTTCTCACTGGCCCACACTCAATTGGCTCGAATAAGCTGAAGTGACAGACAGGGACCCGGCGCTGCATTCAGCAGGGTGCCACCGGCTGGCATTCAGCTGCGTACGCGTGTCCCGCACTCCTTTGAGTCCTGTCTGGTCAATCAATTACAGCTATCAATGCAGGTCCTCAGGATACACAGCAAAAAGGGAACACACAGTGGGTGGCCAGAGCAGGAGACTTCTTGGCCTTCTCAGCAGAGCAGAGCATGAACTCTGCCGTGGCTTGCCACCGGCTGAACCTGCCGTATACGGGTATGCAATGCAATGTATGTATGCTATTTATGTATGCAATGCCGTGTGACAGCATAACGAAGCCACGTGTAGCTGTAACGTGTGGCTTGGGGTGGTCCTGCTGGTAAGTGGAGTAAGTCACTACCCTTATACAACATTCTTCTGGTCTCTCATACTGAATGACCAGTCATTCAGGAGATAGCAGTTATGTATGAGTTTTCAACGTGAATCAAGGAAAAGACTCTTTTAAAATAAATATATAGGTGAGGAACAGCTTTGATGATGCCTTTGTCATGTATTTGTACAAGTAACTATGCTAAAAAAAAGTATTGCTTATTTCCTGATTTGTGTTTTGGTGTTTTCTTTGGCAAACTGGTTTTCATTTTATAAATTAACAAAATAAACTTATAAATGTGATTGGAACAGTCTATGATTTTAACAATAACGGCTAAATATCAGGTGCACAACTGAAGTAGAGTAGTTGCTATTAAAAATAAGGATACCAGGATACTATTATAGGATTTAACACATACAAATTTTTTTTAGGAATCTTTTACAATGTGAAGGTACTAGTGGGTATTAAAGGTAATACCAGTAGCTGATGGAAAATATTTGGTGTTTTATGATCAATCATAATCTGTGTAAAATTATAAACAGCTGAGAGTGTTTTTCTCATTATTCAATTCATTTTTTTTAATATTAACAGCATAGATTTCATGTAACACAACTCTAGCTTGAAAAATCCAGACCAAAACAAGGTCAGCTAAATACAAGTGCTTTAATTATATATAAACCCGTAGACTTTCTCAGGGATGAATTCAACTTCACATGGTATTCAACACCTCATTTATAATTGTAACACTTGGGTCACAGTAAATTGGCTAAGATGACAAAGTTGTAAACTGTTTTCCTCACTATGTACTAAATCTCTTACAGTGAAATCTCACTTGTGACAGATTGTGAGAGCCACACTTTCCATCTACCAGGATGCAGAACTTCCTAAAGAAATAAAGGAGGAATTTTGCATTGTTATTACAGAAAAGAAGATGAGGATGTTAGTCATCCCAGCTAACTATAAAAGATGTTTTTACTTACATGGTTCCTGAGCCTGAATAATCCAGCTGCAGTTCTGTTTGTTTGGGTACTTGGCAGGATACAGAGGAGAGGAAATTGCTGCCCCAACTGAATCTGACTCTATGAAACTTCCACATGCTTTAGAATGAAACATATAGATACATATATGAATATTTATATATACAAATCACCTTTCTTAGATGCTGTAGTGAAAATGAATGCATAAACTGTAACATGGTACATCAATGTGAACTAAAGATAAAATTCACAACAGTATTTTATCAGTGAAAGAGACTTAAGGATTAGTTCGCTGCACTTCTTGATCTGAATCCACAGTCCATGCTGCACCTGGCTGACCATCTGAGAGAAGCCAGAGTGACTTGGGAATAGACCGGATAGTTTTCTTCTCCTCATAGCCCAGAAGAGAAATCTTGGGGCCAAAAGAACTTGGTTTCAGGGTACTGCAATATTCCATTTCTCTGGTCATTTGTCTGTATTGGCAACTAGGAAGAAAGAAGTAATAAGTAACTCTCCACAACCTTCCAACACCCAAGGATGGCATCACATTGCCTTGGTGGGATCCTCTTGTGAGCTATGTCAGCAAAACCAGAATTGTGTGAAGTGTTGCACATGTGCAAGAGCTTGGCAGAACTTTGGCTGACAATGCGGAGTGCTGCCATGCATCATATCTAAGCATAGTGGCTTCTCATAAACTCCCCAGGTCAGAGTTTAACACACAGCTGCTTTAAACAGCAGGGTGAGGAGGTAGGCACCAAAAAGTGAGATTCATTTATTGTGCTGTGTTGCATAAAATACTTAACAGAAGATGGGGACTTAACATGGTTTTCTCAGAAAAAGGGAACCTGGGTTGCCAATATCCTACACAGGGAGCACTCACTCACGAGACATGGTTTGTGCAGTACTAAATCCAGTAAAAGTGTTCTGAGAAAGTTGAACAGATTAGGCTCTCACAGTTCTTATCCAGAAATGCCTAATTAGGTATCTAGCACCTCAGTAACTGGGGTTTCTGAGATTTTTGTTGATACAAAATTCTCCTTTTCTTTGTAATTTTTCACAATATTTTCAAAGAAAGAAACATTTCTGGGAAAAGTACTATTCATAGTGAAAAGAATCCTGAAAAGAAAATGAGAGAATCTGATTTTCTCTGCAAAAAATAAATGGCTGTATCTTGGGGAAAAATTAATTTCCAAATTATTGAGAAAAAGTGAAAGAAAATCACCAGTTGCCAAACAGTATGCAATTTCATCAAAAATTCTGCCCAGTTGGTGCCATTTTTCATTATAAAGGAAAGCATGTAAAATACCAATTAGTCCTCCACAAATTGCATAGTTGATGTTTGGCAGGGTGTCCAGGCCTGAATCCATGGACTTCATCAACAGCATCACACCAAATTCTTTTATAGCTTTTCAGATTCATGCGCATGGATGGACATATAAAATGTTATTTTGTCACTAGGTCTGTGGAAACTGCCAGTTGCACATTTTTCTCAGGACAGTTATGGATAGCTAACCCTCTAGGGAGGAAGAATAACAGGTAGCTGATGTGTGCTAGACACCTTGCTATAAAAAGTATGATTTTTTTTTTTCCCAACTGAAGAATCTAAGGTGATCCTCAGACTTTAAATTCTTTAATCTATAATTTTGAAAAATTCTTTCCTGGTAAAAATACACACTGGTGTGCTGCATGTGGAGAAATGACACTTCCCATTATCAATTGTGCTAAAAAAATGTGTCTGATACAAAGTGGTGATTAAATAAATATGCATTAATGTAAATAATGAAATTACCTTCCATGAAGCGAGCACTGAAGCCCCTGTGCTGGATGGTTGTATCAGAGTGCAGTCGGATGTACATCAGATTCTTGGAGGATGTGATAGGAGGAGGATTCTGTGTTCCACAGAGTTTTCTCAGAAGGGGTGCTTCATTATTAGGACCATCAAATACCTGTAATGAAAAGATCAAATGAAGTATTTGGTTTCAGTGGGAGTATTGAGAAGACTTTTATTTCATTCCCTCTCTTATGTTTCATATATTTTGATCTTGATATAGTCCTGCTGTGGGCAGTGCAAACAAACATTGCATTATCTATCTTAAGTTGCTGTTTCCAAAAAATGTGTATTTCAGGCTGAAGCTACAGTGATCCTTGTAACAGAAATGCATCAAGTAAATATCTTCTTTCATGTGTATCTGGTATTGAAACAGCTCCTTTAACAATCCAGATGTCACCATGCATTTGTTGTTTTCTGTTAATGCTAACATGAGTTCCTGCATAGCTTTTACTCATCTTGCCTCAGTAAAGATTTCCAAACTGGTCCTAACATACAACTGGTGCACCAGTGAGACCTATGTCTGGATAAAAGGTCACTAGGATTATGTTTTTAGATACATGTACCCAGCATCAAGGATCAGAATCCATATATCTATATTTTACAATAGCTTTAGGGTGCTGATTTACATACATATACATGAGGTGCTATTTAAGCAGAGGGTAAAGAAAAGTAAAAAAAAAAAAAGAGGAAGAAAGTAAAGATAGGTTTACAAAACTTCACTTTTAATTTTACCACAAATGCCTTCCTTCTCCTTTTTTTTTTTCTCTGTACAGCTGATAATTTTGTTTCCTTCTTGTTTCACAATCAGGAAGAGAAGGACAGAGAAGTTAGAAACAATGAGTTTATAGTTTAAGCAACATGAAAATTTTAACAAGAGAAACCACAGAGAGAGAGAAAGGGCCACAGTCTCAGTCTCCCATTAATCCTTCCTAGCACTCCAGCAGAAGTGATTTGTTGCTGCTGTGTTTGGAGCCATGGACCAGTCTCAGAGCTCTTGTGCCTGATTTCAGAAGTGAGGAGTGCTGAAGCTCTCAACATGATTGCATGACCCACAGAGGAAGAGCCTTTGGGTTACTGGGCAGCAACAGCAGTTGAATTCAGTTCCTGTTTCAGCATTAACATCCTGCCCTGGCACATCATTTAATATAATTTATTACTCAAGAGGAGAAAAATATGGATTAAAATACAGATAGGAGTACTCAAAGATGGTGCCAAGATGCTAAAAGCTATATAAAAGCTGCTTTGAGCAACATAATTCCATTGGATTAGAAGATATGTACTTTTTATTGAGATTGTCTTCTTTTACTTCAAAATGCCTCAAATTCTAGCAAGTCTGCGCAAGAAATTTCTAACTAAATTGTGTAACACAATGCAATGTTTCTGCCTCTGGTATTCAAAGGCCTTTGAGCACATTCATGAAAGAAATATAAAAACAGCAACTGAGAGAAAGATAACCTGTCTCAAATAAACCTCAGAGCTGAGAAACAAGGGACAAAACTCCTGCTTAATCCCCTGACATACCCTACAGAGTCAATGCTGTACTCATGAATTAAACATTTGCCTGTGATTCTGTGAACACTGGCTGGCTGTGTGGGACCTTGTGATGGAGTATTAAGTCTGCAACGCCTGTTAAAATGAGTACCTGGTAAAGACACCCAAAACCATCCATCCATTCAACCTTTTCTTCTCTCTTGGCATCCTGCCACAATTAGCCCTCTAACACACAGTGTGCACTGTTTATTTTTCCTCTGCACACATATTCTATATATAAATCAGACCGCCTGGAGTTAAAAACCACAAACCATGGAATGCGGGGAAAAAACCTAACTACTAACAAAATAACCCTTAGGAATTAAGACACCGTCTTCCACTAGACAGTAGTGTGAGGATTTTATCTGAATGCTAGAGCTGAGAATAAGCATTGCATTGACAGAGCATAGAGAGGGGGCCTGGCTACAGTCCTGGTAAAATGGGGTTTGATGGATCTGTATGCATCTGCTGAGGCTGAGGATATGCCCAGGAGTATTTCAGGCTTGAAGTTAGATCAGAAACTACAATATTCATACACTAGTTCAGGAAAGAGTTGTGTCTCTGCAGTTTCTTATAGTTATTTTAAAAACATCTGAGAAATGCATTTTTGTAGCTGCATAAGTAAGGGAAAATGATGCATCTGCTTACTTAAAAGCCAAGTTTTCAGTTGCACTGTGCATAGCAGTAATTCCCTTTTCACAACAAATATAACTGAGTGACTCATTGCCTTCTTCTTCAAATGTGTTCTGAATTTTGCAGAAACACATGACAAAAAGATTTCATTTTTTGTCTTCTGAGCCAGAAAACCTCCACATATTTCTAACTGTTCTCTCTTGGAAGATCCTCTTTGCCAGCACCTGGAATAAATGAAGTCATACCTACTCTCTAACTCTCAGAAGCTTACATTTTTACATTCCTGAATACTACTTGTTTTACTGCAACAGGAAAGGAAGATAACATTTACTTAACCAAACTCACTGGACAGAGCAAACTATTTCTCCCTCCCCTTTTCAAGACATTGGGCTACAAGCACTGTCTTCTCAGCCACATCCTCCTCAAGTCTCCAAATACTTGAAACTCTTGCTGACCTGCACTCCTGGCATAGCATCAGATACACTGCTGGTTAAACACGGTCAAAAAATACAGCAATTAGTGCATTCACAATTTCTTTTCCCCTATTTTCCTTCAAAGAAACAAATTTGTTTGTTGTGAGACACACTCTCCAGATAGATGTACAGAGAGGATTCACAGAGAGGAATAGAAAATTTACTCCTTATGTATGGTGACGGTGACAACAAAAAACTCTTCTCAAAGATCTTATGCTTTCTACATAATATAACTGAGTTAGAGTTGAGATTAGAGAAAGGAAATGCTGTATATCCTCATTTAGCAGATGACGAAATGATCATCTGTTCTGAGAACAAATAAGAAGCAAAACCGAGGCACAGAAACAGAGGACTCAACTAAATTTAGGCAGCTAAACGAATGAAAAATGTGCTCTCTGTGCACTCCCTCCATTGGCTCTAGAGGGAGCTCAGGGCAGTTATTCCATGATTTACCATCACAGGCTCAGAACACATTTGGCTGAACCTAGGGTCACACGTAAAATCACTGAACAGAACTGAAAAATGCACTGGGCTTTATGGACTTGCAGCATAGCCAAGAAGCAGCAGACACAAGTATTTTCCCTCCTTCCATTTTGCTCACATAATACATGTGCAATGGAAAACCTTAGAGGAAAACAATATTTTTTCATGTGCTCCCCATAGAAAAGAATTTATGGTAGAAATATTTGGAAAAAAAAATCTTGAGTCATAAGGCAGGGAAAAATGAGTGGATCTAGAAGGGGGAGGATGAAGGAAAAGACCGTTGGTACACTCAGGGGTGGAGGGAAGCCCCAGAAGAACTCAGAGCAAATAAAATCCATAAAGATAAGTAAAAATTCAAGAAACAGAAAAGGGTAGAACCACTGTGCTACTCATAGATAGTAGTTGTTCCTCTATTAGGGAGAAAAACAACTCACCTGCTTCCTTAGCTGCCTGTACTTTTCCATTTACACTTTTGGAATACAATTCTTAAACCATTCACAGTCAGACATCTACTTATATTTTTCCAGCCACTCTCTGTCCCCTCACTCTGTTCTTCTATGTGTGAGACATATAGCAAATCTTGGAAAGAGACGAACACAGGTCACATCTAGGTGTTGGTGACAAGTGATTCTCCTATTACTGGCATACCAGGAGTGAAAGAAATCTCATTTACTCTCCTCTTGTCCCGCTGGTTCCCCTACATGAGCACTGCGAAAGCTCTTCTCTACCTCATACACCAAAATCTCAGAGCCCTTCATTATCTCTTGGCTTCAAACCAGCATTCCCTCTCATCAATTTTCAAACCACACTCCACTTGGTGGGCAGTGATTGATGCCTGCATTAAATTTGAATCTCCAGTTGTGTTTGCACAGCTGGGGCTGATGGGCAACTTCCTCCTTCACCACTCCCCTCCCCCCTAAAAAGCAGAAGCAAACAACAGATACTCCTATGGCATTGGAGGGCAAGGGGTGTCACTGCACATGGTCTGCAAACTCCGTTCACGCAAAGAGCTCTGGCACAGCCACCTCCTCTGTCCACTGAAGGACTGATTCCTTTCAATGATTGAAAACTCAGGGCCCTGTCCATCCTATAAAGGTAATGGGAGAGTTGTGCCTTTAGCTGCAAGGAGCTCATGGAGCTGAGTAGTCCACAAAGTGTTTAGATAGATGCACACATTCACTGGCCTCAGGTTTAAAAGAGAAACTTGTATATCAGACCTTTTCAGAATTTAGACTTTAGTTTGTGAAAGGCTTTTTTTGCATTAATAAAAGTACTACCATCTCAGATGGTCCATGTTTCTGCCAGGCACTTTGACTTTCTACTCCTGTGTGATAGCACAGAAGACTTGAAAACTTGAAAGTTCCCTTTCAATGGTCCCCTGATGTAGTTAATAATGTAAATAAAAAGACATAGCCATATTTCCCTACGCTTCACAACCAGGAAAAGAAAAAAAAAGGAACAGTCGTTGTACAAAGACGCTTTGTGGCCAAATGAAATCTTCAATTCTGCTCAGCAAAATGGGGACACATTTCCTTTTTTTTCTCCTTCAGTACAAAAAAGCTTTACGAGGCAATGTTGTAAAAACTGATGCTGTTTTCAAAAGAGTCTCAGTTGCTGCCAAATTGAGTTCTCTGTGAATGACAGTTTATCAAGGAGAGGAAAGCTGGATTTTGGGCTACAGCCACTGTTCTTTATCTGACTAGTACTCATCACACATGCTTTTGTACTGAGTGAAGTGCAATCTGACATTGGGGGTCAGAATTTCATGTCCCTGTTCCCAAAAGGCCAAGTAGAGGTTTGGAGAGTTCTTCATTGTTGTGCACTCGTTGAGCAGCAATTTGAATTTCTGTGACATCAACAAAAGTTCACAAACCAACAGCAATGTGAAGCTTTAAAGAGAGCAGTGTGTCTAATGAAGCAATTAGACAGCTGAGGAGCACCTGAATACACAGCGCATACATAAAGAAAATCAGCCTGCCACAATTCCCTCTGGATGCAGACTCCCTCTCTCTCGAGTTTGTAGCAGAGTGTGGGCAATCTGTTATATATGTCAGCAGTTCATCCTATGACTTGGAGCAAGCTGTGGTAAGTTTCCCACTGTAAACGGGAAAGGGTGTCATAATAACAGTCATCCATGTACAAGGCTATTTTGCAAGCATTTCACCAGATTCTTTAAGGACACTTTTGACGTTTCTTTTGCTACTTACTTCAACATTGTCATAGTTACACGAACGGTGATTTTCAATGTCAAAATCCGTGAAATTCAATAGGACTCTGTGGCTGTGGTCAACTTGGATAACCCAAGAACAATCTGTGTTGTTATTATAAGGTTGAGGATAGTTTGGAGAATGGATTTCCCCACTGGTAGCTTGGAAAATACCACCACAACCTGAAAAAGACATGATCAGCTTTAATCACAAGCTCTTTTCTTTTGTGCTTAGCGAGAATCCTCCTCTATTTTTAAACTAAGAATACCACTCCTTTATATTTTCTACATTAAACTTTTGTAAAATGAGTGCTACAACGGTTGAAGTGTCCTGGCTGCAACAAAAATCAATGGAAATTACTATCAGGAAAGTATAATGTTATAGTTGAATATTCAACAACAATGCTGTGAGCAATGTAACCCACAGCTGGTAGTAGATGTAAAGGCTGAAGAATTAGTGCTGGTATTCCTCTATCCTAGATATTGCAAAAGCAATCCAAAATACTGCTCATATGAACACCACAGACCTGGCATACTGAGAAAGCAATTAGGCCTAGCTGAGCATAGGGTAGGAAAACTATTTCTATACCAAGAAAGCTGGGAGCTCTTCATTGCTTGTGAGAAGTGCAGCAATTGCAAAACCTCAAGTTTCTACCTCTCTACCCGGGAAGCTGAGGGTTTCCTGAGGACTCCCCTCTTCTGATCAGAACAGCTCCGGTGCTCAAGAATATCTAAATAGCCTGGAATGATGGATCCTTTGTGGGAAGTAGCAGGGCTTTCAACAGGACTAACACGAACAAATTGACTTTTATATCTTAAAAAGGGATGGAGGAGGGAGAAAAAAAGACATTGGGGTTGCTGTAGATGGAGGCAGCCTTTTGGAAAGATAAAAAACTATACTGTTATTGCATTCTGGCGAGTGGGTATTTTAGAGGCTAGAGGGGGGTTAGAGCCCAACAGGCAGGATGTTGTAAAAGGATGAGAAAGCTTCAGGGGGTCTGAGTAGAAAAAATAAGCCGCCAGACCTCAGAAGGGGATTAATTCAAAGGATTATTGTAGACTTCTTTTATTCAAAAATAAAACTCATAAAACTGGTGAGAGAGGAGAAGTATAAACCTTGACAAATTATTGAATCAGTGTGTTTAATCAAGCAAAACTGCAAGAATTAAAATTTGCCTCTCATCACTTTTCATTGCAATTATTTTCCAATAATTGGTCTTTTCATAAGAACTCCCATGTAGAGACATGTGTTGAGTCTTTTAAGCATGTCTCTTCTTTTACTGATTACCAGCAAGGCTATGAACAAATAATCACATCGGGGGTGGATGAACCTTAAAGAGTTCAAGTATTTACTAATCACTCTAAATATTTTTGGAGCCCAGTGAGTTCTTCAAGTTAAGCCATGTTCTCAGTTTTCACTTTACCATTTAAAGCCAAAAGCATCATTCAGCTAATAAAGGACTCTGTATGGGTAAGTGGGTGGGAAGAACTGGTATCATGCAAAAGTCCTTTGCTGATTTCAGGAATGTCTTGATTAATTATGTAGAGAAGAAACACAAACAAAATACATAAATAGGCCTAGATTTTAGCTAGTTAGACAATTTTTTCCTGTCTGTTTTTCAGCATCTCTTAGTGTTACCAAATTCAGTATCACCCAAATTTTCTTTCAGCTTTCAGTCCTGCCCTGTTTGACTACTTTAAATGTTTGCTCAGTTCTCAGACCTCCTGAATTTCTCATGGTTTTAATCAGTATACTCACCACCTGGATTTTCTTGCCAGGAGGCATTAAAACCTTTCCCTGTCACTGCTGCATCTGTCTCGAAACGGACAATGGCTGAATTGCCAGTGGTGGAGACTCGCAGTGGGTTCTGTGCTGATCTTGAAACGCACAGCTGGGCCAGCCTAGGAGAGAGGAAATCCGGGCCACCATAGACCTGGAAATGGAAGAAATATTGTCAAGTTTTCCAAAGAGACTGTCTGCCACACAGAGTACATGAGAACTCTTTAGCTAGGAGGAAAAAACCAAGGCAATCTGTAAGTATTGAATGTAACTCAACATTTTTAAATGTAAAGCAGCTAACAAAGTTATTTCCTCTGCAGGTTTACTTGGTATCTGAACCACCTGTACAAACCAAGTATAAAATTCTAGATGATTTCAGAGCAGCCTTGCATTAAATAGAATTTTCTGCTTGGGTACTTGGCCCCATTCTTCTTCCCCTTCCCTCTACAATTAGCACCTTGTGTCTGTGGGCATAGAAGCACAGATTTTTTTTGTGTGCTTGTGCAATCGAACTGCTTCCTTTTACAGAAAACTGTGCTGATGCTTTGGACCATTGATGTTTAGAAGCATCATTAAAGATGATTTATAAATTTGGGCTAGATTTCATCATTTCTTCTGATAAAAGAAAAAAATTGCAATTTTATTGACTTCAAGGGCAGCATAAACATCCAAACTACAGGATTTTGGTCAAGCAAATTACATTTTAATAATACTCTTCAGAAGCAAGGATATATAACATACATATTTGCCACAGAAGGCAGGTTTTGACTTTTAAGAGTAATTCTTTCCTACTCAGAAGAGTGTGCCTCGGGCAACTATAAACGAGGGAACCATTACTCTCTTAAGCATCAGCAGCAGTATTGTGTACTTATAATGCATTTTTAAACCAAGTGAGGTGAATTACCTGGCAGTACTGAAGCCTTGTTAATCCTGTTTCATGTTTTTCAGAAGGGATGTAGAATTTTAGTTTGAAGCCATTTATAACTGGTGGAACTGGCTCACCTTCCCTAGTCTTCCCTCTCAAAGCTGAAGAAAACACACATGCTCTGTGCAATTTCCAAATGATGTGATTTTGGTGCCTAGAGCCCTCAATGATTGCATTTTCTTGGCTTCTTGCATGTTAATGAAATAACACCTGATACTAACAGCCTACCATCTTCCATTGGTATGTCCCTGGTAGGACAGTAGCTGCAAAAGTCAGCTTGGCAGTAACCTCAAATGTGAAAACTATAAAAGAGATACACCAAATAAAGAGTGTGCTGCTGTCTTTCAGCAACTGAACCAGTAATAGAAAGATTCTCATTGTATAAGCACATATTATGTATAAATCCTAAAACTAAACTAGATAACAGCTAGCTCTAAAAATAAAAAATCTCAACAAACCAAACCAACAACAACAATAACAAAAACCCCCAAAGAACAAAAAGCAGAGAATAGGAAGTTAAGGCAACAAATCCCATCAGAATTTTACAACCAGTAGCATCTCAAGTCTGCTCCAATATTTTATTAGCCTGGTAAACATAAAAAAGTCAAAAGAAGCAATTCACGAATCTCTCTCAGAAAGAGACAGTACTCTTAGAAACAGCTATGTGTCCCTTTTCCCTCTGATCACTTCTAAATGAGGGGAAACTCAATACTTTAATAAGCTCTGTCAGACATTTTTAAACCCAGAAGAAGTGTGGGTTCTATCCAAGCTAAATATCTGAGCAAATCTAACAAATAGCTGAGCTAGTCCCCACAATTCCAGGGCTAAGTGTACTGCACTGTTACATAATTTGATTAATTGTGTGCTCACTAAGTGCTTGCAGGACCTGACACTTCTCTGACATTAGATATATAAGAGAAAGAATTTGGTTTTTAACTGGAAAAAATATTCAGTGACTCCAGGTTAATGTGAGACCTCAGAAACTGAAGCTTGCATCCCCAGAAGAAATAAGGAATTAGTTTTTATATAAACTCTGTTACAAGAGTCTGTTAGATGTACAAAAGACTGTATTTTGCTTTGGTGGCTGGTAACACAGGCTTAATAGCTTAAACATTTTTATTTTGACTGAGACAGCACTTTCTTGCATTCTGCAGGGAGGCTGCATGACTTGAATGGATAATGGTTCCTCTGTCCAATCGATCGTCTCAAGGCATTCAAAAGAAGTCAGTATGGATGAAATCACAGCTCAGACTCAGAATCTGTAATGAAGCTGTCACGGTCTGGGGAAGAAGCCTGTTTGTCCGCTGGAAGATCAGTGTCTTCAGAAAAATCTTACTGCTTGGCTGCTTGTGAGGCCCAGTGACAGCTGCATTTGTCAGAAGTCTGTTCAAAACGTGAATTTTAAAAAGTGTTTGTGGTATATTTCCTGAGTCAGAGCCACAGCATGAGATCTAGCAGGAACACATGCTCTTAATCATCTAAACCAGCCCATGGAAGCTATGTGGCAGGGGAAACAGCAGGAGTTTCTAATATGCATCTAATAAGTCTCATGGACCAGCCTCTCACATCATCCCTGGTGCTCCCTGGGGCCATCTACAACACCATGGGCAAGGGAACCAAACCCAGCTCTAACATAAACCCTGCTGATTTCTGCAGCATTACCTCAGAAACTAACTCGGCCCTAGCTGAACACTTAGAATAGACTTGTTGGGAAAGAATTAAGGATGGGGAAGAAATAGTGATGGAAATCTGGAGTTTGTGGGTCTCCTTTACATCATTAACATCATTACATCAGCAACAACCTTCTGCACAGTTTCAAAACAAAAAGCAGTAAGAGGCATGCTCTTTATAGTTAAGAGTGTATTTTCTTTTCTCCTTTAGGCAAGTTCAATTAATCAGATGCTTTCATAAGGGCTGGAACAAAAACACATTCGAGTGTTTCCATGACAAAAAACAATAAAATATTATATTTGGCTACAAAGAGAAAAACCAATAGTTACCACATGAAAAAAGAAGAGGCAAAAGAGAATGGACGGAAAGAATGAATTCAAGGGTGTGGTTCACAAAGAGTCATAAGATGTCTGAAATGAAAAAAAAATAAAAATAGAAACA
This sequence comes from Atrichornis clamosus, assembly GCA_013400975.1. Classification (NCBI taxonomy): domain Eukaryota; kingdom Metazoa; phylum Chordata; class Aves; order Passeriformes; family Menuridae; genus Atrichornis; species Atrichornis clamosus. The sequence continues at coordinate 79,913 of WBMZ01011320.1, forward strand.
TCCAGTCTGACCAAAGTACCTGATCCAGACAAAAAGTGGTATTGGATGGCATAGCAGGGCTGCAGGACGCTGCCATAAAGCCCATGGTTTTAATCTGTTCTTATCATTTGCTTATGCCCCGTTAGCTCCATTTATTGTTAACAGTCAGCATTCCAGAGTTATGAGCAACAGAAAGCTGTTTTCATGTGGTTAGTCACCCTCATGACACAGATTTTCTGGGAATAACACTGATCCCTGCTCAGATATAACTTGCAGCAAAAAGAGAGCCTGGCTTTTACAGAGAATTAAGAACTATGGTAATACTTGATGTTTCTTTATATTTAAATGAGAAGACCAGAGCATCTAATAGACTTGGAAGTACAATAGATTGACAGTCTTCTTTCTTTTCAGCTCAGAGCTACATCTTGCTGAGGCAGAATATATTTATAGTTTATAAAAATCTGATCCATGCTATGGAAAAGATGTCATAAATTATGTGTCATAATTTATTCAGAGCAGACATGGTCGTTTTCCTCTATGAATGTATTTTCAACAGAAGCAATTTAAAAATTATTTTAACTCTTTCATTGTATCCAAAATAATGGCTTCTATTTCCATGAAACATTTCTAGAAAACATCTTTAACAACAACTTAAAATTTGCTTCTGGATGTTTATAAAAGGAATGGAATTTGATGGGGAAGAAAAAAAGACAGACGCCAAGAGTGTCATAAAAAAACCAGGGAGAAAGATTAAAAGAGAATATGTCAAATACTTGAGCCATGAGGATAACTTGAGGATTTCACATGAAAAAAAAAAGTTACTATTACTGCAGTCTTGGTGAAACATATGGCAGTCCTGACATGAAAAGGACTGCTTGTTTAAGAGGCATAAAGGAAAGGGAAGGGAGACACTTGTTGTATTTTACAAGAACAAATATGCTTCGAACAAGTATGCAAGAGAGAAATATTCAAGAAACTACAGTATAAAAATGAAGTTAGCAGCAAAGGTGCTGCAATTGGAAAGATCTCTTAGAATTTTCCTAAATTCTTTGCCAAGTCAAAGGGATGAGGGTGTTTCTAAGCAAAAGCAAAATGCATCCAGGAGAGTAAGTTTTGTGATTACTGGGAAATATTTATTAAAGACAGCTTATTTCAAGTAGTAGACTTAATGGGACACAGAGGGACAGCAGAGTACAGAGCTACGTTACGACCAATTTTGACTTCCTATTAAAACTGGAAAGTTGTTTGATGTGAAAGAAAGCAGGAAGTGGTAGAACTTACTATTCAGAGATAAGGAATAAGTGAAATCAGGAGAATAACCATGAGAAAAATCAGACTTCAAAACCCAAAGAATAGTTAGACAGGATACTCTTGGGAAGATAATATGAGAGTAAAAGACATTTGGAACCTTAGTGATCACCGAAACACACTGTATCAAAAGCACACCAGGAACCTTTTATTTTTAATAAAGAGCAAACTTCGTGTGTGGTTTTCAGCTTGAACGTATGTAGACAACTACAGGAAAGAAGATGACAAGATAAAGCAGCTTCTGAAAATGGCTAATCCTGGGGCTTTTTTCCCCACTAAATCTGAGTCATCATTTGTTCTGTGCAGACTATATCAATCATGCTATGAATCAATTTTATAACAAAAGCAAGAAAATATGTACGTGGCAAGGTACATAAAGCTCCACTGAGTGCCTGCAGTTTGGCAGGGGAAGCTCTATGCTGCCAGACAGGGCTTTTGATCTCACACTAAGACATGAACCAATTTTCCCCAGTAAGTTATTTTATGTTAGGTTATCTATCAGCAGATCAGAGACAAGTGTTGGAAACTGGATGAACCAAGGTCAGGAGACAAGTAACTCAGAGAATGCCAATTCTGAGGGCAGGAGGGAAGGGAGTTCAAACAGCGAGGTGAGCATCTGTGCAGATGAATCAGTAAGGTTGGAAAGAAGCAAAGCATAGCAACTAAACTGGAAATGGTAAAGAAAGAAAACCCAAACCTAACACGAAAACCTTGCTCAGGAACAGAGAGTAGCAAACTACAGGGTCCTTTTAAACAGTGTCTTTAAACAGTTGCTGTCTGGCAATCCACCCAACTGGTTTTAGGCCAGCCCCTCATCCCAGTCAAAAAGTTCTCAAACAGTTGCCAGCCATCTGTACTCTTACTGGATTGTGATAGCTCCTGGGTGACCATCTGCAGATGCAGGCATTGTCCTTGGACTATTCAAGAACTGGTCATCCATAGCAGACTTAGATTCTGAGGTTGTTTAATGGATTCCTTTGGACAACAGAGGCATAACTGAAGCTTACAGACAGGTTAATTTCAATCTAATAATTTTGGGCACAAACAACAATGAAGATGCAATATAACAGACTTCATCAATACCCAAACCAGTCAATACATGTCACCTACTCACAGTCACTGGTGTTAGCAATGTGACAGAATGGCATACTTGTCAATGCTACCGATGGAGAATTCATGGAACAACTTCTTTACACCCAGATTCTACAGAAGTCTCAAAGGCAATAGGATACTCAAAATGGTGTCCATATGGTCAAGACTTTCACTTCATTGCTTAGCTAGAGAAGCCTGTTTCAGAGGCAGAAGACTGAAGTTAAGTTACTTTTCTACTCATATAAATTCTTAACTATCTATCTATCTATATCTATCTATCTATCTGGCAACTGTATACTTAGGACCTGCTTTAGGATGTGGGTTAAGTTTCCAAGAATATTGCTGATTAGCGTGCACGAAGTAGCATAGTTTGGAGAAACCAAAGCTACTAATGTGGAAATGGGCAGCAGTGCACAGGTGTGGGTGCTGCACAGAAGGTTGTCAAACTGCATGCTGTACCACAACACCCAGGAGAAGAGAAGAAGAAAGGCTCCAGTAGAATGGTACAAGTTTTCGTAATCAATCTTTTGGGGTCATTATAAAAACATTAAAATTTCACCCCTTGTATTAGCATTGACAAAAAGTCCCAACAAGTGTAACTCCATTAGTGATCTCAAATGTCTCAAAAGTGAGAGCAATCTAGAAAGTCTATAATTCTAAAAAATTATTTCCCATCCCTTCTTCCTGTACTGGAAGTCTATTTAACTCTCTTAGCTGAGATTGGTTACCTGGCTGCTTCTCAACATGAGCAAAAAGATGTCATGTATTACAGGGTCATCCAGTCTTATGGGTCATTTAAAGGTCAGTACATCCTTACAGAGGTCCCGTTTCTCCTTTTTCCACCACTCTAAGAGGACTAGGACACTGCCTCTTCTTTTATTCTTTTTTCCTGAGTACAAAGATTCTTCAGAATTTTCAGCACTCAGGGTTTTAAATCTCCCCACGTCCTTGGAAGGCCCTACACAAGGTCTCACCTCAGTTATCTCCACAGTGATCCATCACCTTCCTTTACATCAGGAAATTATCTTCATGTTATAGCATCCTATACTTAGTTCTTAGTAAAAGATGGACTTTTTAAGACTGAGTTTTTCAAAGCAGTTTTGTCTCTTGTAAGGAAGCATACAGTGCCTAGCACCACAATTTATTAAGGTATACAGACACCAAAGACATAAGAGCAAAAAATAATCAGAACATTGTGGCTTCTGTGACAATACCTGTTGAACATAACTGCAACCACAGCAGAAAAGGGAAATTGCAGTAGAATTGTTTGTTCTGCATCTGTAGTTCTTGGATTATCTGTTCCAGAGAGAAATGCATATAACTTGGGTATTTTACAGGAGTAAATCTGATGCTCTTACCTCCAAAACATCATAGCTGCAGTTTGGGTGATATTCAATGTCGAATTCCTGGATGGTGAGTTGAATGCTGCTACCAGGCGCTGTGTGGATGTACCAGATGCATTCCCTATTGCTTGGGTATCTGCTGGGGTAGCCAGGGCTGTGAAATGAACCAGAAGGGCCAGAGAGTTCTTCCCCACAACCTGACAACACAGCAAAGCAGCCTGTCAGTGAGGAGCTCTGGAAAAACTCACCGACAGCCCTGTGATAAGGACAGGCAGTAGCACCCATTTCACAGGCAGAGGTGTACACTGGGCTGGGGGTCTTCTCTATCACAGGGGACATGAGAAGGGAATGGCAGGCTGGAACTGTTTGTGCTGCCTCTCCAGTAAGTACTTCACCTCCTATTCTGGGATCTTTTGTACCAAACCTCAGCATCTGCTTTGAGTGCTGAACAAACTGACACAGAGAGCAAAAAAATGACATTTTTTGTACTGGCTTCTAACTTTATCAGTTCTAGAAAGCTAATCAGATCCATCCTCAGCTCTTACTGACTTCAAATAATACACAGGCTAAGTTATCATGGGGAGGGCTTTCTATTGTTGTAAAAATGCCATTTCCCACTGCTTTAGAAATCATAAAATTAAAGACAATGCAATTTGCCTCAGCCTACTGAGCATGATTACAAGCTGCCAAGTCACAGTGGATAAAACAGCTTTCTGACACTTGGTGAGTTTAATGTTCTTTTTAAAATTCAATTGTAACTATGCAATTGTAAGACAGTCATGTTTGAAAAGTTATGCATTTTCTTTTCAGATAAGAAATTATTGTCTTAACACCACTTCCCAGACCCTGGGGTGACTAAGTTCTTACATAGTATGAGCTAGATTAAAAAAAAAAAGGCAGCAAAACAATGGATCAAATACAGGCCATGGTTTAACAGCACAAAGCAGCTGAACATCTGAGACTAGTTTCATCTTGGCTTTATGGAGCTGTGCTAAGTGTAGGACTAGTCTCCCTTTATTGAATTCCTGGGAAGATGCTATCCCTGACCCAGTCTCCAAGTTCAGGTATAAGCAGGGTGGGAAGGCACAGCAGACCTCCCAGTATGAGGGCAGATCTAGATCAGCTCCATTCATAGTGAAACTTTACCTTTAGAGAAGCCAGTAGGGTGGCTGCTGTCACATGCAGAAAGCAAGAGAAATCTGTGTTCGATCTGATTTTATGTGTGTGTCGCTTAGCCTTTCAGCAGTACTTTTTTTGCTCTCTACATAACAAGCCCCTCAAGTGTTTCATTTAGACACTAATCTTTTGCTTACACAGCATTTTTAGGGTCACTCGAGCTTTCTAAGTAACGCCTACACTCCATCAATCTCTTTGGCTTCATCTCCAGAGGGAAGGTTCTGTTGTATTGCAAAAAATCCCCAAAATGCTTAATAAAACCATCTAACAAACCATGAGCTCTATATTCCCAAAGGCAAATACTGTGGTATGTCAGAAGTGAGAAACAGTATCTGTATCAGAACAGATTTTTATAGGAGATTTTTATTTATAGGAGATATTTTATTTTATTTATAGGATGTATTTTATAACATAAACCAAATAAACTACCCCTTCGACCTACTCAACTAATCCACACAGATGTGTAAAACTCGTCTAATCTCTATTAAATCTAACTGGCAACTAGATCAAGGTATCTTTGGTCATTGCTCTGCTTAACACCTTTCCTTTTTCGGGGAGCTATAGATCAAGATCTTCAATTAAGTTTAAATATTTTCCTTAACACCTTTTGTGACAAACTTGTGGCTGCTGAGCCCCAGAAGCATTTGCCATCATTTCTACCATGGGGTTTTTCAGCTCCACACAGAAAAGCTGGCTGGCTTCATCGTAGTTTGCTATAGGACTTCTAGAACTGCAAAATACAAACCAATGAGGGGCAAGAGCAGCAGGTCTGAAAGGGAGCAAAAAAAAAACCTATTTTAAGCTAAAAATTGAGACATTTAGATACAGATGTGAGGAAGACTCCAGCCATGCCGGCAATGTAGCACTGAGCTCTGTCCATCCATCACCCAGTACTCACGAGAAAAGCACTATTTAAACACAAGAATTCCCACAGTTGAATAACAGCTGTAACCCAGGTAAACCTCTACGGAGGTGACATTGACTCAGAGGTGAATTGGCACAGGCTTAGCTCTTTTCCCTTGTCCCCCACCTTGCTGCACAGGAAGCAGCCGGAGGTGGCTTGCCCTGCAGCCACAAAGCTACATTGTCAAGCTACTGGATGTCTCAATCTAGGAGTTAAAGGAAATTTTAAGTGTATTTCAAACCAATCTTGCCTTTGGTCCCTATGGAGAGACACAGAAAAAGGCGGTGCCTTCCTTCACCGAGGCCTGCCAGCACGGGTAAATGTTAAGCCCCTAAAACTTTGATATCCATGAACATTTCATCAGTGAGACGGAGAGGAAGAAAGCTGCAGTGCAAACCACCACCCCTTTTTTTTCTCCAGTGCCATTAGAAGATGGACTAATTTTCAGGTCGTTGAGGTTTTACAACTGGAGAAGAAAAGGTGTCGTCGTCGGGGGAGCCTTTCAGTGGAATTTGCAGATGCGTCACTCACTTTCTTTCCCCTCAGCAGCCGGAATTACACAGCCACTAAGCACAGACTCCAGAAACAAAAAGCCGCTCCGCCAGCTTGGGAAACAGAAAGATTTCTCAACAAACAGACTTGATGTCTCGGCTCCTGAGGGGGTGGGAACAGGGAGCAGGGGAGTTTCAGCAAGCAAGAACAAAGCCAATTGCTATTTATCTCAGCCTGAAAAAGCTGGGAACATTTTCAAACGTAACAGGCAGTTATGACTCAGCTTCTCCTACTAAGAGTTTCCTGATCACAGAATCAACTAGGTTGGAAAGACCTTTGAGACAAAAGACATGTTTTTTATTTAAATCCGAAATGGCTCTGATGAGTGGAAAGCTTATGTGCTGCTCTTTGAGGCACAGACCTTTCTCAATGCAACCCTTGCAGGTAGCATTCAGATTACTCACTTTCCCTCTCCAGAGGTTTATATTTCCTCTGAGCTCAATCAATATTCTCTGGAAGTACATGACTTAGAAGGTCAAACTGTTTTTAATGTCTGATTTTTTTTTTCTTCCAACTAAAAATGTTCCCAGAAACAGCTTTTTGTTAATATGGAGTGATTCTTAAGTGCTCCAGTAAAATGGAGGTAAAGCTTAGGTCTCTTATTTCTTATTATTCCTTATTATTTGTTTGCAAAGAGATCACAATTGAGTTTATGCCTAATAAACTAATCACTGACTAATAGTTGAAAAAAGAACTTACTAATCTTTGCAAATATGTGAAGTTCACACTTGAATTCTTTTGGCTGACCAGCACATGCCACTAGAAACCTCCACATCAGAGCAGAAGCACCATCTCTGAACTCTCTGGCCCACTGCCAAGAAGTCTATATATGATGTTTCTGCTCTTTATAAAGATGAGGTAAGAATCAGTTCTGTTGTGCTTTTCTGAAAATATAGATGCTAGTTGATTTTTTAAAAATATTTACATAAATACTTAAGAGATTAAACCAAACGTTCCAAATTTAAACTCCCTTGCTATATTACAACACCAAAATGAGAAAACCCAAATAATGACAAAATAACTTTTTGAAATGCTTATGAAACTTTGATTACAAAGTTACATGCATAATTAATTATATGAATACAAATCTTCTCCCAATGCATGCACCTGTGTGCAAACATCAGGTAAGAGTTTGATTCTATTCAAATAAATGGAATTTGTGCTGTTTATAGCAACAAAGTAAAAAAATTTGGTCTTTAGGGATAAATAAAAATGCAGAAGCAGAACCTATAAATAGTTGGATTACTTCAGCTTTGACAGAAATATTAGTGAATAATACCAAGCCATTCTGCTCCTAGTGAAACATCTTTAAAAGTTTTTCTCAACATAGAAATACAATGTCTTGCTGTGTGTGGACAGAAATGCAGACAGCTGCACTGTGGAAAAGTTTCTTGCAGCTGAACTGCATACAGCATATGACCAGTTTGTGCTGACCTCCTTGCAGTAATTTTGGACATTTCAGCCCTGCAGTTAAACAGAAAAAAAAATAAGAGAGGCAAGATACTCTTTTTAGTAGTGTAAAGGTCCTGGAATTCTCTTGAAAAATGCTGAAAACAACTACCTACTCTGGTGTTAGTTGCTAGGAAATCAGGCAACAAACAGAAAACTTAGGAAACATAGATTTAGTGGTTTTGCTTTCTTCTGACTAAAATCTACGTATTCACTGAAGTTTGTGCAAGGGATGATTTATAGATCTTTCCATATTACTGCCTGTCTGGTTAGCAGATGGTGTTCATTAACCAAAGAAGAATCCCTATTCTCATAAATAACTATAGCTGAACAGAAATGTAGTAATCTGTGGAAACTTCTATTATTTGCAAGGTTTTCAGATTTATTCAGGGGTACGTTTTAGCCACATGCTAGAAAAATCCCATCCATAAAGGTTAAAGTAAACTGGCACTGCTCCTGTAAAATCAGAGTTAGGGAAATGAAAGGATACAGAGTTTTCCAGTTGTGGTGCTCACGGTGAAACATTTCAGAAAACGTAAACTGTCGAACTGCAAGTACATTTGCCTGTACTACACTAATATGTGTGAAGTTTACCTGTACTACACTAATATTGCATGAAGTATAAACTGGATTTGATTGTGGAAATTTTTGCTCTCTTAGATAGGTTTAGTTATAGAATATTGTCCAAGCGATAAAGTAGGATAATTCTGTGATAAGGGTTTATGCAAGGGAGTAAAAATGTCAAGTAAGATACTGTTTCTTTTTTTTTTTTCTGCTTTCTGATTTGTTAATCACTTCTGTAGCTTTGATTATAATTTTAACAGTCTCCTGAATTTTGGTATTTTTTCAATATGTTTCAGTTTTATCCAGTCAAGGGGATAATAAATAAAGATACTGCTGGGAGTCAGAGACATAAGGGCAAATTTAGGCATTTAAACAGGAGCTGAATCTTCCAAGATATTGAATGGCCACAGTTCCCTTATCAGCTTCCAGTGTTCAATGTGGAAAAAAAAAAACCAACCCACAACATTTTCTAGCTCTCAGATATTGACTAAAAGTATTTAAAGACAATTTTGGCCCTTATATATTAGTTTGGGAGGTGTGGTATAGTTTGCTGAAGAAACAGAAATGAACTCATCCTTTGCTCTCAAAGAGAACATGTCTATGTTTTCAATAGTCAGACTGCAACATAGAAAGCCAGCTCTGAACATTGTAGCACCCACAACTCAAATAAACTTCAAAATACCAGACCCTGTGTATCCTTACACTTGATGTGATAAAAAGACACTGAAAAGGAATAGTCATTTTTGAAATCTGAAAAAATGGCAATTTGTCAAAGGCTGCGTAAGAAATCAACAACAGAGCTATGATTCAGGCTTAGAAAATCTGGGCCTCAGCTGCCTTGCTGATCTGCAGTGTGATATTTTCTCCAGCAATCCTAATGGATGTCTGACAAATATTTGCAGTGAACGGCTTCTGCATCTTCATCTAACCTCTGTTTCTGTTGTGCTTCTCAGAAGAACTAACAAACTATTTAACGTCTGACCTGACACATATACCAACAATCTGAAACAGAAAGCAGAATAGTCAGTGTTATGTAAAATATTCACATTCTATAATATAGAATTTTGACTATACTGAGAAGAGACAATTAAATTTATAAGCTCTATTGACAATCAAGCAGCCAAATGAGTGAGCTTCCAATGTAATGCAGATGTATAAATAAAGCAGTCAGCTCCTACGTGCACATTGCTTAATAAGGTAAGTGACGGGTCCAGGAAATATGTGTCTTCTCAGATAGTGACAGTTGTCACTGGTGTAATTTTTCACTGAGAGACCTTTGCCCTCTTGGCCTCCTGAATTTTTTTTTTAAGGAAAGCAATTTGATTGGCATTCCATCTTTGCAATATCCAGACTGTTACAAAGAGTTTGTTCTTTCTCAAGCAGCCAATATATGCCCCCATATATATTCGCCTATATTAAGCTTCCTAAAATAGAGTGAAAGTGGAATAAGCACCTTGCAGATTCAAGCTTTCCTCTGGTGAATAATCCTTTTGAGGCCTTGGCTGCAGAAGAAAACATTAGTGATTTAGCCAAATCAATTCTAAATCCATTCTCATCAATGAAAGCCTCTTAGATGAACAGTGTTATTTCAGAACCACAGTAATTTTTAAATTGAATTCTCTGCTTTCTATCCAAAGACACTTTTAAGCATAAATAACAGCGTTGTCCTAAGACCTCTCCTAAGACCAGTTACTAATTCTGTCTTTGTGAAAGCCTTTAGACTTTCAAAAAATCCTCTCTTTAGAATGGGTTTCCTCAGAGGCTGGAAAGATCAGGTGCAAATGTTTTAAATCAAAACAGTTCAAATTTGGTTCATGTGTGACAGGAGGGGCTACTCAAGTCAGTTATCAATGAGGTAAGCTTTTGTCTTTTTTTAATCACCTCCCAGCTGTGCAAAAGCTGCTGGAAAGAGTGTCTGAAGCAAACTGTATCAGGCACATGGCAAATATAAGTGCTGCTCTCTTTACCATCAAAGCATGTGAATGTCCTTGATTTATATCGCATATATGCTTCACAACTACCAGTTAAGGAGCACATGGACAGCCTGAGAAATAGCTCACGGCAGCTTGAACTCTAGAGCACACATTCGTCACTTGAGCAGAAATAAAAGCTCTTCGCTCAGCAATATATGTAGCCTTGTTATTTTCTTGTCAGGTGAGATGTTACCAGATCTGGGTGTGGATTCCCCAAAGGATTTGCCCTCAGGGAAGAAGAGACCTGAATGCTGAATACCCAACTCAAAGGCTGCATCTCCTGATCAGTTCTCCTAGACAAGGAGACTTTTTCCAGTGATTTTTTTTTGCGCATTTGAAAGATTTTCAGAAGGGAGAGGTAAATATAGTACCCCAACGACAGGGACATATCTAATTTTACCTGGTCTAGGGCAAGCAGACAATGTAGCCACCAAGAGTAAGAGGGATAGCCCTATTTGTGCATGACACCAGTTGAGAAAACAAAGGAAGTGCTTGCATTGAACAAAAAGATGACAACTGTGGTCAGCTCTGGAGGAACTTGCACTCACATTGCAAGGTGTCAGAACAGCTGTGAGGTTCTGAGCCAGCAATGACATTCCCTAAGAGCCAGACCTATCTGACCCCACAGATCCTGGTCTGCTGCTTAGACACAGCCCCACATTAGCAGTCTGGGCCCTGTGCAGCGTGAGGGTGGAGTTTAGCGTGCAGGAATTAACAGAAGGGCAGTGCTGTCTGACATAGAAGTGAATGTGTCAGTGCAGAAAAGGAGTGCAGAGGGGTGGGAAAGCACAAGAAAGCACAAGAGTGTTTACCACGCAGTTTACCATTCTGGAAAGCTTTGAGAGCTTTAGAAAAGCAAGTTAACCCAGCACCATGGCTACTGTATGGAACTGATGTCATCTGGCTGTGCATAAAAGCCTCTGCTTTTTCTTCTTTTGTGCAGTTCCAGAATGACATCACCCCAAAGCACAAGAACGTACCTTTGTGCTGCAGCCCTTCCCCTGCTGGCTCCTGCTACACATCCCACTCCTCCGGCATACGTCCCTCCCTCACCCAGAAGCGCTCCTTCATTCACCCCGCTGAATGCAAGGCACCGCTGTCGGGCCGGCAGAGCCCGTGGGGAGCCCGCAAGCGCCAGCAGTCTGTGGTAGGCGCAAGGAGCTTCTGTTCACACCGTGTATAGCACGCCTTGCACCTCAGCAACACACAGTGGGGCCTCCGCAGCCCACTTCAGCTGCTTCACAGTGCTGTCAAACCTGAATGCTGTGAGCTCATTAGACAGACAGGGCAACTGGGGCCATTTAATTAATTTCAAGGTTGGAACTCCTTTGATGGGATGTACAACGGCACACGATTTAATCTTGTTACAGTCCACAATGCTGTTAAAGAAGCAGAGTGAAAAATACTGCACTTGTAGCCTCACTTATGAAGAAACTGCAAAGATAGTTTGCAGTTATACAGTCATTAACAGATCTGTTTATAAATGGCGTGCATGCTTGCCTGTTTAATAAGGCCTGTGACCATTTTCACGACATGCAAGAACAAGAGAACAAACACCCAAAGCACATCCTGGCCAATGTTATTTCCTGCAGAGAAATGGGCAGGGGGGGCAGCTGGAAGTGGACACTACCCAAGAAAACAAGTGTCACTAAATAATACTAGAGAGAGGCCTGCACAAAACCCACAACTCTGTAGAAATGGGGAAAACTGAGGGCTGAATGTTCCCTTTAAAAAAGCCAAGTCACGCACAGTTCAATACAGAAATTCTGGACACGCCCCTCATCCCTGTGCCTACTCCTGGAAATGAAAGCATATTTCATTAACAGCTCTCAGTCTCCAATCAGCTGATCTTTGAAAGGCACAAGTGCAGAAACATCCACTGGGAGAGTGTTTGAAGAATTATGAGGAAATGCAATGTTTTTAGGGCTGTAATAGGTTATTTCTATTTAGATGACAGAGTGGCATAAGCTGGGACTCCATTACACATATAGGAAAGGAAACCTACCTTCCCAGAGGAAACTTGGCTAACTTACCATTAACATGCCACAGCATCTGGAACCCACTTCTAGCATTCAGTCCATCCGAATAAAACTCCACATGAAGGCTGGTCCCTGTAGTGCTTCCTGCCAGTGGAAGAGACTGTCCACAGAAAGTGCCTATCAGGTTGGAGTGTACATCAGGCCCATCATAGAGCTGAAATGAAGTAAAAAATACATGCCAGTGAGTAAAAAGCAGCTTCCCAATTTGTAATGTTTTGTACAGGATTTCAAAGAAAAAGCAGTGACACTTCTCACACTGGCCACCCTTGCACAGCAATATGAGCCTGGGGAGTGTGGAAAGATTTGGATTAAAATGATGAATAAATCTAACACCAATATGTCTTTAAACCTGGCTGCACACTCTGTACAGTAGGAAGGCTTTGCTGTTTCTGTTTGGGTATGTATTGGGGGTTGCTGAGGAAGAAGATAAAGGGCAAGTGGCAATGAACTGAAATAGAAAGAAAAGGAGGATGTCATGGGTCTGATTTGCCCACGCATCTAATGTGGTGAGTGCCTCCAAACCCCGTGGTGACAACTCTATTTGCATCCTCATCTCGACTGCACTCAGGTGATGTGAGGACTGACTGAGCTTCTGATGGAGAAAACCAACCAGCCAGCATCATGAGGACCTCCCAGAGGAGAAAGGACAAACTGAAAACCAAAAGTAAAGCAAATCTTCAAAAACACAAGGAAACTTTGTATGTGCTTATTTATGGTTTCATACATTTAAATGATGTCTGAAGTTAGACATATACTCACAATTCAATGAAAACACCTAACATATTCATGGGTAAGTAGATGCTTAGAGTTTTTACGCTCGTTTACATTTCTTCTTACCTCCAAACAGGTTTAAGTGGTCTTTCCAATTCTAGTTTTGTAACTTTTTTTCAAAGTCAGCAAATCACACTGAAAATACCTCTGTGTTCTCACCAAATACCCCATGCCTCAGTGTCATTTTTCAGGTGTGAGGAATGTCATTTTTGCAAGATAGTAAAAATGAGACATTTTAGCTAAATTCTCATTGCTTTACAATATCAGATTACTGGTTATTTTCAATTTAAGACTTGCTTTATTATTTCTACCTTGGTTACTATGATTCTTAAAGTTTAGAAAAACAGCAACCCTTGTGCTTTATTATCACTTTGCAACAGTTCATCTGATCTTCTGTCTCACAAAGCATCTCTTCCTAACACAACCCAGCAAATTACTGGCACAGAAACAGCATCTGAACATTCTCATCGTGCATTTTTGACATGCTTCCTTTCAGAATTTCAGCAAACACTTTTCTCTGTTCTGAGGCCATCACTGTAAAGTTCTCTCCATGCAAAGAATAAAATCTATGATCTCTAGAAAAAACAGCCAAGGTTTATTTATCTTTGCTCTCCATTCAAATCTCTTTTCCAAATATCTTTGATTCCCTTTAGAATTCTGCTACACTCAGCACTGTATAACTCACACTATGGAAGTGAGATATTACAGCAAATATTGATTAACCATGCTAGCTACTAGTTTTTGATCACATTTTCTGACAGATTCACATATAGGAATGAGTAATTAAACCCTCAGCCTTTTGCTTCAAGATGCTGGTCTTGCAGAATCTTGAGAAATCTTGTTATTCATTTAAAACACAGTTAGAGCCAAGAAATCTACTCAAATGGTTTCAAATCCTCTAGCAGACAGTTCAGTTTAAATGTCTTTTTAAATTAAAAAAAAAAATTGGAGCTAGTTCTGCCAGAAGTTAGGGGCAAATTGCAGGAATAATTCTATGGTAATATTCCATGGCCTATTTCATGACTGGTGACAATGAATCTAATACAATGAAAGACTCAAAGCATGCTAAGTGTATTGCAACTTGAGAACTATCACTCTATTTAGTATGATTTCTCTGGGTGAAATCAGAAAAGATTTCTAATTGCTGACACATTGCTGGTAGTGATCAGATGTGTTTGAAAATAAATATGAAATTGTCATAAGGATTAGATGATAATATGTTGAATATCAATCTGTATTCTTCCCATGTGTAAAGTTTGAAGGACCACATGATAGACAGATGAGCATTACAGTTATGATCTTCGTCCAAGCCAGGCTGAGAGCTTTACACATCATTTTAAGACTTAAGTTCAGCAACAAGAAATCAAGTCAGATCCAATTAGATTTTTTAATAGCACTTCCTTTGACAACTTCATGGTATATACTACTCATATTTCTGTGGCTTTAAGCCATGGAAATCTTACACCAGAAAAATATGAATGGTGAAGAATTAATCAATGTGGAGATGATGCATCTGTGCTCTGAAGAGTAGCAAAAACTATGTCAAGATACATATTCACAATCAGCTATTAGCTCTAGTGATTACAAATGAAAAACTATTCTAGAGAACTATAGACTAAACCATACCTAGGAACTTTCAAATCCAAACAAAAAACCAAGCTTCATGCATCTCCTGCAATTCAATTCATCAAGGGAGTATTATTTTTATCTATGACAGCAAATGCTGCATTTCTGTGTCATTTTCTCTGAAAACAGTCCATTAGTTTTTCAAGACACAAAGAATGGTTACCATGGCAATCCCTTCATGCCGTGCTGCCCCGTGGGTTTGAGTTCAGAGCAGCATTTCGCAGGGAATTTGAGTGCCTGGCCAGCTGTGTCTCATTGAGAGAGGCAGAACCACGACTGCTAGAATTACAGCCGGGTTTTTTTGAGCTGTCTTTCATTTCTAAATGAAGGGAACAGCTGTGTGTTTTCACAGGGCATTTTGAACTTCTCAAACCACCTTTTGCTCTCACACAAACACAGGCAAGTGAAACTGAAGCTGAACACAGCTCTCATGAGCCACAATTTCTCTCCTGATCTCTGAGATAGTGTTTCTTGTGTAAGGTCCTGCTTTGTCAGCTGTGTTATCTTAAACTGCTGCAAAAGGGAAGGTTCTCCTGCAGGCAATATGAGGCAAGATACTTATTATTATTGTGCAAGACAATTGGATTTTGGGGAAGTTCATTAGTCACTTCTGTACCATACTGCCTCTAGGAACTGGTGATTTGCCTCCCTTCCAACTCCCCATTGGGAAGACAGTGCTTGTTCCCCTTTTGTGTATAAATTGGTTTTGTAATATATTTATTTGTTCAGGCCTTTTAGCCTCCACCAGAAAATCCAAGTGCTTCGTAATGATTTTGGCAGACAATTCAACAGGCAAGATATGCAAACAGCTGCAACACATGTTCAGACACTTAGCCTCCCCTCTTTAGCCAAAGCAATTGCCCAGCAGCAAGCAGAACACTCCATTTCATCGGCCTGCACCCCGGCACGGCCCAGGTGGGAATGTGGTACTTTCAAATGAATTGTTAGGCGTGGGCTCAATAAGTGTTAGTAGAAACTCCTTACCAGGCTCCCTAGGAGCAGGCGTATAGGCTGACACGAAAGTGAAAAGGGGAAGTACCAGCTGTCTGAGGGATGAATCGAGGTGTGTGACTGCCCTGCAGTGAAGTGGCAGCTGAAAACCATCTGCTGTACATTAGAATGGGTCTGGGGAAGCAGGACTAGCGAAGGCTGCAGGAAGGGTTTGGCTTGGGTAGCTCTCCCAGGGGAGACACCATGGTCACCAGTATTACATTTTGGCTTTTCTGACTCTTCAGCCTGGAAATATGTCGCTGACACCAGTAATGATGCCCTGGAGGCCACAGCTGTTCACTTCTCTTTGGAGGAGCAAAGCAAAAGGGCATGACCTGTGTCGCAGAAAACCTCATTGCAAGAACTGGAGCAAGGGCTCAAGGACTGAGCTAACTGAAAAATGGAGTTTCCTCTGCTTTGATAAAATGAAGATCTCAAAAAAAGAGGGAAAAATAAACTTTGAATGTGTTCTATTTGAACATACTCAAAGTAGGGGCATTTTTCTAGCCGAGTGCCTTGTCAAGTTTATTTCATCTTGCAAAGTGAGCCTTTCAGACTAGTAGTGAGACTCTATCTGTTCAGTTTTCCTGGTGGAAAACTGGAAGGAGGGGATTTTTAGGGCAAAATATCAGTTTTCTCTTGGATAATTTTATTTCTATGAAAAGGCATGGTGTTTTTTTACCAGGAAAACCATTTCAAAGGAAAATCCCATGCCTAATCAGGTCTGGAAAAAAGCTGCTTACATATATTGTCAGTTAGTCATAACACAGTCTTGATCAACAAGTAGGTGATAGAGACAACCTTTCAATTTTATATGAGGGGAAAATCTATCCTATGAATACTGACAGTTCTCATTTTATTGTACTGTAAATAATACTGTCATCAGATGTCATGGATTCGTAATAATTATGAGCAATTATATTAATAACTGTCTCAATTTAGTCTTGAAGCAAACTGTATGCAATCAGAAAGCCCTTTTACAGGGGCCAGCAGCAACAATCCCAGACTGTATAAGCAGACCTCAGGAAAGGAGGCGTTGCCTTGGATCAGACCAGCAGAGCTGTGAGTGTCCCACCCACGGTCAGAGCCTCCAGAACAGCCTCAAAGAGCTTGTCTGACACACGCAAGTATCCCTTTCCTCTTAGAAGTGGGAAACCTGATATGGGACTGTTTGGAACTAAACACCAGAGGCAGTGATTACAGGTTTCTGAATAGCTCTTCCTGAAAGGAAAGGAAATTTTGGAAAGGAAATTTTGATGGCATTGCAACAAATATATTACCAGAAAACAAAATGAAGCAAAAACCGGACAATATAATCGTCATCCAAGTAACAGAATACTCTCCAAAGAGAGATCA
The DNA here is from genome assembly GCA_013400975.1 of Atrichornis clamosus. Lineage (NCBI taxonomy): Eukaryota > Metazoa > Chordata > Aves > Passeriformes > Menuridae > Atrichornis > Atrichornis clamosus. Next base: position 97,035 of record WBMZ01011320.1, read on the forward strand.
CCATTAATTGTTAAAACAAGAATTAACACAAACAAAAATAATTAATTTCCAAGCAACACATTTCCTTCCAGAAGGGACAGAGTGCAAACTTAAGAACCTGCAGGTCTGTCATCCAGAAGAAAAAACCAAACAAACGAAAGCTCCAGGATGTGGCCCAACGTGCTAGCTGAGCACCACAGTGACATTGTTTCATAGGACCCAAGGCAACTTAAGACTTTGAACAACTGACTGCATGGAGCCTCGACACTTCTGCACAAACAGGAGAACAAAATAAGGTTATGTTTGTGCTTGCATGATGAGAAGTGTTACAGCTGCCATTAGAAAAAACCCCTCCTTAAGAACTCATTCTAAGTAATATTTTTATATGATTATTTAAATATGTTTATGCCCTAGATGACCATGGTAAAAGTCCTTGCTCTGACCACCATAATAACTTTCTTGTCTCCACACAATGACACACTTTCACTAATTAAACATTTTATTCCCTAGTGCAATGGAGTCTGACATCATGCTTCAGGCATACTAGTTAATCTTGCTGGGATTTATCTAATATATGGAAGTAAATAAATGTATAGTTTTTAATAGTAAGAGTTTTATCTGAGTATATGTTTTGTCTTGTAACCTGAGCCTGAATACTCAGAGCCCTTTGAAAATTTCAAGCAATGTTAAAGTCCACATTAGACTGCAGTGATTTTTTTAAAAAATAATTTTTCACCTCTTGCATTACCACTTCTCAAAGAAAACAAAGGTTTTTAACTACAGTAATATCTGCTCATTCCTTTCTTTCTAGGAAAGGTTTATTTCTGCAAATTATAGAAAAGCAACATTTTTCATCAGCAATGAATGAATTATAAGAATGTAAGAAATGCAGGATGTATCTGGATTAAATTTTAAAATTGTTTTAGACACAGGAGTAGGAAATAACTGCTGTTTAAGAAAGGAATGCCTAGGAGACATCCACCTAGTCGGACAGCCCCAAGAACTGCACTCAAAACCTTATTTGTTCAGCATGTCATTCTAAACCTCCAAAGCTGTATCAGGAGAGCACCTCCACCTAATCCCCATGCTGTGGTGGACAGAATCCAAATGGGCCCCTGAAGTGTCTCTGCAGCCTTTGCTGACCAAGGGACTGCCTGGCAGTGAGATCACCTGTTCCTGGTGATAAGGCTGTTACTATTTTGGTAGAATGCCTGCTTTCCTCAAAGCCTCTGAAACTGAGGTGGTTCCTTTGCAGCGAGAATCCACTCAGAGAATGCACTGAGAATCCCAGTGGAGGGAACAGGACTGCCTTTGAGCTTGGGACAATAATATTTCCAAAGTTATTCTTCAGCAGAAAGTTGCTGTTGTGGGAAGAGCTCCTTAGAAAGGGAGGGGCTGTGCCTAAGGCCACAGCAATGTGTGGATGCAGAAGATGTGCCTGCTCTGGAAAGCCCAGGGAGGCCTGAGCAGTTTGCAGCGCTGCTGACCCGCGCCCAGGGCTGAGAGCTGCTCCTCCTATGCATCACCAGCCCAGACGAACTGAACTGCAAGGGCAAACAACATCACGCTGACACCACCAGAGGCCAGAGAGGGCAGGACGGGCTCTGGAAATCCCCCTCTATCTGAGAACATTTGCATCACGCATATCTATGGCAACTAAGGAGAGTTGCAGCTTAGTCTCTGCAAATGGAGACAGAAGAAAAGGGAACAATTCCTGCCTCTTAGGCTTTCAGGCTTGCTTATGTGCAGGGGGTACACATGACCTTCTTCAAAGTCCAGTGTGGCTTTTTCTGAGCTGTCTGGGGGCTTCCCTTTGATGAGGGGAAGCTTTGACTGATTCAGATGGAATTTCTCCAGCCAACGTAATTTTTTTATTGCGATGCCTGTGCTGAGTGAGATAAGCAGACAGTCTCACAGATGCTGGCCAGGCTTTCCAGCAAAATTTGGAATATAGAAGAAGAACAGAGGAAACAAGAATCCAGCTGCAACTAGATGACTCCCAAATACTCTCTCCAACAAGAGGAACGCATGCTACCATCATATGGTGATATTTCACAGTGATTTCATTGTACCATGCTTTTTTTTCCGAAGGAACGGGCAAAGTCACATTGCTATGAGCTGGCAGGGTGTGGAAAACGCCAAGTCCATGAATGTCTGAGTCATTTTGTGAACTCAAATGAGGGGCCTGTGCTGGCTTCACTCGTGCTTCTTGTCATCTGAGGTTTCTGTAGGCACCATGCAACCCTGTCATCACTATAAATTTAGCTGTTGTGAGGGGTTGGGGGTTTTGTGTGCGTTTGTAATTTTGCTTCTATGTAACTTTTCAAACAGCAAAGTCAAAGCCTACTTTGATTCTGGCAATGCAGGCAATTAGGAAAACAAAAATCTGAGCCCTGAGCCAGTCTTGTTTAGGGTAGGCAGCTTTTTGGCTTGACACTCTCCTTTGCATGGGACATTGTTGTATACCAATGGTGAGGATAGCCACAGAAACCTGAAGAGCATCGTCACTTTTATCCTTACAGTCTTACACTGAATGATTTCTTGTGAAGGCACGTAACTCTCTGAAGGAATTCAGAGATGGGCTGGTATGCTGCCAGCTTGCATGGTAATATGTTAATGGTTACCACTGCAGTCTGGCCAGCAGGCTGTGATTTGATGTCTGTGTGCAAGACCTGGCTGGGTCTATTTCATACATCATCTGCCTCTCCAGGATGATGTACTACCAGTGACATCTTGTAAATCAATGCATGGCCATAAGAAAAGCCACTCCCTGTGCCTGAAGAATTCCTGCAGCATTTTAGAAAGGCACACTCATAAATAAAATGTAATCGTTAATTTCCTAATACAGCTTAAGCATATTTACTAATTGCAAGAGGGAGTAAAACTAGAAACAGGGTAAGATATTTTTGTGTTAAGCTAATAAAAAAAGAGAATGACTAGATGAATGCGAGCGACAATTATCTAATGCAGTATTCCCAGATGGAGAAAAAGGATATTATGGCACATCCCTGGAATGCTACTGTGGTTTAAAAAACTAAAAAAAAGAAAGACATATCCTGTTACCACCAGAAGGAAATAAAACAGTTCTCAGGAGCAGATGCCATATTAATTACTGTGCTCATTTGATAATATTCCTTATATAGTCGTGCAATAGTATTTTAACCACTTTGAGCCAAATTGCTGCAAGAGTCTGGACTGCTTAAGTACACTGACAGTAAGCAAGCAAGGCAATGCTTTAGACCAAAGTGGTACTCTGTCCTGACCTGCAGCTGAAGAAAGGCATTTGTTATTAGGCTGTTGTTTGCCCCCCATAACAATGTTTTTGTTGCATTAACTCAATGATAATTCCATCCTTGACACTGGATGCGCAGACCAAAGGTTTGAAACTCAGACAGAGAGCTCTGAAACTCGTCTTACTGCATGACGCAGTTTTGCTATCTGCTTATCAGGCTGGTGGCATCTTGCAAAAGGCTGGACGAGGTCTTCCCTTGTCCTGGTTCTGTCCAGGACGGGGTTAATTTTTTGCAGTAGGTAGGAGGGGGCGTGGCCAGGACACAGAGGTTATTCTGTACTACCTCACCGCGTTGCCACGGGAGGGGGACAGGGCCCGGAAGAAGGGGCTCCTTCCGAGAAAATGTGTTAAGAGGAAACTGTCTGGTGTTGTCTCTTATAGTTGGGGTTTTTTTACCTGTATGAATAATATCTTTTCTTATACCCTCTGTCATTGCTGCTATTACTGTTCATATTCTTATCTCACCTCATGATCTTTGCCTTTTGTGCCTCTAGTTGGAGGGGGGAAGGAGAGCAGCACATAACTTTAGTGAGAGTACTTAACTGGAGAATACCATTCCTAAACCGACATCCCTGTACTTATTAAAAGCAGATGCTAAACAGACTGCATATCAAGGGATGGTTGTACTTTCTGAGCAGAAGAACATAGAGAGATTGTCACTAAAAGACAGAATGATTAGCGGGATTCAAATAATTTTTTTTTTAATAAGGAAGGAGTAAATTTCAGTTCTACTGCAAGACTGATCTTCAGGGCAATAACATGACATTCTCCTTACTTATAAAAGAGCTTTGCCTCCATAAAGATTGTGTTCTGCCATTCTAAATAAGAAGGCTATTCATCATTAAGGATGGGGAGTTAAATATATGCTTGTTCAGCTAATAACCTGACGAATGTAAAGAATGATATTTCTATGTCATTGCCTGCAATATCTCACTTGTTACAGCCTCATGACTCCTCTAGAAAGACTAATGTTAGGTTATTAAGCCAAGCGACAGCATGCAATATAACTTAAAGACCATCCAATCTAATTACAGTTACTGTGGCATCACCAGTAAACAGGCTGCTATTTGGTATGCCTTGTATCTTTTTAGTGCCATTCTGTACACGTCTTTATCAGAAGCAATTCATCTCACATTCTTGAAGCTTCATCGTAAAACTCCTTCCAAAATGTCACACATCCTATGAGCATTACTAGCAATGAGCCAACATCCTCTGACAGGACATGAAACACTGCACAGTGTTCATTTGCTGGGAAAGTGCTCCTATGAGATTCATGCTAGAGACTGATATTAAAAAAACCTGCAGTTTTGCCTCCCACCCACATTGCCCCTTCTCAGTTTCTGGCACCTCCACACAGGGGCAGAGAATTGCCACACAGTCAGGGTTTTTTCCTTCTTGCTTGACACAGGTATAAATAATTGTACATCCTAAAGTGGTGGAGATGCAGGCCTTGCTCAGACCAGATCGAGTCAGAGTCACTCAGTGCTCCCTTCAGAGAGAGAAAACTGCTCACCACGAGTAACACCACCCAGCTGGTGGAACGGTGGCTTGACTGACAAGAAGCATCCCATGATGAAAGGAAAAAAGAAATAGGTAACACAATACACAGCTGACTTCTCATTGTACAGCTGTGACTGCACTTCAGTCTGGGACAGCCACACACTGTACTTGTACTTACTCGTACTCACTGGACATCTGACTATATTTTTCCTTGTCCTTTATGTGAAACAGTTATTTGCCCTATGGCATGATAATACCTCTGGTAACTGAAAATCACTAGGAATACCCATGTAGAAATTTTTGGTTTTGACATTACTCTACATACATAACTTCTGACTCATGTGGACTAAGTTAGGGAGCAAATAGAAAATGAACTGTGCACATCTGAGTGAATTAGTCATGAGGCAGAATGCTCTTCTCTTGTGGGTGTGGGTCAGTGTCAGTCATAACGAAACACAGAGCTGAAAAACAGGCCCTTTTCCATAAGGAGACTGGGACCAAAACCACCATGTCCAGCAGGCCAGGTCCAGCAGTACTCAGGGATGCAGCTTGCTCAGTCTAGCTGTCCTCACCCCAACAAGCACCATGATTTTCCCCTTCAGAATTCAGAAAGATTTCAATAAAATTAGAGCTTTAGTTTGAGACTATAAAGATATGTCCACATGTCCATAAATCTGTTTCTCACACTAACTTTTAAAAGTGGCTCTGCTATTTTGGGGGTTTTTTTTGCAACTGCCATTTCTTGATTGTAGTCTGCTAAGGCAGGTCATGTCTCTGCCGTAACACCTCTGCAACATTTAGTCTTGTCCTTTTGCATCATATACATTCTTCCTTACTCCTTCTGCCATTACAACTGTGATCATCACCTAATCCAACCTAAGAGCTAACTCTTGTCCTTCCTATCCCCAGCCTCCCAGCAAGTAGCAGCAAATATTGTCATCCAGCCTGCCATCTGCTAGCTGTCATGGAGCAGCATGCTGCTACTGTCAGAGCTGCCACAGAGCTGAGAAGACAAAAAGGGTGTTGCTGCCTGCTGCTGAAGTGGGAGAGGTGCTGCCACAAACACAAAAGGAGATGGGAAAAGGGACACTTAAAAGCACCCAGGGAAAAGAACACTCGATCAGCACCCATGGCCACTCTGTAGTGCAGCTACATGGAAACTGTCTGAGCAGCAGCTTCCCATTTCCTTCAACAAAACAGTGAAGGGCTCTGACATATGGTCCATGCATCATGCACTTAGACTACAATGAACAGGTTTATGTCTCTATTTTACTCAGTGATAGCATCAGATCTTTCTCCTCTTAGGCCTCTTTGCAATAAAGGAATCTCAAAACTAGCATGTGGCAGAAAAGTAATTTATTTTAGCTGAATGGCTAAGAGGTTTCATTTAATTAACCTTTTTTCCAGTTTGCAGTGGTGTCAGACTCCATGCGGATTTCAAACAGAGAAGTCCCAAATATCTGCAGTCTGCTTAGAAAGTGAACTGTACACTTGTTCCAGATGATTCCCCCTTTCCCCTACACCACAGAGCACTTTCAGCTTTGCCAATATTTTCCCCTTTCGCAAGATGCAGGGTGGGAGCAAATACTATTCAGTTCCCTGATTGGTTCAACCTTCTTCTCTTTTTACACTATGGCACATATTTCTGTAGCATGCAACAACCAAATGAGAACATCTTTTCCAAGTGGTATTTCTTAATGGCATTTGGAGAAAGACTTGTAAGTAGTGTTACATGAACTGCAAACAAAAGCCTCCTTCACACACTCCCATGACTATTTTCCCTTTGTATTTTCTTTTTTATACCTCTCTCAGTCTGTGTTTTCTTTGATTGAAAGCACTGAAAAAATTGTTAAAGAGAAGAGTGCTCCTGTCTCCTCACTCCCTCCAATATGTTTTATTTCAGTTCTTTTAAGTGCTTTGGATCAGGTCCTTGCCTCTGGCACTATTCCTCCACCCTTGACTTATGTCTAGAATAGTGTCTTCTGGCAAGTTTCTTGCTCCTCACTGGCTGGCTACTGTGTGCAGGGCTGCTTTCCATGGATCAAGGGCTTAGGCATCTTGAGACTAGCACTGGCCTCTCCACTTGGCTCCAATGTCCCCTTTCCAGCCTCCTCACAAAAATGAACCAGAGTTTAATAGTTCTCAGTACAGTGCTCCCTTGTTTATTTTCTTCACACGTCTATTCTTCCTTTCCATTCCTGGCCACAAAGAGAAGGAAGCTGGAAGAACATCACTTTTGCCAGTTTACTACCAATTTTGAGCTGTGAAAGCTGCCATAGTGAGGAGGTAGAGGGAGTGAGGGAGGACATTTAGAAGGTGCAGATTACCCCATCAGCAGATCTGTTGCTGAACCTTCTGCAAGACCCCAGTGTAAGTAAATATCCCTAGAAATACAGGTACTATTCCACAGTCCTCTTCCTGTTTGTAAGTAGTCTTCTCTTAACGCTTCTCTAAATTTCAGTCCCTCTTGTGCAAAAACCCAAGTAGAGCACAGGGGCTATATGCTGGCATCCTGTACAAGGGTGAGGTCTGTAGGATGAATTAGTTCAGCAAAATAGCAAAATTGTAGGCAGGAGATTATAATCCACAGTATAGAGTGATCATGACTACCCTCTATATCCTACAGTACTAAGTACAAAATTGAGAGAAAATACCTTCTAAGTTGTCCTAGAAAATGTCAAGAAAACATCTTTTTTGTCCTTGAAATATTTTTTTTGAGGAAATAAAAATAAAGGGTACTTGGCTTTAGATTGACGCTACAGTTTCATTTGGCTAAAAATGTCACATTTTGTTTGTGGATGCATTCATTTTCTTCCAGTCCCTTTAAAGATGCAGACGAATTATGAAAAGAAAAATATAAACAGGAGACACAGCAACCCTCCCCTTAAAAATGTAGAAATAATACATATTAAAGTTTTTTAACATTCCCCACTCCTTCTCAGATAAAAACAAGAGGAAAATAATTGGGCTTATTGCCTTTTTGTAATCAATTTACTAATCTCAGGATTTCCTCTTCTTTGCATGAAGTTGAGATCATGACATCTCACTTCACCCATTAAATCCAGTGCATCTGACCTAAGGTGGTAGCTAGGCTGGTAGCAAACCCAGGCATTTGCAGAGTGATTCATTCCCCCAGATGCACACACCAGTCTTAAAGTAGCAAAGCTTCACTCCCTACTGATCGTTGAGGAAAAAGGGTTAGTTTGGATGTAACACTTGAGCTTTAATGGTTAAATTTAGATAAGATAAATTCCCCCTTGCTCTTCTGCATTCTTTTTACTTTTAGTTATTGGTAAAGACCTGATTTTTCTTGTTTCTAGAAACAAGAATCTGGGCGCATACCTTCAAGAAGTCACGATCGCAGTCATATCCAACTTCTAAATCAAAGGCTGTGAAGCTATAGTTGAGAGTGTTCCCCTTGGTAGTTTGGATAGTCCAGTTGCAGTGCTCATTTAGTGGGTAATTATTTGGATAATTTAAACTTTCCAATATGCCATGGCTACGATTAACAGTCAGTACTTCATGGCAAACTGAAAAAAAAAGTGGTAATAGATTATATTTGTACAGTGTTACTAATCCAATATCTCAAAAATTACTAATTGAAGTTACTGATGGCATTACAAGGGAGAAACATTCAGATTAGAGAAGTCATTCAGAAAGAGAATGGTGACATACTGAAGAATATATTGTATATGTTTCAGCCAAAATCCAGACTTTTCAAACTTGAATCTTTCAGCATTATTATGACCTTCTTTTCTGACACTTGCAGACCCATCAGTATATATCATACATACATATTTTTGGCCAGTTTTCTTTAATTCTACATGCATGGTTATTCATGAAACATGTTTTCTTTGTTTTATTATTATTTTTTTAACTAATTATAGAAATTTGCTCCATCGTTTGAAACAATTTGGGGAGGTGCTCAACAAATATTGACTAATAGATTAAAGTTGTTTATTTGAGCAAACTAGGAAAAAATTTTAATCCCTGGCTAAAACAACCAATGGAAAGTACACTATAATTATTGGACTCTCTAGCTCGAGGAAAAGAAAGTGATCATAAATTTTTTTTTAAAGAAGCTGTGATTTTCCTCATGAGATGTTCACTAGCATCCTAGCATAAGAACTGGACACTCACCTGGAATAATAAGAGCTTTCCTTGAAGTGCAGAGAAAATGAAAATAAACTAAACTAGATAAAAAACAAAATTGCAATTATGGCATTAGGTCAGTGAGTCTCATTTTCCTGTATCCATCTTTCTCTAAAGTCAGAAAATATCAATGTGGGCAATCCCTTGTCTGGAGACAGCATACAATGTGTATCAGGAGCAGAGTAGTGTAATGCACAGAGATGTGGGCAGGAGGCAGGGAGCAGACCAGGCTGTTTGTACAGCACATCTGCAGTATTTGAACAGCAGAAATAGCTGAGATTCACTTGCATAACTGTTCTACTGTCTGTCACCATGGATAGTACACCTCCCTCCTGCAATTTTTTTTATTTCTACCTAAATGATTTAAAAAGCAGCAAGGTCTGTGTTTTCAGTACTTCAAAATGCTCAGGATACAGCTGAAGGTCAGGGTCAGGTGGAGTGGAGCTTGTCTACAAAGCTACACTGAAGCATAAGACTCTTTGAAAGGGCAGGACAAAGAGTACAGAATGGATTTTGAAGAAAGCAAGATGGGTAAAAGCTGCTACACCCTGCCATCAAGATTTTATTAGAAACACATCAGGCACAAAGGTGCCTTTGAATGTTAACTTGATACCATGTTTTCCTTTGCAACATTATTCAATTAATCATTACATTTCTTTCATATACATGTAAATGTATCTGGGATCTAAGCATCCTTATTTTATAACATACTGCCTACATAATTTTAGCTTTTGGGCAAGCCATTAAAAGCTTTCTCTGATGCATCTTCAGGAATTAAATATGAATGTAAATCACATTATCTGATAGCTCAGGTTCTACATCTGAGTGCTTTGAAAGTGCTCTTTCTGTTTAATTAATGAAAGAGAGGGGGAACCTTTTCTAATATATCCTCTTGACATTGCAGTCTGAAAAGTACATGGTAGATGAATCTGTAGTGATATCTGTAAAGAATGAGGGAACCAAGGCTGCCTCACTCTTCTTTGCAGGAGCACAATGACATTGTATGTGTCATGTGTGGATGAAGAGCTCTGTTTTTTTCATAACCCATTTACTATTGTCCAAACGTAGGACAACCTAATGTCTATAAACCTACAACAATCCTTATCACTTGGGCATATCATATTTAAGGCACACAAAGATGCCTGCAAATCCCTTCGTATGTGATGCAGTTACATATCTTCCAATATGCATTTAACCATATAAAAAGTATAAAGTGTATAAGGAGAAAAGTAATACCGAAACTATATTAAAGATTATAACTGGGAATAAAATAACTTTGATTTGTCACATGTCTTCTTGGATTTTTCTCTAAATGTTATTATCTGATATTTCTGGGGTAGTACTATTTTACAAAAAGTGTTTGCAAGATAAGTATTAACCTTACCACAAGATATTAAAAAATGAAACTTTTTTCAGTGTTCCCAATAGGCTAAATTATCCCAAGCACCCACAATGATGTGGTATGGCTGACAGGAACTCAATTATCCTTTGTCATCCTGTCTCATAAGGAGCTGGAAGATCAGAGAATCTTGCTGTATCTGCCTTCTCTTTCAAAAAGTCATGGATAAGTAGAAGAGCAAGAACAGTCCAATGTACACTGTTAAGGACTTCCAGCACTTGTTCTGAGTAAATCTGGTGGTAAGTGGTAAGTGCCACCGGTGCAGGTAATGGAAGTAGAGCCACCTTACCAGCTTTCTCCTGAGGAGGAGATAATCTCCCTCTCAAGTAGATGGGCAGGTAATTTTTAGCTCTCTGTGTTCTGTAACTGTAGCACACTACAGAATCTGGGTCAGTAATATGCTCTATACATTGTACTCTGCTCACAAATAGGTAAGATCATGGGCTGCAAGCACTTGCACAAAAAACATGAACTGTAGGAGCATGTTCTCATCTTCTTTTGCTTACTTACCCTGTTTGTATTTGGCTAAGAAACCTCCACCTTGCAGACTGCTGTCTGTCCTTAGTTTTACATACACGCTGTTTCCACTGGAATGGATTGGCTGTGGTATCTGATCCCCACAAAATTTACCTAGCTGTCTAGCATTGCTGCTGTTGCCATCATATACCTAGAAAAAAAAATTAAAAAATAATAAAGCCGATGACTTTACAAATCCAAGTAATTTCCCCCTGACAAATGTTTGCTTAGGGAAATGTTACTGAATATACAAGAGGTTAAATTCCATTTCTGCTCAAAGGAAGCCTGGCAGGCATTTCAGAAACAAGCAAAAACAGGAAGCCAGTAACTGAATACTAGTGGGTTTTTAGGGGCTTAGTCACCAAGAGGGAACACTGCACTCCATTTCAATCTTATTAAAAATATTAAAATAATTTATGCAACAATTCAAATAGGAAATTTGGGATTAACAATAGGATTATTGACACTATTGTCCTTTTTTCCACATAATTTACTAAAAAGGCATACTAAGGCCTTGGTTCAAAACAGAGAAAATTTAAAAGATATAGACAGATTCTTGTTCCTATCTATCAGAGTCTTTCTATCTAGATATAAATGCTTTTCTTACCAGCAGCTACACAGACACTACTGCCTTGCCTCTCATGGCTCCATGATATGAAGATAGCACATCAACATGGAGCTTTCCTATTCTGGGTCTGTTCACTTAGGAGTATTTGAAAACCAAGGCCCTGTGTTTTTCCTGGCCTGTGTCCTCAGCATACTCAGCTGCCTGCTATGGAGCAAGGTGTCGCAGGGCACATACCGCCACGTAATCAAAGTTGCACTTCTGGTGATACTCTAGATGGAACTGCTCAAACTGGATTTCAAACGGGCTTCCTTGGCTTCCTCTGAGCAACCAGTAGCACTCTGAATTGTGGTAATATGGCATAGGGTAGTTGGGAGACATGAAGATACCGGAAGCTGTCATCAAAGTCCCACCACAACCTGAAAATGGCAGAAAGAGCAAACCATCACTTAACAGCTAGAAGAGTAAAGAATTAGACATGGTGTGTGAAATTCACACTACTGACCTCCTTCACATGCCCTGAACATCTTCAGTGATGCCCCAAAAATCTGCATCGAGCCATCAATGTTGTAAGCAGAAGAGAGCTCATAGCACCTTAGAAATATTAACTATCTCCTTTGAAGAGTGCTTCTGATAGATAGTTAACCGTCAAATAGAAACCTCTCCATTAAATTCTTAATTACTGCTTTCCTAAACATAAGAGAAAATTGATGCTACTTTATATCTAGGGAATAGCATGCCCTTTTCTGTGGTAAAAAAGAAAGACCAAGGATCAAGAAATATCCTTGATCTTAACAACATGCATATATGTTGCTATATAATTAGCAGACAGACTTTAGAAGATGAGTAGCAGAAAAGTTGTGGGGAAAAAGGTGAGAAATTAAATACAAACAAAGGATCAAAAATGAGATGTGTAAGATAGTTCTATACTTGATGCAGTCATTTTACCTGCTGATGTACCATCCCACTCTGCTGAAAATCCCTTTCTTGTGCCAAATACATCACTTACAAACTTTATCCACAGCTTGTTACCATGAGAGATTATAACAGGAGGCAGGTCTGTACCACAGTATTTTCCAAGTGGAGGAGAAGTTTCATAGCCTCCATCTCTAGAAGGGTAGAGAAGAAAAACCTTGGGTCAAAGAGGGAAACCATGAGAAACATTAACAAATCAAAAATCTTGGGATACTTTCAGGCCTGAGGAAGACTAAACCTGGCTCTTCATCTACAGAAATACAGCTACCAAATACTGAAGGAATCTTGCTACTTGCAATAATAAGCCCTACCACAACCACCTTCTTGCTGGGTATGTCACTCTCTCATCTCAGCAGCCTGTCCAGAGTGTGTCAACACAATGACAGGCTCAAGAAGTGTCTCAGGTAGACTTGGTCCTGCAGAGTTCAAGACCTTCTCTGTATTCTACAAGGTGGCAATCACTGGTGTAACCAAAGGTAGTCTTCTAATTCAAAGTAGTAATTTTCTCACTGCTCACTGTTTAGCCTTACACAAAACTAGATGAATTGACTTATTAAAAAACCCTGTATTTATTGGCCACCACACAAACGGGAATTCATTTTGGAATTCAGTTCACTGAGAGGATGCATGTTTTGAAGTATTTTCTTAGTTTTCAGAATTGGTTCTACAACCACTTATTTTCCTATTTTTACATTAGGTAATATTTCCAGTAATATTTTTTAATACTGTAATTAGTATACACAACTAATGTTCTGTTTTGCCTTCTGCACATTCCTTCCTTATGGGAATAAAAAAGATGGTGACAACCTGCTGATCAATTGCTTCCTGGCTTTATCTTGAAGCACTTTCATACTACAAACACCCTATGGGTCATTAGGACAATAATAAATACATTTGTATCTATATATGGATGTGATCTTGCTATGATGCTTTTTAAGTGGACAGTAATATTTCCAATTGCATTTTCACAGGTTTATAGCTGCTTTCGAGAGAAGTTTCTCCTTAGCCTTTTCCACTCTGTTTTCTTGTCATCGTCCCAGCATAAACTGCCTGCTGCCGTCTCATGTTACTGGCAGTTGAAGAAGTGTGCCAGAATCTCCCCTCACTTGCATCTCAACCTCTGCAGCTGTGGTCAGATGAACAGTTTTCTTTGTTGATTGAATGCAATTTATCAGAGGAGACCTCAGGACAAAAAACGAGAGTGGTACTTCGCCTAAGACTTATCTAGCTACCCCTTTTAATGGTATCAGGTTTGAAGAGACATTCTAAAAATCTGGTTATGACACTAGCAATGTGCTGACTTGCACTTAGAATGTTCTGGTGATATTTTAAAACCTGTTTAAGGCTGCTGAACTATTCATAGTGAAAACAGAGTTAAATTTATGCAATAAATGAATGTTTTCAGTCCCTGAGGTGAAAAAGTGAAAAAAAAAAATCACTCATTACAATTTTGGTCACCACAAATTAAAGTGTTAATTATTAAAATAAAGTTAGATTAAATTTAATCTCAGACTGTTGCTTTAAAAAGAAAAAATGAAACTCTTTACTCAGAAAATATTGAAAAAGCTTTTCAGGTTTTGATAACTTTCTCCAGTTTGTATGTACAGCTGAAAAAACCCAGCTAATTTAGCTGAAATTCAGAATCTCAATACTGCAACTTCAGCAAGCAGATTTTTGATTGGTTTTAAAAATTAAGATACTACTTACCAAGGAATAACACATACAGAATATCTGGTATAATGTTCAGGATGAGCTTTATCATGGTGCTCAGTGAGGTAATGGAAACTCATAGCATGCTCAGAGTGAAAAAACACACTGCATTCTGCAGACATGGTTCACCCAGAGAGCTGGCTCATGAGGACAGAAATGGGTGCACCAGCACTGCAAAGTGCAAATCCATCTGCAGCCACATGGTAGAAAGGACATGTACTTGGTGCTGCTGCACTGTAAGCAGGTAACCTTCCTGCAAACTACTACTTTCTTCTTATCTCTGTCCTGTAAAATTTTCTAGAAATCACGAGGTTAGTATCCTAAGTGTAATGGTGATACCAGTATAGAAAAATATAGTGGATTATTTACATGCTCCTCATGTTACACCCTAGAGTAGCTGCTGTCTAAAGACTATAAACATAAAACAGAATATAGCATCATAGAATAGTTTGGGTTGGAAGGGGCCTTTAAAGGTCATCTATGCCACCCAACCCTGCAATGAACAGGGACATCTTCAACTACACCAGGTTGCTCAGCCCCTCATCCAGCCTGACCTTGAACATGTCCAGAGATGGGGCATCAACTACCTCTGTGGGTAACCTGTTCCAGTGCCTCACTACCCTCGTAAAAAATTTCTTCAGAACAACCCAAACTCTCTCAACCTGTCTTCATATGAGAGTGCTCCAGACCTCTGATCATCTTCATGGCCCTCCTTTGACCTTGCTCCAACAGGTCCATGTCCTTATGCTGGGGACCCCAGAGCTGGATGCAGTGCTCCAGGTGAGCTCTTTCTCACCAGGGCAGAGTAAAGGGGCAGAATCACCTCCCTTGACCCACTGCCCACGCTGCTTTTGATGCAGCCCAGGGATGCACTTGCTCTGGGTTGCAAGTGCACATTGCCAGGTCCTGTCCAATTCTTCATCCACCAGCACCCGCAAGTCCTTCTCCACACGGCTGCTCTTGATCTGTTCACTCCCCACCCTACATTGATACCGAGAGTTGCTCCTACCCAGGAGCGGGACCTTGTACTTGGCCTTGTTGAACCTCATGAGGTTCACATGGGCCAACTGGTCAAGTCTGTCCAGGTCCCTCTGGATGGCATGCTGTCCTTCAGGTGTATCAACTGCAGCTTTCAGCTCAGTGTCACCTGCAGACTTGCTGAGGGTGCACTCAATCCCACTGTCTACGTCATTAATGAAGACATTAAATGACACTGGTCCAAGTACTGATCCCTGAGGGATCACTTGTCAGAGATCAAACCATTGACCACCACCCTTTGGATATGACAATCCAACCAATTCCTCATCTTCCGAACCATCCACCCATCAAATCAATCTCTCTCCAATTTAGAGAGAAGAATGCTGTGGGGGACTGTGTCAAAGGCTTTACAGAAGTCCACATAGACAACATCTGCCATTCACTCATCCACTAGTGCAGTCACTCCATCACAGAAGGCCACTAAGTTGGTCAAGAATGTCCTTGGTGAAGTCATGTTGGCAGATTCAAGTCACCTTCCTGTCTTCCATGTGCCTTAGTAGAGGTTCTAGGAAGGCCTGTTCCATGGTCTTCCCAGGCACCGAGGTGAGACTGACAGGTCAGTAGTTCTCAGGGTCCCCGTTTCGATCCTTTTTAAGAATGGGCACAATGTTTTCCCTTTTCCAGTCACCTGGGACTTCACCTGACTGCCATGACTTTTCAAATATCGTGGAGAATGTCACAAAACAGACAATAAAGCTCTTTGTTTCTGCACTGAGGAAAACAACTTGAATGCAGTGCATGGGAACACAGTCCACATACTCCACTTGCTCTCAGAACTGGAATTTATTAAGTGGGAAAGCTGGCAACAGAGCAGGATGAGAGGAGAAAAAGGCAGCCTTTAAAGGTCTCTGGTAAGTCCGTTTCCCACATTGACAGCAAGGTGTATAGTTAAAACTAAAGCTTCTGAACATGCCTAAGTGGATTTGGACAATGTACATGGTTATCAGTACTAAGGACAAGATAAATAATTAGCCTTGCCTGATTTCTACATAATCCTCTGTACAGCGTTTATTCCCTTCCAAGGTGAAGTTGGTGAAGCGCAGCACAATCTGTCTGTTTATTCCCACTGTGATGGTGTATATGCACTCAGTCCAGACAGGGTAGTTATTGGGATAGTTTGGAGACGTTAGCACACCAGTTTCAGTACTGTAGTTATGTGAGCAAACTTTAAAAAGAAAAGAAACAAAGATGAATTAATGTAATATATCTGCTAAATTAACAGGAAATTTCTATTTTCAACAGGCAGAGGAGCAAACATCCTGTGTTCCTGTGCATTATAACTCTTCCTGGACACATCGTACCTCTGAATGTCAACAGTATAAACTAAAACCAGAATGCAGCTGTTTTGTGGGATTTCTTACATTTGAGTTGATTTGTTCAACTTTTACTAGAACACTGCATCTGTAATAAATAGACAACGTAAAAGCAGTTCCAGTTGCCTAAGACAGCTTTGTCCTAAACCCCAGGTGAGCAGAGAAAGGAAACTGAAAGGATGCCTTGCTGAACACAAAAGGTAGGATTCCTGAATTTCTGAAAAGCTGTGGTGATGGAAACTGAATAAATATAGTCTCTAGCTATGAGGAGAAGCTACATTGTTCTCAAGCATTCCCCATGATCAAACCTGACAGAGGGGATTTTATATCTAAATTTCTTTTCCCATTTTCTGGGCCGTAAGTGACGATAAATTGGAAAGTGGCATAATCATTAGAATTTGAGGACCAAGCAGTTTTACTTAAGGTCTTATACTGAAATCGACACAACGATTTCTGTTCTGAGCAATGTAGAAACATCTTGGTATTATGAGCTGGGAACAAGAAAAGAGAGTGGGCTAATGCTGAGGTAGAACCTAATCAATAATTAAAGAGAAATTATTTCCAAAGCACAGACATAAGGATGAAGAAAAAAAATATTTGCTGTACAGTAGTACAAGACGTGGTTTGGAAAGGAGAATTGTTTTCTACTAGTTGATCACAGACAACAAGGAAAGTTTGTGATCTGGCTGCAAAAAGGGCAAGAAAAAATGTGAACTGTATCCATTGTTTTCAGGAAAAACAGGGTATCTTGATGCCACTGCACAAGGTAATGGTGACATGTCACCTGGAAAAATGTAGATAACCATGGTCACTGATGTTCTGAAAATCAAATGAGAACAAGTAAGACAGAGGTTGTGGAGATAGCAGGAAATTAGCAGATTGGTAGGCAAGAGACACTAGAAGAGCTTAACTTGTTTAGCTTAGCAAGTGCAGATAAACATCAAGAAGCATGAAGAAAGGAAAAATAGAATGCATTCTCAGTGATAGGACAAGTTCTGAAGTTAAAAAATATCCATGAATACAGGTACACAGAAATTAGGAGAAAATTTCTGTTAGGAAGTGAGTTTCTAGAGCAATCATCCAACCAGTATAACAGATGCAGAAAGGAGAAAAAAAGTCCACTGGTTTTTAAGATACAGTTTCATTCGTTTAATGAGGGGTTCACCTTATGTAGCTTTTAGCAAAAAACAAAGGGGCAGGGGGAGGGGCATAAAATTGTGGGCTGGATTTGATGACCCTGGGAGACTCATTCTGGTCCTCCATTGCCCCCTTTCAGGTCCTACAGGTTGCAAATACAAGAAATGAAAGTAGATTTCTTAAATAGTTCCTATCAAATAGGCGTGTTTAGACTAATTATAAATAAAACTGAGAGAGCTAGCAAAATATTGTGTTTAACTATACTCATTTAAGCTGGTTACCACAGATCTCTGAGATCTGCTTTCTAACACAGCACAGCTGCGGTGTAGTAATACTTATGCTTAACTCTTCAATTGCATCACAATTTAGGGGGAAGGGATGGAACTACAGTTCAGGCCCTTCATGTCTGAGGTTGGTCATTTCCACATCTGCTCTCTATCCTTTCTAATTACTAAAGCACTTTTGCTTTTAATGGTGTATTTTAATGGTGGTTCTTTGCATTCTTGGTCACCTGGAAGGCCTCTGTTGAAAACCTTTTCTGTGGATAAATACCCCCAAGGCTAGCTTCCAGACTCATGTTCCTAATTCATCACAAGGAGAACAGAGAAACATGACACAGAAACAATAATTTTTTGCCATTAGCTTGTGCTTTGGTATTGGCAAGTCAAAAAGGTCTCATGCACTGGTTTAGCTAAAATCAAAATGTATTAAAGGCTTTATCTAGAATTTTAGTAATGTATGTGTTCCACCACAGATATGCTTTAATGTATACATATAACAAACAGGTTAGTCCTGGTCACCTTAAAGCCTTGTGCTGTGTTTTAAATCCTTATAATGCCCTGGCTGTGCTGCCAGTTCCCATGGTGTTTCATGATATGTAGGGCTTATCATCAAACCCCAGACCCTTAAGTCACATGATTTCTCGAGAATGCTGCCTGAAGGGTTAGAAATCTGACTTAGAAATGTGACCCAAGTTTTCCTAACAGACCAGTATAGAAAAAGCAATACAAATGTAAAAGAAAACATGTATATATTTATTAGGTTTCTTATTTTTAATTAATTCTTTCCTCCTGAATTTGGAGCGAGGTGTCTGACACCTTAATGATAGCGCTCTTGCAATACTACCATTACTTATTCACTGTGAGGATGAGGCCAGCTTTCAACCTGAAGAATATTAAAACTGGTGTACTAGATAAGGACCCTTACAGTAAAATTAGCATTACAGAAGCCAAAATGTTTTTATCAGCCCTTTTAATAACAATCTCCACAGAATTGTCCAGGTTCCCTCTCTCACCAAATTTTTTCTTCTTAGGAGGAATCGATACAGAAACTTATGTCCCAAGTGTGCTGTTTTAAACTGGATACTGCGTACTGCTTTACACTTCACATAACAATCTTCTTTATGAGCTAAGAAGATGGAACAGTGACTGCCTTATAAATGTTAGTCTTCTGTCTACAGTGAAATAAATCCAAGTATAGATGGAGTATGCTTGCTGCTCTGAGGATTAAGAAAAGCATAAATGAACCCATGTTTTTTGACAGCCAACTCTTTTGGTGACTAGATTAATTCATGGTGTTCTACTTTCAGCAGGAGAGCTGGCACTCCCCTTAGCACTCACCTCACTCACAACATTTGGGGGTGTGCTTGGGGAGTAACATTTCCTTCAGTGAACACTTAGCAAAATCAGCAGGAAAAAAGTACTTTGACTTCTTTGCCAAAGTTCAGAATGCAGGCTAATACTATATGTGATTATTAAATGTCTGGAAAAAAGTATGAATTCAGTTTAGTTGGAAGACACATTACAGCTCATGAAAAACAGAAGGAGGCAATTGTTGAGGAAAATCACACATCTTGCCTTGCCAGTGTGTGAGGTTTTGGAAGCTATTCAATCTACTTTCTGATTTTGGTACTGAGTGTGTTTGCTTTTTGGAAAAAAAAATGCCATAAATGGCAGTAACCTACTGTAATAGCCAATAGCAGAGAAAAATGCCAGCTTTTGAACTACTCACTCATGCAATCATGCATAATGTAGAAAATTATATCCATGTTTTTTGCCCTGAAGAGATATTCATCGGTTGCCACAACCCTAATTAATAAAAAATAAAGCAATAGCACAGTATGTAACATGGGATTTTTCTTTCAATCTCACTGTGCCAAAGGAAAACTGGGATCCCTAACAATTCAATCTTTATGTAATACCATGCATGTTTAGGAAAAAAAAGAAGACACTATCACATGAAGTATATGCCTCTCCACAGGCAACAGAAAAGCACATCTGCACTTCAGGGCCTTCTGTTATTGCTGCTGGCAGATGCTAACAGGCTTCATTTTTACCAAGGAGGCACACAAAGGTCTTTTGTAGTGTGTTAGACTCAAACTCCTTCAAAATACTGGGTACAACTGTTCAAAAAGAATCTCCATTTGCCGTCTGCTGATTTACATCTAAACACACATACTGTGGAGTAGTACACACATATATTGGCATCTATAGGCACATTAATACCCTGATCAAACATAACAAAGTTACAGTGGCCCAACAAATTGTCAGGTGCCAGCCAACTGAGCCTTTTTCCTGAGACTCAGGATGAGCTGAACAGATGCCCAAGACACATGTAGGACTTTGGCTTTATTTTCTGTCTTAGGTCAACCTCATTCAACCATTCCCTGTACATCTCTGCACACACATATTTGCCAGACATTGCTTTCCATTCTTGTCTTTGCTTGTTCAGCTGAAAAGCAAAGCCAGGCATCATGCTCCTAGTAATTACTGGGTTCAGTCATCAAGATGGGGATGAAGATCTCAACTTGTACTCAGCTATCAATCAAGAAAACACACAAATCTGTATTACACTTTCAGGTGCACTTTTAAGTTCATGGGTTCACAAATGTTTTTCTCTTTCCTTGTCCTTCTCAAACTCTAGCTTCTCTAAACAGTCATTGCAACTAACATATACCAGACAAGGAAGCTATTTAAAACCAGCTTACCCCTCTTGATAAATAATATCATTCACAATTCAGGATGATAACAAGGAAAATTATCTTTCATCAAAACCAGAGAAAGACCAGGAATAAAAAGTTTATCGGGAAGGCAATCTGCTAAAAACCTTGTTAAGGTTGACTTTTCCCAGCAGAAAGAATGAAATGAAGCATCTCTGAAGAAATAATTAAAAAAAAAAAAAAAGAGAAAAAACCAATCACAGCCAAAAGCCCAATTCAAAGTAAAACAGATTAATTTCCACTTATTTGTGAAGAAGTCGAGGGCAAAAAACAGTACATACACTGACTCCAGTGCTTTTCCTATTGGAAAATTGTGGCCTGGATCTATCAAGACCCTGAACAAAAGTTCCAGGAAAGACTGAACCTTTTCAAAGATTTTTGAATAATTTTACATGGGTTCTTTGTGATGCAGTCAGCCAAGATTGGCAGCAGAGAACCACAAAGCATGCCCCCATAGCATTTACATGGCTGTTGTGACATTCGTCTATCTGCTAGTTGAGACCTGGACCCTTGGAAATAAGTCAAAATATTACCTTGCATTCCATGTGACTTTCCCCTTTAAATGGCAGAAGGATGGTCAAGAACTAAGCATTCAAGGTACATATAGTTTAAGTGGGCAACACACATTTTAAGCTGAGTACCATGTGGACGTGTCTGACTGAAGGATTTCCATCTGTATTGTTGCCATATGAGCCATTCACAGCTACTAGCTGGCACACTGCTAAAACAATTGTTTGCAATTTGGTGCATGGTCCATGGCCGTGGATGCATCTTGTGGCATTCAAAATTTTTTGAGAGGAAATATAGCTTTGCCTTTTATTCTTTTCAGGCTACTTTTCAAGTATGTAATATATCACAGATAAACCATGCTAACAAAAACATTGTTTGCCAAGATGCATGGAGAAGAAAATTAGTTTAATTTTACATTAAAAAATATTTACTCCTACTTATCCCTTTATTTTAAACTCCTATTTATTTTGGGGGTAGGGTATAATCTTGTCCATGTTTTCAATAGCTCATTCTCTCTAAATTAACTCCAGGCAAAAGACTATTGAAATGTGTAATATGAACCAGAACATATTTGACAAGTTCTGATACTAGTTATGCTCCAGCTGGCTAAGAAAACACAACTTTAAAATATGAAGGATTCTTATTGCACAAGAAATATTATTAGAACCATATTTTCCATAGCAGAAAAAATGTAAATAGGCAGCAGATATAAAGAAAAAAAATCATAGTTTTGGTAAATCTCTCAGACATTATTATCTTTAGCAGTTTGCTATCTTAGTGTAACTGGATATACATGAGATGAAGATCAGCCCTAAATATCTCACAGTGGGAAAACTAAAGTTGATATGATTGCAGGGAAGTGGGGAGTTGCTTCTCACAGCAAAATCCACATACACATATGTGTTTGCCTTCTCTCAGGTCAGAGAAACTTCAAAACACTTTATTCTTAATAAAAAATGAATTTTAGCAGTCTGGTATTTATGAAAACTTTACAGAACTGCTATGCTTGTTTTGGGACCAAAAGAAACAAATCTGTGTAGAGAAAAGAAATCATATTTTCAGCCTTTCTGTAAACTTATTACTCTCAGTTTCAGTAACTATCTCCTACTTTGCCATATTTCTACAAGTTGTAGTGGCTTAAATTAAAAAGCATTTATTCTAGAGATCATCATTCTAGGTCAGAGTGAGAATAAATGGAGAGTTAGCCCAGTTTAACTGAAGAGTAGTAGTAAAAATATCTGTGTTCATTATGAGAAAAGAAAATCATAGATGTTATATAGAGTTTGGATTAAGATATTAAATAGTGCTAATTTCATATAAACATATAGTTGTTAAAAGCATTGAAGAGACAGCAGATGTGCATTTTAAGGCAGAGTTTGAAAACATTCTGGGGACAGCATTGATGCAGTTTGAACCTCACACGACACATGTTGCAGTGCTTTGGATGAAAGATGAGAAAAACCAATCACCATGGTGGTGGTAAAGGAGGTGAATACAGAAGAGAGGAGGTGGAACTGTGAAGCTGGACAGTACTGAAATGACTAACAGAACCACAGAAACAGATGTGGTTACAACAGAGAGAGAAATATAGATCAATTTTGAGTAAAGAATACTTTGATCTTGATGAACTGTGAGAAAACTTGCTATAAAAACATTTAGGAAGGAATCAAATCCACTCATGAAATAGCAACCTGAGCTAAAGTAAAAGGGAAAAATACCAAATTAAAAAGCAACAATCATGTTTACAGAAGTTTCAGTTTGCAGTTGGAAACACGGGCACATGAAAGTCTTTACAAGGATGTTAATGTCATAATTTCTCATAGTAAGAATTCAAATTTCAAACTACAGAGTTTTCTTCAAAAGATTTTTAAAAGGAGAACTTGTTTTTTTGCCTATTACTTTCTAACAAATAGAAATTTCCTCCTTGAAATAGTTCTCATTAAATCTTAATTGTTTGTACTGGGTTTTTGATTTCCATGCTGGATAACTCAAGCACAAAGGAAGGCAGCTGAGAAAATGGTTTATTTGGATTTGTAAGTTATCTGGTAGTGAATAAAACCACAGTGGCAAAATCTGTTCTGGTCTCGCCTACACACATGCTTGAGAGATGAAATAATAGCCAAATTTTCCAAGCTGTTTCCAAGAAAGTAATTAGGAATTGAAAATTTTGCTGGTTTTAAACAAGTTGAATAAATTCAGGAATTAGGAAAAGAAAATTATTAAAGGAACCAAGAGTAAGCAATGAGTAGCCATTGGTAGTTTATGGCTGCATAGATGAGAACTATGAATTTCTGGTCTATATCTAATAAATCCCTCTAAGTCTGCGTCACACATGCAAACCACACAGAAACTGGTTAATGGTGGACAGACAAACATCCCAGCTACAAATATATTCTCAATATTTCTTTTTTTCCCCCTTGTCCCACTCTGCCTCTTCTGTGGTTTAATTCTGCTAGTCAGACCCTGTCCCTCTGCCTTCCACAGCACTAAGTGCCATGTCCAGATGTTTCTTGAACACATCCAGGGATGGTGACTCCATCCTCTCCCCGGGCAGTCCCTTCCAATGCTTAACCATGCTTCCTGTGAAAAAATTCCTCCTAATGTCCAAAAGAGAAGAGAACTGAGAGAATGAACAGTCATTCTTCCTTTACCTCACTGATGTATGTCTTGGCCCTTTAGAAGAAGATACTTAAAGAAGAGATTTAAGGCATAACAGGAGCATTAAACACTTGTGGAGACAGAAATGTTGCCCTCAGTTGTAATGAAAAAATCGCTTGTGCTTTCAGATTATTTTGCTGCTTTATCAAATTTCATCCTATGTAACCTTTCTCTACCCATCATGAATATTGAACTTTATAGGGACTAAATTAATTTTTTACGGCACCCGAGAGTCTCATATTCGAGTGAGTTGTCCATGATCACTGTTCCTAGATCACACATACTCAGCTCAGAATGGACAAAGAAAATTCAGAAAATACTCTTCCTAAATAAGTCATGCAGTTCTGCCATGTCTTTCTGAGTTTTTAAAGAAAGTAGCAATGTTGCTTATAGAAATTGCTTTCCGCTTTCCTCAGGACGAAAAGCTTTTCAATAAAGCAGAATTATTAAGAAGGACTAGAAGAGTCACCAAACAGTCTTGTGGCAGCACAGAAAATGTTTCTGTTTCTTGTAGTGGTTATTTACAGTGACAGCTGAAAACATGTAATTTGCATAATGAACAGACTGACGTATTACCTTTGGATGCATTCAGGGAGATATAATTAGCTGAGAAGCCCTCAGATGCAATGCTGTGATCTGTCATGAAGGACAATGTCATCATATTGCCACCACTAGTGAGAGATGGTGGAACTGATCTTCCACAGTACCTGCAGCAAAAAGATACCCCAAATTGAATGGCAGTACTTTATAAAGCATCTGTATCACTGGAGGAGAATTCAGCTTTCCTGAGAACAGCTATACATACACAATTCTCTCCTTTGGAGAGATTCCAGGTATACATCCTGTATTATGGCACTAAATAGCACAATACATGTACAAGGGTACAAATCTAAAGTGTGGCTAAGTCAGAGAAGAAACTGTTGCCAGATTCTTATAGAATTTATACTATGCTGTACCTACAACATACTCTGTTCTTTTGTAGGAGTCAGAGTGGCTGGCCAAAGACTAAGGCTGCAAAATGCTCTCCATTATGAGAGTCATTTGCTCCTTGTTTTTCAAAATACTGCCATGTCAGCCAACTATTTTGCAGTCTATAGCTGCAGCTGGATACTGTTCCCAAGTAATTCGGATGTTCTTGAATTCTAGGGCAGCGAGAAAACCCTGGGTATACACCAGTTGAAGAAGTGCAATAAAAGATTTTCCCCTAAGATAAAATCATGTATCAGCAGAAAGTGAAAACTAAATCCTATAAAATGCGGACTGTAGTTTAGTTTTTGCCAAGATCTAAATGTACAGCCTTTTAAGTAATCTTTCTTCCACTTCTGCAAGTGTTTAAAATCATGTCTTTTCTGGTCAGACATATATTAATGCTTTTGAATTTATTTTCCACAAATCAAAATCCTAATGGAGCAGGACAAAGCCAGCTATTGAAACCTGTCATTAAAAAAGCTATCCTTTTGACACAGCTTAGTTTCTCCAGTATATTATTTATTAAATGCACTTCTCGTTCCATGGTCAAAGAAAGCAAGCTACCTTTACAATCCTAGCAGAGAAATTGCTACTACTGTTTCTGTAATGAAGAGAAAATCATCTATACACAAAACTTAAGGAAGCAAATTGAATGTCAGGAGCTACAGAACAGGGCTCACTCCACAGTAATTCAGGTCTGTAGGCTAATGGACATATTCACCTTCCCAATTTTTGCACAGTGCTGTTGTCATATATTTCAAGATAATCCTTTCTGCAACCATAATCAAACGCCAAGTTAAATGAAGTGAATGTCAGGCGGATAAGGTAGCCAGGTTGAATGTTGATAATCCAGGTACAGTTAATCCCATGTGGGTAGACATCTGGATGACCAGGACTTGTAATGGTTCCTGATGGTCCAGTGAGAGTCTCTCCACATACTGCAGAGATTTAAAACATTAGGTTAAATGATGTATTTATAAAAAAAAGTTAGGCACTTATAAATTTGGTTACTTTTCTTTCTGAAACTTCACAGTCTTTTTTCCTTGATGCATACTACATAGTAATTGATTCAGAATCTCTCTCTCATTACACCATAATAAAACTTGATGGCAAACAGTTTCAGTGTACAGGAAAATTTGGAAAGTCTCAACTCTCTACACAGAAAACAACAAAACAACCCTTACCTGTATCTAATGGCCAGTACTCAGCTCTGAAGCCGAGGTTGGTAAGTGAGGAAGCTCTGAATTTGATGTAGAGATTGTTCCGTGTGGATTGCACTCTAGAGGGTACAGCTGTACCACAGTATTTCTCCAAAACAGGAGAGTCTCTGTTGTTGCCATCTCTGACCTGAAGAACAGCGTATTCAAAATATACCATAGAAATTTCTGTTACATTCAAGTATTAAGCATAAATTAATTCATAAATCCAGTATAAAAGAGATCCTTAGTAGGTCAACCCTACCCTTTCTTCAGTGTGGTTTCTACTACAGGCACATAAAATGCAACCTTACGCCTATTAGAGAAGCACTCTCCCACACAAAGCATGTCAGATGGAGAAGAAAAGATGAGAGCTTACACCCTCAACAGTAAGTGGCACGTAAACCTCCCAAAACAGGCCTATCTGTTTAAAGACATCTGATACTTGTCTGTGATTATGAAAATGGTCATAACATCTTTGTTATGTCATAACAGCTTTGGGATCTCATTATGAACCTGGAAAATCCTTTGTGACTGCTGGAAGGAGTGCTTGCCTGTCAAGAGCTTCTGCTTTGGTGGAGATGTATGAGAAGTAACATGCAGATATGTATCTGCTATTCCTAGTATATGTGTATTATTCTTTACCTCGATGTAGTCCGAATCACAAGTGGTTGTATTTCGAATGTCAAAGTCGATAAAGTTAAGAATCACTACTTTGGTAGCTGGTTGGGAGATGATCCACTCACAGGTCTTTGGATGAGGGGACATCCTGGGGTAATAAGGTGAATGGATTGTGCCTGCTCCAGACAAGGAACCTCCACAGGCTGCCAAGAGACACCAAGAATCAGTACTTGTATCATGATGATGATGTATGATGTCTATCAAATATCACTATGAAATTAGAAGAAAACTAACCCTAGACTCCTATCTTATTACAGCAGCTACTACAGATCACTCAAGTATTACTAAGAACTGATTTAAAATAATATATTACTATAGGTATAGCATAAATATGTTTATACAGAAGACCAAACTAACTGTGCCCATGAAAACTAATGGATTTGACTCATTTGTTTCATAGACACAGATAGGCTTGTTGGTGGTTAAGAACTAACAGAAATGCAAAATGAAAGTAAAAATATCTAGGCAGAATTGAAGCTATAACATCTTTGGTATGGCAGCAGTAAGTGATACATCATTAGTAGAATCATAGAATATTCAGAGTTGGAAGTGACCCACAAGGATCACTGAGTCCCACTCTTAAGTGAATAGCTCATAGAGGATCAAACCCACAACCTTGGTGTTATTAGCACCTTGCTCTAACCAACTGAGCTAATCTCAGACTTAGAAGCAATGAAGGGCACATTTCCAAGCATGCTAGGAGTGCCTACAACAGACCCACTGCAGCCATCTTCTTCAATAAATAAATTGACTTTATTTTTTGCTTTTCTTTCTTTTGACATTTGTGTTAAACCTATTATATGAATAATATAGCACGGAAATGACTGAAAGTGTTCAAATTAGAGGTAAGTTCACTATGCAAGTGACTGGTTCCTCTTACCAACTTGGTAAATAGCCCTGAAGCTAGTTCTTTGCACAGAAGCATCAGACTTGAATTTGATCCAGAGACCATTGCTGGTAGAAGTGATTGGCAACATGAGTGTATTATGACAGATTTTTCTAATAAGAGGAGACATCTCACTGTCACCATCTCGTACCTAGTCATCAAAAAGAAAAAAGAAAAGTGTTAGATCATAAAAGCATTTGGGATCTGATATCCAGATAAAATTACGATCTCACAAGAGCTGCTAAATAACAAAAGGAGTAACTGTTTTACATATTTATAAGAGGGGCAAAAAGCCATCACACTAATTGGCACAAGTACAGGACTTAGGAGAGCTCAAAGGAACAATCAGATGATCAGCACAAAAGACACAAACACATGCTGCTGTCACAGGACATTAGGATGAAACAGATCTTCACTATGAACCACAGCTTTAGTACAAGTTAGGCCTATTTTTCCAAAAGTGACACTTTTAGTATCAGAAACATGTAAAGTGCTCACCAATGATAGCTGTGAAATTTTTGCCAGCACTAAAATCTGCTGGGAAAAAAAGGGTATTTTTTTATTTTCTTGCTCTGGCCATGAAGTTTCTAGCAATTTTTCAATGGCACTTCTCCAGAACAAGCAGCTGTCCCATCACACCCATACATCCATGCAGCCAGACAGCTCACTAACAGGAGGTGCAACTCTAAGTCCCTAAAGCAGTAAAGAGGTACACTGTCATCTTTCCATTACTTTATCTGAAGGGTCCAATGCATGATAATGACAATGTAGCTGTATTAGGGAAGCCAGCTTTTACCTTCTTCACTGCCACTCTACTGACCTCAATCGATTTTCTAATCAAAGGAGAAATGTATCTTATATATTTTTCCTGAAGTTGATTATAAATCCTAGTTATCAAGGGAACTAGAAGAGAAAGAGGTATTTGTATCTGTAAACTTCAGGCCCTGAATCCATAGCCTGTGAGTAAGAATAGCTACATCCAGGGGACCAGGAAGAGCACTGGTGTATCTCTGAGGTACCTGCCTCATTCCAAGTAGCAACAACAACCTGAGCTCCAAAAGACTGGTACTCTGCTCTTTGCGCAAGCAAAAAGAATGCAATTTTTCTCCCAAAGATTCTCCTGAAAACAAAACACCTCTTTTCTGCTGTAAAAGTGGTGGTAGTTCACATAGATGGAATTGCTTTTAAATGCTGTCGACCCCAAAATATCATTCCAGTGAAATTATAGGCAAAGCAGGGACATCCAGCTTTCAGGTCCCCTCTCATCACCAGTTCTTTTTTCCTCAGCTGTACTTATCCATGGGCTGGGAGAGAAGGCAAGGAACTCTCATCAGTGCCCTGGTGAGCAGCCAGTGGCTGGCCTGCTTGTCCAGCTTTGGCAGTCTCAAACTCGTGAGATGGCTTTCTGACTAACAGATATTTCTGATTTCCCTGCAACTTGAATTTAAGGTGACAGAATTTTTCTGGATTTACAGCAGAGCAGCTGAGATCAGAATTTGTGCTGAAATATTTAGAAAATCTTTGGAAAGCAGTGAAAGCTTACAGAACTATAAATCACAGGAGTTTACATATTTTTCTTGAGCTGATTCTTGTTACATTTTTGGTTTATAAAGCCCGGTGAGTAGTGATAAAAATAACAGGTTCTCTAAACCATGTCAGTAATGTCTCCTATTGCCACTTAGAAGGATGGCATGGAAAAGGAGCTGCACTGGCTGACACCTTACCTCTGCAGCACCATGCCGCAGCCTTTCCCAAGTAAGTTTTATTGTCTCTATTTTCTTATTGCAAATGCCTTCCTCAGCAAGAAACTAAACATCTCTTCTTGAGCAAATGCTGTGAGCTTTGTCTGGTCACTGTGGAAAGTCTACAGGTATCCTGGTATACCAGGGAATGGAATAATCTGTACCTTTCCAAAGTGACAAAAGAGTTGTTAGAGAGTGACTTTTAAAGTAACTGAAACGCACAAAACCTGTCTCCCCAGCTGAACTTCAGTATAAAATCCAGTGAGACGGTATTTTAGAAAAGCATATGTGAAAAATCAGGCCGTGATAACAGAGCACAGTATTTTGGCTGTACTGACCGTCCCAGTCAGAAAATGTTGGGCCCATTTCTCTGCTCTGGGCTGAGCCACCAATAAAGAGGGAAGGAAGAAGAGGAGAGCAGAGGCACAGGGAACCTGAAGGGCTTGCGACTGAGCAGCAAACAGCAAGGTAAATGCCTTGCTGAACTAATACAAACCGATGGCATTCAACAGAAATTGGTTTTTTTCTCTGGCTGCTGTGAATTTAGCTGCTGTTCTGCCAGCAATTAGGAAAGAGCAGTAGCAGGCCAAACAAACAAAAGCTGTCTGTTTTCATTAAACACACTTGCTCTCTCATTTCAGAAACTAATTACACTTCATTTCAACCAAGGTCTTTGAATTAGAGGAGGAGAGAAGGGAATGATGTTAGCACAATGACATCTTTTAAAAATAGACTAACAGCACTGAGCTCACAGCGGCCTGTTCCTCACTCATCGAGAAGAGATTAAACACAAAACCAAACCTGCCATCCACTGAGATGTGTGGCCGGCAGTGCTGGACCCTGCTCTGGGCTGGGAACGCAGGGATGGCTCCCGCCTGCTTCAGGGGCGGTGGCACCTTCACAAATCAACCACCAACTGCACCCAGTTTATTTCACTTCTGTTTAGCTGTGCGTGGCACAGGCCCAGTTTTATACAGGTGATGGTACTCATCAGTCATCCCTTGTGGGATGAGGTGTTTATGACTGTACAGAGAAATACAGGCTGGGTACGACAGCAGATGCCTTGAGACATGTCGAGTCAGGGCACGGCACAGAGAACAGCGATGGGATGATAGGAGAAGGGGCATGGGCCACCATATAGAGCTTGTCAGGTCCTGAGGGCACCACCACAACTCACCAGGGCCAGTCTCACCTTCTCTGGGGCCCTGAACCCTGCCCACAGTCCAGGACCCTACGGCAGCGCCCCAGGGCTGTCAGTGCCTGTCCCAGCAAACCTGCAGCATAGCCAGTCTCTGGCTCCCTGCAGTCCTGCCCTGCCATGGGCTCTGCTGAGCCAGGCTCCCGCAGGTGTCCCACATCCTGGCCTGGCCCTGGTCCATCCCTGTCCTCAGGTAGGTGCCCACAGCCCAGGGCTGCTCTCCTCCCTGGCCAGGGCGGCGGGACGGGCCCTGCCCCCGGCCTGCACAGCACCGTGCCAGACCTCACCCATGGTCAGCCCAAGGGGTGCAGACCTGCAGCTGGGCAAAACTGGGCTTAGGGGTAACAAAGAAGGTGAAGACATGATATCTCATATACTTAAAAGGCAACCAATCGTTGTAAATTTGTATGTAACAGGAAGTTGCAGAACAATAAAGAGAAAGCTAGAATTAAAAGCAAACACAAAAGCCACCTCAAGTTGATCTTGGTTAGTATTGACATTACTACTGTATTATTATTGCATTTTCCATATAGAAACTTTCTAACTGTACTATTAGATTTAGGCTAATAACAGTTAGATTTAGACTGATTAGATTTAGACTAATAACAATTCTTGAATTAAACTTGTAAGATTTCAGTTATGGCGACAACAAACTCCCAGCTTTACATATCTATATAGAATCACAGAATCATTTTGGTTGGAAAAGACCTCTAAATCTTAGAGTTCAACTGTAAATCCAGCACAGCCAAGCCCACCACTTAGCCATGTCCCTAATTGCCATGTCTTCACACCTTTTAAATACCTCCAGGAATGATAACTTAACCACTTCCCTGGGTACGTATGTATAAATATTTGTGTGGTGTGTTTCCTTTTAGTGTCAGAACAAGATCTTCCATATAACACCATGAATCCAGAAAATGCTGCATAGTAGCTACCGCATTCATTCTATTTTTCTTGCAGTTGACATGCATTTACCAGAAGTCCAAATGCCCCCGTAGTCATGTACAGATGATTAAGAATCAGCGTTACTACACAGATTTTCTCATTCTTTTATCTTTGCTTCACTCCAAATGCACCGTCTTGCTCTTTTAGTCCCTATGACTTTGGGAATCTAATAAATTTGTAAACTTAGCCCTTTGATTAGCAGCTATTTCTGCAGTGGCCCTTAGGACAGAAGTTATACGTGCTTTCAAACACATACGTAATCAACTTTTCACATCAACTGATTAAGGGAAGTCACCTCTATATAATTTGCTGAACAACCTCTATGGCTCTCCAGCTCCACATGGGTGAAGTTGAGGAATATTTTTTCATCCTCTGGCTGTCGGATAATATAGATACATTGTCGGCTGTTGATATAAGGGTTAGGCCAGAAAGGGGACATGATAACTCCTTCACTTTCTGTGAAATTTCCTCCACAACTTGGATCTGCTATATAAAGAAAAAAAAAAATCAATTGAGATATTCGTAAGTACAGTAACTCTTTTTCAGGCTGCCTCTGTACCATGGCTGCAAATCAAACAGAAATACTGTATTATTAAAGAGTGTTAATTACATCTGCTCATGTATTCTTGGCTCTATCTCGAGAATGTCACAGACCAACCTTTAATGCTGAATATTTTACTTACCAGGAGATGTTGTATAGACAATGTGGAAGCCTTTATCAGTAACTGAGTAATCAGAGTGAAAGTGAATCCATGCATATGGACCAGTGGTTTGAAGTGGGGGTGGAGATCCAGTGGTACAGTATTTACCAAGGATAGGGTCTTGTGGAAGAAGACCATCTCGAATCTAGACAGAATGATAGTTCAACATTTAGGATTATTAGATGTGTGCCAACTGTGAACAGTACCAACACTCCTCAAGTTATCTTGGAGGCCCCAGGAGATAACGTAGATGGTGAGTGGAGGGAAGGCTCATAGGAAGTTTGCTTCAAACACAAAGGAACCAAGAAACAGATCCACCAGCACAGCTGTGATGATGCTGCTGGGAGAGCCATTAAGGGTTTTGTGAAAGGGAAAGAAAGTATCAGGAGATCTACTGTTGAACTGGTTTTTTTAAATCATGCTCTGCATTGCACAGAATGAGCTATTCCAAACCAGCTTCTCATTTCCATGAATAGGTATTGGTGAAGTCTGTAAACATAACATTGCACTTGATGAAAAGCCCTAAGCTCACACATCAAGTCATGGGCTGATGTGTGAGCTATGATATGAATCTATTACTCTTAGATCCCTTTCCTGAATAGTTTCCCTTAGGCTGATGAATCCTCTGGGAGTTGATATTTGACAAGGAGTTTGGAGGCTGAACTTTGTAAGAAAGTGAAAGCTTCCGGTCAAGTATTTGGCCTGAATCCCATCCTTTTTAGTCACAGGACTTCCACTGACTTCAGTGGAGCAGGTACTCATCCCCTTTCTGTCCTACTTTATCTGACTATGCATGGATGGCTGGAGTGGGTAAATACAGAGGAACATTTCAACCCAGGATTAAATTTTCAAACAGTCCCCTTCTGTACATAAAAAAGTTTTGAAATGTCTTGTTTTGCAATAACATATCCATAAAACATTGTCATATTTCACAATTACACTTTACCTCTAAATGGTCATAACTGCAGTTTTCGTGGTGTTCTAGGCTCAGTGTGCCAAAAGCAAATGTGATGAGGAGGCCAGGACTGGTTGAGATGGTCCAGAAACAATCTCTGTTTACTGGATAGTTACCAGGATATCCTGGAGAGCTTATTGAGCCATAAGTACCCACCAGCTCACCGCCACATTCTAACAGAAAGAGACAGGGCAGAACACACTCTTTAACACCACGTGTCAGGTCAGAAGATGAATTGGCCTGTAATGTCAAAACTATGTACCACTTTGGGGTCAGAATAAATGGAAAAACAAAGATAAAGCCAAACAACCCAGCAAGTCACTTCTTTAAATTTGGCATTTAATTCTGCAACTCAATTTTAAAAGCAGAACTCCAAATATTTCCTGATTTGCACAGTAAAGGAAAGATTCTTTCCCACTTATGATGAAAATATCTTAAGGACAATAATCAGAAGCACTGTGTTTGGATTGGATTTACAAAATTATTCTGATTTTATATACTTTGTAAATAATTTCTATTTTTTATCCTAACACAAGACTGCTTTCATTAAAAAGAAAAAAAAGGAAAAGTTATTTACTGGTAAGACTGTTTTATATACCTGTAATAAAATAATATCAGTGCAACAGTTGGGAGTGGGAGGGGTGAATCATGTGTTATACCTATGGAATAGTTAGTTTAATCACATCTATACTGCTCCCTTTGCTTTTTTTATTGGTATCATTTTTTCCCAAAAAAGATCTGCTTTCACTTTTCAGTATTGGTATTTGTCAGTTAGTAATTATTGATCTAATAATGACAATTGAAAGGAAAAAAACCTACCAAAATTGCATTAAAAACATTTCAAGAAATATTTCTAGAAATAAGGAAACTGCACTCTTTTTACTTGATGGAACATTCAAGACACAACCCAATGCACTATTTTGTTTCTAGATAATACACAGAACACTGAAGTGACCTTGATGTTACACAAGATGATTTGAAGTCTATCTCTGGAAATGCATTGCCAGGCCACCTGGAAGAATCACCCAAGCAGAATTACCAAGAATACAGGCAGAAATGTACAACAAATCATACCAAAAAGATCACACATTCTTTAAAATCAAATTCCCAACAATCTATCATGTTTGGAATCTTTAGTCTGTTGTAAATTGTCAGTGGCAAAAAAACATTAACCTGCTTGCTCAAAGTACTAGATACTCCTGTAAGAAAAGAGAACTCATCAGATGAATGGCATCTCCAGAACATATGCCGTTTGAGGGATTCCTCACAGGAGGTGTAAAACAGCCTTAAAAAACAGCAGAAAGATATTCTTACAGAGACCTAGAGTTGGAGTTTAAATATTTTAAAGTGATATATATGTCTACATTTCAGTTTCATTCCCTTGTAAAATACTATCCTTCCTATTGTTTCCAAATCGAAGGAAATAAGCAATTAATTTTACTCCAAAGCCATGAAGATGCTAAATTACTTGGTATTTCATCAAACTTACCAGGATCCTGAGATTCCCAATGAACAGTAAAACCTCCAGTAATGGTGTGGTTGGAGTGTAACCAAAAATAGAGAGAGTTGTGGGAACTAAAAAGCTCTGCGGGAACTTCGAAGCCACAGTATTTTCCCAGTATGTGCATTGATGCTGAAGGTCCATCATGGATTTGAAGGAATTCAGAGTTACACTCATTACTTGTGTCCAGTTGGAAGAATGGGAAAGTAACACGCAGAATCTAATAGAAGCAAGTAAACAAGAAATCTCTTTTTTCCATCAGCTGAGATGCTGTCTGTGCAGAAACTTTATAGAGCAGATATATGTATTCATGCAACTGTGGGAATCTACAAGCTTTACCACCATTTCCTGAAAAGTTCCAGGACAGAAGAAGATATTAAAGAATCTTAAGGGTCAAAAGGAAAGAGAGAAGAGACAGACAGGTAAGAATTTAGACAGTGAAGTTTTCTGGAAAGAGCATTATTTCTATAAATTAACAATTGAGATCATTTGCCTGTGTGTGTTATATGTGTAAATACATACATATGTAAATTTCAAGCCATGTGAAAATTCTCAAAATACATCATAAAATACCTTATTCCAGGTTTCCCATGGCAGTTTTTTCATCAGATAATTAGCATTTCTCATCCTTGCTGTGGTTGAAAGTATTGTAACGGGAGTTAAAAGATTAAATTATCTTGTTTTGCACATATAAATTCAATGTCTCAAAAGCCTACTCTGGATACTTAGTGACATGCCCAGCTTTAAGTTTGTTCAGATTTCTTCACTATATGCTTTAATATGCTCTGCTGAAGACAGCAGTGGTTCCCAGGCTTAAAGCTGAGGATATGCCACATACACAAATATATATATAATGCTGTATACACCACTGTCAAGCACTGGTTTATAAAATGACTTAATTCATTCCACAGAATATCAGAAATAGATCAAATATTTAGCTGCCAAATAAGAAATTCCATGCTAAAGTGTGAAGTAATATATTTTGTAGTTGTTATTTATAACACAAGTGGAATTGTTATTTGAAGATCAGAATCAGAATATACATTTAAATGCAACATTTAAAAATTAAACCTAAAAAAAAATCAACCGCTGTTATTACACGGAACCATTGACAATACGAATTCAGCATTCTACATATCTGGTGCTCAGAGATCAGAAACATAAAATTGTTCTGGGGTCGCAGAATCACAGAATAGTCTGAGTTGGAAGGGATCCACAAGGATCACCCAGTCCAGCTCTTAAGTCAACGACCCATATGGGGATCAAACCCACAACCTTGGTGTTACTAGCACCAGGCTCTGACCAACTCACTTAGCCCAGGAACCAACTGTGGAGCCCGTCACAGCAGAGCTTTCCTCATGCAGATATTCACAGATCTGATTCTAAAGCAATGTAGAAAAGCTCCCTTCTGTAGCTGAAGGTAGGTTAATCAAGTCTAAGCCTCACCAGAAAAAAACCTGGAAAATCTAACTCAGGCAAATTCTCAGGCTAAGGAGCCTGAAGGCTTGTAAGGATCTGAAATTTATGCTTTTGAAAGTAAGGATCTGAAATTTATGCTTTTGAAAAACTATTTCTTCTGAGGGGATTGGATCCCAACACTGGAATATGTAGCATGGAGTCAGTCATGTTTGCTCTGGTAAGTTGAGGGGTCCTGCAGACTGAGGGTTTCTTTAACCTGAAATCTATTTACCTGGTTGGGATTAGTTTGAATAACCCAAGCACAGCTGACCCCACTGCTGTACCACTGGCTGTGTGGGTTGTTAGGGTAACTGAAAGTCCCCCTGGAGCCTGAGAGGTATCCTCCACAAACTGCAGAAAGAGCGAGAAAATGAAACAGATTAACTGTGTGCTATTACTAGACAGACTAGAATGAAACCTAACTTTTTTTGCATAGATTTTGCTTCTTAAACATTTAAAACAACATTGAAAAATACTTTTATAAAAGGCTCTTCAGGACTTTGTCTCAAGTGGAATGACATCTCAAAAAAAAGCAAATTCTCTGAAAGAAAAATAGTTCCTGGAAAAAGAACAGAGATTTTCTGTTGCAACATGTGGATACTGCCAAAAGATATTGATTTTGTTTCATGATAGTGTCCGTAAACTGCTTTGCTTCCAGAAGGGTACCTCCAGATTGAATCTTTAAATTTTCCCCTACGATGGAATTACATTTTGAAGTTAATATGATGTAAAATTATCTTTCTCAGTAGTGGTGGAGATAATTTCTCAAGAAATTATCCTTGAGATGTTTTATTGTCCCATTTATTCTTTTTGGTCAGATTTCTGGGCCTGATAATCCCTCTCATGATATACTATGGTCTAATCTCTCACTGAACCATTCAGTGCATAGGAGCTGAGAACTGGGAATCCCAAACAGCTACAGAAAAATGTCTGTAAAGCAGCTAAAGTATAATGCACATATAGCTACAGTGTGCAACAAGCAGCTGTACTTGCTGCTTTCTTTAGAATCAGTTCAATCAGTTCTTTACAATAATTTGCTGCTATGTGTAGTTGCTGCTTTCTTTAGCATCAGTTCAATGTTAAACTAATTGTAAAGAATTAGTAAATTCTCAGCAAACAGTTTTGTTTTAAGAAGCGGTACAAAGAATATAATTTTATTTGAAATTTCCATCTAAAACATCTCACCATTTTCCAACCAGATTCAAAATTATCATGTAATAAAATATGTAAATTTTTCATTGATTGGAAACCAAAAGAACAGTTGGTACATTATGATTTCTTACTACATAAAAACCGGTTTTCTATTCCTTTATTATGAATGGCTAAAAAGAATTTTTTTTCCATGTGGACTTAATAATAAAACATTAGTAGTTAGATACTTTAGAAAAATAGAAAAAAGCCTAAAATAGTTCTAAAATAGAGCAGATTTCACAGGAGATCAGTGGAAGTTTTACATTCTGTGTTACATTAAAATTTAATCTGCTTTCTTCTTAGCAATCTCCAATAAAAACGAGCCACTCCTGTTGTCACAGGGACACTCACTTTAATGATATCCTGACCTTGTTTAATTAAGATTAATGGCAAAAAAAATTCCCAAACAAACAGAAAAAGTGATATTTAGAAGAAATGTTAACAACAGGACTTTGCAATCACTATAAAACTGAGAGTCCCCCATTTTCATGGCTAATATTTCTTTTGTTAAATTTCTGTTTGAAAACTTTTTCCGGCTTTTCCTCTTAACTAAGAATGTCAGGTCCTCTCAGCTTCACAACAAATGAAATAGTAGGCACAAAAGAAAAATATCAATATACTCTCTTGTTCTCCTTATACCAGATCCTCTTTCCCAGCCAGCTTACCAGACAACTTTCTTGGGAACAGAGATCTGGTTTTAGGATGTCTGGAATCTAGACAAGGCCAGAAGGCCTGCAGATCAACTCCATTGTTGCGCTCCTACTGCTAAACAAAACAGCTATAAACACAGCCCATGGAAAACTCTGACTTGGAGGGCATTTGGATTGGAGGGAATTTGGATCCACCAAAAGCAGGGCTGTTTTTCTCAGCATAACATAGTTCTTTTCCACACGTGAATCCCATACACCAGGCACCTACTCGCTGAAGGCTGGTGTCCCACCTCCCTGGGGGGGAGGTGGTGGCTGTACCTTGCTGGGCAGTCTGGCACTGGGGTCCTGTCCAGGCGCTGGTGCACTCGCAGGAGTAGCCGTCGACCCCGTCGGTGCAGCTCCCCCCATTCTGGCACGGGTTGCTCATACATTCATCAATGTTCTCCGTGCAGTTGGGGCCTGTCCAGCCCGCATTGCACAGGCAGAAATATCCAGAGATCATTGCCTGCAGGTAAAAACAAATCAAATAAACTGTGAGCATGAACCACCAAAAGGAATCAATGGAGTCAGCAGATAGACTTATATTTACACTTATTTTATGAGGAGATATTGGAACAAGGAAATAAAACCCTTGAAATTTATTGGCCTTGATGGTTACTGGTGAATACCAGAATAAACATAAAGCCTAATCAGATTATCTATCTCTTTGGTTTTTTTCTATTAAGTTATTTCTTTGCAGGGCTCTTTCAAATTACTTTCTAGAAAGTCAGAATCTGTATTCATTTAGCCATTCAGAAAACTGTTTGTTTGGTTTTGGAACGACTGCCCTAGAACCCAGTCAAGCATATTATTTAAACCTTATAAATAACAAGGCAAGATAACTAGTTTATAAATCATTTCTCTCAAGACCTTTCTCTGGGAAGTCTGCACTGCAGTTATGTGGGCTGTTAACTTTAATTTTCATCCTGAAGAATGTTAAATGGGAACAATTTTGTCACCTTTTCTGCATTAACCCTTCTTCTGTAAGTCTCTTTTCTATTTCTGCTGTCTCAACTTTTACTACTTCTCCTTATAATCAAGTCTTTCTATTTTTGTAACTGTTTTAATTTCATGTGTTCTCTTACCTTAAATTCATGTTTTATAGACACAATCTTTTAAAGGTAAAACAGAACATGGTCCAAGGCACATGTTACCATCCCATCTTTAATGACATAAAATCAATGTACTCCATTCTCTATTTCCTTTTGCATTATCTATTCATGTCCTCTGTGTCCTGAACAGAGATTTTCAGTATGATGGAAGACAGGTTTGGTGTGTATTTAGGGCTCTGAATGTTGCTTTAAAAGGTGTTTTCTGATCTGCATTGCCTGGTATTTAGTTAATTTATCTTTACTTTTCATCTGTCCCTATGGTGGCCAGATATAGCTCTGCTGTTTCTCTATTTTATTAGATGCTTTTGTACTCCCATTACTGAAGTATCTCACTGTGTTATTATCTTTAGGTAGTAGTTTGCAGCCATGATTGCCTACTTGTATGTTAGGATATATTTAGGAGAAGATGTCATATCTTTAATAGACTGACTAAAATGAACAGGTTCTAAATAGTCAGAAAAAGTAGATTAGATCTGGGCACATATCTAATCTTTAAATATCTGAGTGAAAACACAGTAGACACCTACAGAATAGAGAGCCAGGAATGCTGGTAAGGGGTGGAGTGTAGGCAAGAGGATCATCACAGTTCACACAGAAAATGGAAAAAGGGAAAGGTGATGTACCACAGAATCATAGAAATATTTAGCTTGGAAAAGACCCTTAAGATTATAAAATCCAGCTGTTAATCTAACACTGTAGTGGGTTTGCCAAATCCATATCATATGTCTCATTTTCCCTGTGCCTCCAGGGACAATCAAAAGGAGGGTATCTGCAGACCAGTGGGGGTAAATAGGAAAAGACTTTACTGGAACAACAAATTTAACATTTGTGAACATTTCTCCAAAATCACCATGGTAAATATCCTCCAAAACAAAATCCCAGGTCTGCAGCAGCAACTTTCCAGAGCATAGCACACCTCACTAAGGAAGCCAAAAGAGCCTTCAAAGGGTCCGTGTGGATAAACTAAATGGTTGTTTTGTATGAGAATGAATTCACACCACCAATCAGTTTAGGACCAAAAGACTTGGTTACCAGCAGAAGTGCAACCAATTCCCTTGAAACACCCTTTCCATATCCACATAGACAGCCTGAGACTCCAAGAGTGCTCTCACAAGATCAGCCTAGGAACACGTAACTAACTCTGTTGGATATTAACAGTCTGATGGCTGTAAATTACTTCCCTGTCCCACCAGGGACAGTCATTCATCAGTTCTCCCCCATCAGCACTAGCATCCACCACTAGCCTGGGCTACCAGACACAACTTCTCAGGTCATTAGTGCCACGATTGCTACCACTGCTTCACACACAAAGAAATGCCTTGTGTGCCCTGAACCTCACTTGGTTTTCCCCAGGTATATCCACTGATCTTGCAATCCCTGCTGACCTTGTCTCACTTCCAATAGTGTGTCTGCGCTCAGCCTTCAGTCTCCCCAGTCTCCCTGACTGGTTATGTTAGGGACCAGGGACAACACAGTGTTGTCACTAGGTGTGAGGAGCCCAGCACTTACCAAGCACTGCCCATTTACACAAGGGTTTTGCAGCTGACAGACATCACTGAGAGGAGAGCACCCATTCGGCCCATATCCACTTCCAGTGTACCCAGATGTACAGGAACAAAATGCCATTGGCCCTTGGGAGATAAGATTTAGAAGGTAATTCAGTCCTTGTCACAATGATAATACCAATGTCTGTAAATGTCCTTGACATTTTGAAGCAGAGTCTTTATATAATTCTAACTTCTTTGATCTTTTGACACCTTCCCTGGTCAGTGCCCAGTTTGACTGTGGAAAGAGCCCTAGTGTTGTTTTGCTATGGGTTACTGAGAGTCCAAGGTCACCTTCATGGGAAGTGGTGAGCACAGTCAAAGGGTATTTATGGGAAGGGGAATAATAAAAGCAGCTGTGTAATTGGAAAACCGCAACAAAGAGAAATGGTGAAGGTCTCCACATTTTTAGGATAAAGTCTTTTTGGTACAGCCTAAATCTCCTGCTTCTGTCAGTGTTTGTGGAAAGGCCTGATGGCTTTAGTTAACCTGCCTGTAAACTCCTTTGGTGAGACAAAACTGACTGTGGAGAAGGGGCTCCAATCTAGATATGTTGCTACAAAGTAGATTCATCCTAACCAGATCCTCCTTGAGATTCACCCTGCTTACTTACAGCTTTTAAGAAAACATCATACCTGGAGCTGAGGTACAAGTAGCCAAAGGATGGCACCCTCCATTATTTATTGAGCAGATATCAACCTGGGTACAACTTTGTCCATCTCCCTCATAACCTGTTCAGAAGTAAATCTCAGTTAGTATGTAACAAACTATGTTCTTTGAGAATTGACAGCAAACCAATCAATTGGTGAGCAAAACACTAATTTAGGGTGTTAAATCAGAGTCTTCTGCAGTCAAAAAGTTGAGATAGCTGCTGAAGTAAAACATGGCATATTTATTCTGGTTCCTGTATTGCAGGAATGGATTCTGATTGTAAATAAATCCTCCCATGGTTGTGGAAAAATATATATTAGTGTTTGTCAAATACAGGTGAGGTCAGTGAGGCCACAGAAGCCCATGTCTCTCAGCCACCATGTGGTGCCCTCCCTACACATCTGCACCCAGTCAGCCCTAATCACATCCACGCTTCTTCCTGCTGCACACCAGAGTGGCCCTTGGATCTCAAACACAAAACCCAGTTCCTCTCAGGAGGTTCAGCAGGACCAAACTACCACAGCACGACTCTGCATGGCCAGAACTGATGTCACCAAAACTTGTCTGAGGTCACATTTCCAGCATGGTGATACCCCTTCAGCACTCAGTAGCTGAGAGTCTTCACTACCTGCAGCCTATTGCCATTTAAATAGCAATCAAAAGGTCAATTAGAAAGACTTTTCCCTGCTCTATTTCTAGCATTGATAGCATGCATTTCAGAAAGCATTTTAAATCATAAGGCACAAATTGTAAAGACATAAGTTGCGACTTCCACCGCTTGACCTGTGCTGCGATGGAAACACTGCCTCCTCAGACAGCATTCAGAGCGTGACAATTATCAAGGCTTTTTTTTACAACAGACTACACAGCTGATTTATGGCACACAGGATACTCTTTCAATTAATACAAACAGTGAAATCACTCTCATAATTATGCAATCCTTGTTTCTCATTAATGATCTTGTAAAGGAAGTACTTCATCAAATCAAGGCTCTAACACTGAAAAGGGCTACCTAGTACAAGAGAAACACATTTCAGAGGATCATCTTTAGAGGTATACTTTACACAATGTTCATTAATAGCTGAAGCAGTTTGAATATACTTGGACTCTGCATCCTGTATTACAGTATTGTATTATGTGATAATTCTTTCTATAAAACCAATTTTCATCTTCTTAATTCAACCTAAAACAGGCTCAAATGTGTTGAATCTTCATCTTTTAAGCCCTTCCATAGTATTATCAACAAGAAATCCATTTCACCTGGTGGACAGAGCCCACAGCGGAATGATCCAATTGTGTTGATACATTGAACCATGGGTGCTGTGGAGCAGCCTCCATTATTTCTTGCACACTCATCAATGTCTTGGCAGCTGTAGCCATTTCCTTGCCAGCCTGAAAAGCA
Source organism: Atrichornis clamosus (assembly GCA_013400975.1). Lineage (NCBI taxonomy): Eukaryota > Metazoa > Chordata > Aves > Passeriformes > Menuridae > Atrichornis > Atrichornis clamosus. The sequence goes on from WBMZ01011320.1 coordinate 139,598, forward strand.
GCACAGAAAAGACTTTAGAAAGAAAATGCCTGGCCTTTTTGGTTTCTTCTTTGACTTAATCTTTTCAGAGAGCACAAAAATACAACTTCAGAATTCCACCTCACTGACACAAGAGAAGACCTGTACCTCTTGGAACTGATTAAAATTAATAACTGCCTGAAAATTAGGTTGCAAACACAACAAGGTAGAGATGTGTGTGCAAGAATGTTTTATTTTTACTGTATTCTGGATATTCCTGTATCAAACACACTTTTACCTAAAGAGGATGCAGTTCTGGTCTAGTGCACGTATGTACAATTTCCAGCAAAGTTTTATTGGCACTTCATTTAAATACTTCAAAACCTCCTCCCATAGACACCACCTGCCCAACTCAGGAAGAGTAATCATAGATTATATGGTTTGAGGGGACAATCGGATTTTTATATTGCCTTAGGGCAGTAAGCATGTGGATATTAGCACACTTCAGACCTCTTACATGAAGGTGATTGGACATGATGGACAGGAAGGCACCTGTGGACATGGGGTGCTCAGGTTAGGATGGGATAAATCGTGCATTAGACTCCACTGCTTGCATTACCTAGATGACACGTAACCTGCAAGTATTTATTCTCTAGAATACAGACCAAAGCATTTGATGGAATTACTCTCATCTGGATCCTGTGTCTGTGCTTATGACACATGAACAGCAGGACCTACTGCCACCCCATCCCACCTGAGAGCATGGAAGGACATGATACCTGTGGGGCAGGGACCACATGAGTAGGAGCCTGGAGTGTTGTGGCACTGCACAAGTGGCTCCTGTGAACACGGAGGATTAGGGAGGCTGCATTCATCTATGTCAGCACTGCAGGCGGGGCTGCCAGGAGGGGACATCCAGCCAGTGTCACAGATACAGCGGTACTTGGGCTGCCGCACAAAGCATCACATTACATACTTACAACATTTACAATAGCCAAGACAAAGAGCAGGAGGAGTTAATGTCATAAAATGACTTTCAAACTATAGCAAGAAAGCTTTCAGAGCATTATATGGCTTGCACATTCTGTTTGGTAAGTTACTTCAGTAGTTTTCTCAGTCTATTTCTTACTCTGAATTTACTTATGTAGATTATGGAAGCAACTCAGGCTCATCCATTATGTTCATAAAAGAAATCTGTAATTCACCCCAAAGCTCCCAATGTAAATAAGATCAATTATGAACTGTACATAAACATAATTAAGAGTCATCAGCTTGCTTTTTAACCAGGGCAAACAGATCAGTGTAAGCAACCTGAAATCATCTTGGCTGTTTTCTTTTAATCAAACTTTTCAGTAATCTGTGCAATGTGCAGCACTGATGTTAAATTGCAAATACATGTTTTCTTTCAGGAAAACAGTTTTCTCTCTAGTAAACTTTACTAATGACCAGATTTCAGCATTTATCTAGTTTGGTCCAATTAAGGCTAATGGGAGCTTTATTGTTGATTGTCACAGGAGCAGACACTGTTAAGTCAACACTGAACTCTTTTGAAAAGCTTTCACCACAAAAAGTGGGCAGAAAATAAGTGATGAGTTGTGAAACTTCTAAAAATAAAGCAAAGAAATTATTTTATAGCATAGTACAATAAATATGTGCTGTGACTGGAATGGTGCATGGGCGTATAGAAGTATTAAGGAGTACAGGCTTGGCTGGGTAGTTTTGGAGGGCTGCTCTGAGTGGAAAGAGCCAAAGCTGGCATGGTTCTTCTGTCCCTTTGGAGTGAACACCCTGTACCCACAATCTCGCCCAAATGGAATGAGCTGGCTTGCTCCAGAAGAGCACTCAAGTGTGTGCTAGCATCCACTCAGTGCACACGCTTGGAAAGATTGGGCCTGGAGTCAGACACCACATCCAGCTGACAGTGAGGAGCACCAAAGATGAGCAGCAGCCACCTAGTCACCATGCAGCCCTGGCAGCTTCCAGGCCACTGGCAATAATGTTCCACTGGTATGCCTTTTCCCAGGAAAAACCAGATTCATGGTGTTTGTCCTTCTTAATCAATTAAGTAGTAAAATATTCTAGCAACTTAGAACTGCCAAAATAATAGACAGAAAGAATACTATATTTCAAATAAGAATTTGATTTAATCAAAGAATATTCCCAAGCTCCCTATGGATGTAGTAGTAGACTTAATACTGTGACAAGTACCTCTAACAAGACATAAGACATTTTTGATTCTTTCTGCCATCATTGGGACAACAGAGAGGTTAAGTTATGTGGTATAGTGGCATTTCTTGCTGTTTTTCAGCAGCAGTATGTGCTACACAGTTTTGTGGTGCTCAGCATTATTTGCTGCTTATTCATGCTGTGCTGTATACTGAGATTTATGTGTTGTTCCTTACCCTGTTGGGCTGATCCCTTTCTTCATCTACACAGAGGCCATGCTCACAGAGCATCTCAGATCCTTCCTGGCAGTCATCAAACTTCAAGGCACAGTGAGGCCCATAGGTTTCTGGAGTACAGGAGCAGCTAATAGTGAAGAGGACCAAAAAATCAAAATTTTGTCTTTCTACTGCTGTTGAAGATTGTTTCTTACCATTCTCCACTCTGTGGGGTGTTCCTTACAAAGTACATATTTTTACCTGCACTGACAATCCTGTAACAAATATGCACAGAGGCACGTCTCCTGTACAGCAGAGACTCAAGGATCATATGAGACTTGTGTATATTCATGACTGTCTGGCCCTATGGGAGAATCTACAGCCTTTCATAAGCATAAATCCAGAAAAAAAGAGAAGTCTAACATAAGACGTAAACAGAATATGGACCTGGAAAACCCCACTTCAGTAATAGAGCACCTAAACTTTCTGTTTCAGTTTATGACCCTCATATGATGCCAAGTGCCTAAAATCCTACCTCTAGCAGAAATGCAGAAATGCCATGTCTTGCCCATCCCAGAGAGTGGGGTACCTTCACACCTACACCACAAAAAGAGGCAGCTGCTGTCTCAGCAGTGCCTCAGCTTTTAGAGATATATGGTGGGCAAGACGTGGCAATTTGGGGTTGCTGGGATGGGAAGAACAAAGCACTGGGTTGAAGGAAGGCATTATACTGGAGGACCTGGTTTGAAAGCTTCCAGACACATCACATTGTTATTTATAGGGCAGAGCTTAGTTACAGCATTTTACATATGTAGTGGAACTGAAATTGGGAACTTAGCCATTGGATAACATTTCCCTTTTCTCTGGCTCTTTATTCCCACATAGACCAAATCTGAGGCTCTTAAATAGAAGTGAAAGAGATCTAAACCTACAGAAAACCTCCTATCAGATCACTAGCTTCTTATTAAAATGACAGTGAGCCTCTCACATGGATGCAAGTTATATGCTGCAATGTGTGCAGCTTGCAGACACATATGGCAGGTACACACCCTTCTTGGATTGCTTTTAAGCTGCCTAATGAAAAATACTCTGTAAAAGCATTTCTCTGCAGAATTAGAATCAGGGTATTCCAGTGCAGCTGACCTGGACCTTGGAGCAATTTATATAAAGTAAGCTGTCCCTTCCACCGTGTCACATGCTCAGCTGAAATAGCAGTTTGATAAGCCAATTGCAGGTAACTAAACAGTGCACCCAGGACAAGCAACCCACATGAACTTGGGCTGCAAAAACCCACAATAGCTTAATGCTTAACTGCAGTCTGCAGTGCAAGACAACATGTTCATTATTGTAAGAAACAGCAGGCAGAAAAACACCTTCCCATCAGTGCAGGAACGTAGCCTGGGCAAGCACAGAGGCAACAGGTCAGGGAACCAGATGACTTTTGTATGTCTAAAGTACATTCAGAGCTTCATGTTCAACTCCAAAGGACACAGAAAGGCAATCTGACCATCTCCAAAGGAGGAGGACAATGGCACTGTCTCCTGCCTAGTCTGGCAAAGATTAATCTGCTTCCCATGTGAAGTTTCTCAGAGAACAGCTTCAAGAAGTAGGTCACGCTGCAAGGCACTTCAGCCAAATAGTGATGCACTGCTGCTTGGCACTGCCTTGGTTCTCTCACATGGCTCATGGCATGTTGTGATGAGGCCCCTGTTATTTCGGTTGTGAAACAGAATGATAGACATGGGGACTTTCGCAGCCTTTCATCCAACTGATGCAATGTTCCCTTAAAGTTCTGATTGAGGAAGGTGTTTCCTGGATACCTGCCCTTTTTCCTCATACTTAGTGCTTTCCTGAGTTACAGGAAAAGCATGTGGGGAAAGAATATGAACAGGGAGTGAAGACTGCATTATGTTCCATTTCATGGTACCTAATCCAGTACTTCCCAGCAGCTGGTATTATCTCTGCAGACTACGGAAAGTCAAATATTACCCTCTTCTTTACCTGCAGTCCGCACTGGTGTATATAACTATGCCAGAGCAGGAGTGGGGTGACCTGGGTTGCTGAGTCCCAGAAAGCTTAGCAGCAATGTCCTCACAGTTGTTGAAAAGAGACATGTCATGCTCTGCCTGGAGATGGATTTAGCATTTGGGGAGCACTCAGAAATAAGTAAAACAATATGTGAAGGGAGCCTGAAGACAGTACAATGGACTTGGGGAAGGGACTATATAATAATCCTGACTGTGTAATGCAAAAGCAGTAATATTAAGGTTTGAATGACTTATGAAGAGGTATAAGTTCATTTAATGAAGCACTGATACAGCAAGTACCAAGGAGGGCAAGAAATACATCAGGGAAGCAATTTTGAGGAATCGTGACTGTACTAACACAATGACAACACTCGCAAGAATGGCAGACCTTAAACCTTAGTTTAGTCACACACCTGTACACCACACCTCTGAGCACAATAAGAAACAAATAAAGGTAGACTGCTTTGTGAGTGTTGTTTCCTTTACAAATATCTGTTGCAGGCAAGCTAGAAACATCCTTTAAAATCAAAGAAAAACTTACAGGAAGCATCATGCACCAGTGAGACCTCAGCAGACTCTGTGTTAATTCTGAAGCATGAGGAGCACTACAGGAGAACTTCCTTTGTGTGAGGTTCTTCCAAGAACTGACAAAGCACTATAAGCCGGTGTTACACCAAGCAAATATTTGTGGGGGTTAAGATTTTTGTGCTGAAGCAGGAGACAAAACGCTTTGTAGAAAGCTGTGGCATGCTCTCCAGCCTGCTTGTTCCCTTTGCACAGGGATAGCTTTGTATTATATCTGAAAGTTATTTATTTAGCAGATTATTCAACATTTTGCAAAATAAGACACAGAATGTTCAGGCTGGCTTGCCCTGTAAGCAAGTGCATGTTTCCTAAGGAGCTGGGCACAGCCAGAGAAGGATATGCTCCAGGAGCCTCATGTCTATGGGGCTGGGCACACAGGCAGCCCAGGCATCCCCTCAGCCAGCTTTTCTCCTCACTTTCTGCCTGGCAGCACTGTGCATTCCTTGCTCTGCTGCTGTCTCAGCAGTGCTTGTATTTTTGAAGGGAATGAAGGCATTTCACAGAACTGTTTCTGATTTCACAGATTATTCTGAGTTGGAAGGGACCCACAAGGATCATCAAGTTCAACTCTTAGTGCATGGCCTGTATGGAGATTAAATCCATGATCTCGGTGTTATTAGCACCCTGCTCTAACCCACTGAGTATGCTGCGAATGCCAGTAACCAAGGGTGCCCAACTATTCAGGAGATTGCCTACTCAAAACTTTTGCTGGGCCAAACCTGTTCACCTCCTTCATCTCCTCACTCCCTTGGATCTCAAGCAGTAGGAGGTAACAGAGGGATGGAACATGGCTGTGCTCGGGGGGCACATTGGTGAGTGCTGGTTACAGACCAGCATGAGCATCTCACCGCCCCAGCTGCATCCCAAGGTGCAGGAACTTGCCATTAAAGCACCTACAACAGTGGGGAGGGTCACTGGAACCAGTCTTCACTTTGCAGCCCTCTCCCCTGACACGGCTGTGTGATGGATCTGGTTCCTGCTGCTCTTCTTGAGTCAAAGCAGGCAATGGCTTCGAAGGGTCTCCTGTGTCTGTGGTGTTAAGGATTTTGTATTTTCTCAGACTGCAAGGGATTATGGTGCATAGATACTAAACAGGCTAATTTCTAGAACTTGTGCTGCAGGTGTGGTATGTGGTACAAAAATAGCAGATTATTCTACACAGGGTGTTTGTGTCTAGTTTTGAGGAGTTACCTGTAGCTGCCTGGTGTGTTCACACAAGTGGCTCCGTTCTGGCAGCCTAATGCTGTTCCAGCAAAAATCTGGCATTCATTAACATCCACTGAGCACAGGAGGTCCTAAGATGAAATGGAAAACCAGTTTATTTTCCAAATAACTGAGAAATGAAGCAAACCATGGAGCCAATGTTCAATATAGTTTTCAAAGATATACAAACCATGGTCTGTTATCAACACAGCTTCCCCTATGAAACATAATAACAAAACTTTATTTTTCAGCTGTGTTTCTGTGACCCTTGCTATCAGTCAGATGGGGATAAAATATTTCAGATGTAGAAAGCACGTGAACAACACATTATTGTCGTCCCCCTACTTTCCAACTAGAAAAAGACTCAGAAAATTTTCTTTCAAACTGTTTCTGTCAGGAAAGCACATCAATTTTGACCCACTTTTGAATAACTTTGAAGTTGAAAGCCTTTGAGAAGAAACATGTAACTTTTCCATCTCTAGTGCATGTAACAGCACCATTAAAGCATTTGCCAGTAAGGTCTCTGGATTTAAAAAACTCAGACTGGCACTGATTACTTACACCCCCATTTGTCTTACTTGTTTGAGATTGAATACATATCCATCCCTTCCCCCACTCTGTCTCTATCCTTGTGTAAGGTCAACAGCAAGGCACACAGTTCAGTTTATTGCTTGGCAAAAAACAGACGAGTTCTCTGCTGTGGGAACTGCCAACCATCACTGACTTCATGGGCCATCGCCTGCATGCAACAGTGCAGGGTCTGGTTTGGGCTCCTTTTTTAAATATATAGATATAGATAGATATTGATATTGTTGAGAAGTGAATGTGTTGCTCTCCAACCAATGAATGATACTGCTGCCTTGCTTTTCTGTATGTCTCACTCTGTCCTGAGGAACCTTAAAATGCTGTGCTTTGTGGCAATCACACTAACCTCGATGTAGCCTTACAGTTAAAATGCACACTCTGCTGTCAAGGAGGCTAGAGACTCACCTGCCAGTTGCTGGGACAGAGGCAAAAGAAACCATCCAGTGAGTTCACACAGGTTCCTGAGTTCTTACAGGGGTTACTACTGCAGGCTCTCCTCTGCATGGCCTGAAACCCAGGAAAAGAGCAGAAAATGAGCCTTCTGCTTAGCTGGTGTTCCATGAGCAATTATTTTCATGACAAACCTTTTCTTTTTTTTTTCATGTTCTTTCTTGGTTACCCCCCTCCCATTTTTTTTCAGTAAGGTTGCTTTGTAAAGGTTTTGAGCTGTTTCACTTATCCCTGTACAAAATAATGATGCTGTGATTGGTCACACACAGAATGGCTGCAAGCACTAAGATGAGAAAAGCCCTGTAAAAAATAAATATTAATGGAGACTGTTCTTTGGCAGCAGACTGGGAGTCTAGATGGAGGGTTATCTTATCTTTTTTATTTCATGGGTGACTCATCTGACAACTGCTTTTACTGGCACCTGTAGGTGTGGCTTGTCACAAGCTCATTGGAGACGCAGGTGACAGTTGAAAATTATCTAGTTCCAATACAATAAAAATCCAGTTTGAATTTTAGGGGCTTTGTCTCGACAGACTGATGAAGGAAAAGTTTACTTCTCCTTGGTGTCTACTTGTTGTTCTTGAATGTACAACTGTTTTTCCTTTAAGAAATTCAGACTCCTACACAGTTTATATTTTGCAAGAAGGCATACCACCTCCTCCACAAATCTTGGTGCTTTTTTTAATCTTCTGTTACCAAAAAAGGCTTTCCTGAGGAATGCATGAGAGGAAATAAATCATTTAGCTATTTAATCATTGAAACCTCACTTTATTTACTTGGGGCTGGAATTTTCTTTTCTAATCTCTAGTTTGCTTCCCTACTTACCTGCTCTAAGCTTTGAAGCTTGTTATCGAGACCCATGATCTGCAAAAGAAATGCAAATTACATTGTGCTTGGTATGAGAATGACCACAGAGGTACCTGCTGGATAATGGTAAGCTAATAAAATATTGTTCTCTGAGAAAAGAGAATAGCTGGTACGTGATACCAGGTGACAATCAGGTTCAAATCAGACCCCACTCACTGTGACTTTGGTGGGTTAGGCTGTTCAGAAAATGGCAGCTTAAATATGTCCCAGCTTGGATCCAAAAGGCAAGACTCAGTGTTGCAAAGGTGTGTTCAGGTGCTCCAAGGGGAGAGCGTGAATATTCCTGTGGGACTGTTGGAGTACCCGCAGGCGTGCGAAGGACGGAGGTCTGGGACAGAGCGCCGACAGCCAAGAGAAGGATCACCAAATCTTAGTGGGTTGTAACCACAAACAGCAAGCTGACACTGAGTCAGGGAATATGATGGGTACCTAAAAGCACAATTTCCCTAAAGGAAGGTCTCTTAGGCTATAAAATACTTTCCAATAAGGAACTTGTGGAAAGATTGTAACAAAAGACACAAATCAGACAATGGTTTCAAAATCTGATGGAGAAATATTTTCAGGAGCATAAGTCTTTTCTTTGCACTGCAAACCCCTATAGCCCATTTCACCTATGGAATGGGATTTCTGAGTAACAACTATGAAAACATATAAGGTCCGTTTCCAGAATTTAGTGGAGTTACGCTTCCATAAATATTAGTGGATATAGTCAATACATATGCTGACAATGAACAAAAGAAGAATAGAAAAATCACAGTAACTGGAAATTATGGTTCAATTTACAGAAATTTTCCATTGTTTCCAGAGTTTCTGAATAAGTATCAAAATTAAACACAGATTCCAAGCTAAAGTTAAATACAGACTCTGCTCCAGTTTCCTGAACTGGGTCCAGAAATACTAGAACAAATCAGGTTGTTTAATTTCAGTGTGAGGCATGGAAAACGGGGAATGCTGGAGGAGGAGAACACGAAGGTATGGCTCACCTTGGAGGTCAGCAGAGTAACCTGCTGGGACACGTTCTGAGAGGCACCACTGGCTTTTTTAAGCTCTTGAATCTCTGTGTTACTCTCTTTCACCTAAAGTTAAACAACAGAGATAATGTGAAACAAACTTTGACTTTTCAAAAGCTTAGGAAAGTTTTGTCCTTGCATAACTTTACTATTATAAAGTCCACTTAAATACAGAGAGACCTGCTACATACACAATTTAATCTTTTAATTATCTTCTGTGATGACATGATTACTTTACAAGTCTGCAATAGCTTACTTTCATATTAGACTACTGATATAGATAATATAAAATACAATAATACAAAACACATCAAACATGTGTGAAGACAATTTAACTATTAACAAGGCAAACTGAAAATTAAAATATATTAAGGGAAATTAACTATATCACCTGACTAAAAAGTTCTGCAAGGTCTTCTTCATTAATTTTTACTTTCCCCAGTGGTCCAGTTCTGAATTCAATGTTTTTGCTGGAGCCAGCATGGAACACTAAATTGCCCTGCTCTGAGGATAAGCGAGGCCTGTTGCATTATGAAAAAAAAAAAAAAAAGAGATCATTTAGTTACACATATCTGCCAAAGAATATGTAAAATAGAGCTGCAGTAAAGCCATTCTGTTCCCATTACCAGCACTTCCAGGCCACCATATCAACAAACACATTTGCAAGCAATGGTACTTACTGCTCATCATAAGTGGTTCTTTTCTGCCTCGTTTTTCCATGTTGGTTTGATTCACAGCTCAGTCCAGTGAGTAATAACACAACTAAAAGCCCAGGAGCAGGAGCAGCCCAAAGCATTGCTCTCCTCCAGCTGTCCTTAGTTTGAAGTGAAACCTCCAGTGCTGGACTGGGTGTTGTGAGCCCAGGTGCCCTTTGCTCTCACACAGCTCTTGGTTCACAAGGTGCCCATTCTGCTGCCTTGTCTTGCAAGGGTGAACTTTATCTCAGATATCTTAATTAAAGATTGACAGCGTGCAAATCCCCTAGACATTAAATGCATTTTTCTCTTTTTGTCTTTTGGTTTCAGGAGCTTTGAGAGATCATGAATTGGAATCTGCCTGCATTTTATCAGTATGTCTTTGCCCTTTGTACAACTGAGCACCTCCGTGTCCCTGAGCACCTTGTAATCTGCAGCTGGCTACTGCAGGAACGGCTCGCTCTCCCACAGGCTGCACCACATGGGCAAAGGAAAGATTATTTGGCAGCACTAAAGCACATAAATTGTTACAAAAATCTTCCCCAACTCCACATATAAAATCCACAGTGGCTGGCAAGGAGTATTTGTTTTGAAAAAGCAGCTTCCAGTCAGTAATTACAACAGCAAAGTATAATTTTAACCAAATACAGTTGCTCTGACTGAAGGGTGACTCAGTCCCCAGATGCTGAGGCCCAGGCTGTTGCTGCTGAAAGCCATGAGAGGGTCCATGTCCCACCTCCCTTTTGCTTTTGCCGGAGTCTCCATATTCCCCTTGCACAAGACTTTGTTGTTCTTCTTGCTTAGGGGAGTTCTGTGCATCTTTTCTTTCCTCATGCTAGGAGCTTCCTCAACCTCCAGGTCTAACAGCATTCTTTTTGATTTTCCTTTTTGCTTAGTAGACATCTTGTTCAGGTTGTTCACATTTCAAAACTCCACTGAGAAGAGTAGCAACAGTTGTAGCTGCTCTTGCTCCTAGGTAACATCAGCCACCATCCACTGATCCTTGAAGTCCCAGACCTTCCTGGAGGCCATGGAGCTCCTGCACTTCCTAACCCTGCCCAGACTTTCCTTCTGCTCCAGTTTGTACTTGTTACCTCCAGTGTCCCACAGATATGCAGAACCGGCCCTGGAGCAGGGGGATTGAATGAACTCTACAACTTTCACAGATGGAAGCATTACGAGGTCAAAACAACCTGGGAAGAAATTGGATGTGGTAACAAAAAATATTAATGTCACCTCAAAAAGAGACAGATGTAGACTGTGAGCATGAATGTGAAGTCAGGACAGCTAATGGTGCTGTGGTAGTGCTGTCACAGATAACTCGATCTTTACTGTGAGCAACCATAATGCCTTAGATTATATCAGCTGTATCCCACCACCTCCACTATTTCCTGTTGTTTGCATAAATTTTCAATTTTTATTATCTGTGCTTCAGAAACTTACCTTGGAATTGAGAACAGCATCAGCCTGCCGGCCACCTTCCTTAAGCTCACACTGACTGTGATGCAGGTAACCCAACACTCCCTGCTGCTGCCAAGGGATCCGGAAGGGCACAGCTGAGGCTACTCCTGAACCCACAGGAGACAGCCCATCCCAGGTACCTACTGGTGCAGTAGAAGCAGCTCAGCTCTCTGGATGTTCACCTGCCTGTGGCCTCCAGGAGTCTATCAGCTGTTACTGCAGAACAGAGGAACCTAAGGAGAAATTTTCATGTGTTGTCCTTTACCATCATAGGGGATAGTGTTTCCATAAAAATACAGAATTGTATCCTCAGCTGCTGGAAAAATGACTGCTCCATTCAATCCAAATGAGCTGGGTTTTTTTATACCAACTGAGAATCTGTCCCTCCACCTTTTTATATTTACTATTATGATTTTGCTCTGGAATAGCATGGCATAGACAAATTATCAATGTTTCTGTCTAGTTGACTGGACACCTTCTGCCTCTGGGTATGCTGGTACTGCCCATTAAACTAGTGCTCGTTAACATTCTTCACGTCAGTTCTGAAGTCTGACTGGTGGGGTTTTTTTCTCTTTTTGTTTTGATTTGCTTTTTGTTTTAACAGTTTGCTGAGCTTGTGTAACTGTCAGTTGAGTGTCAACTTGAATAAACTCTGGGCCAAGTACACCCGCACTCCTTAGCAGGCTGGCTGAATGTCTGCATACTCCAGGAACTTACTTCCACTAAGTCCATTGTATGCTGACAGTTTCCATCCTGGCCTTCGGCTGTGGCCCACAGATTCCTTCCTTTCCTCTGTTCATTTCATTTGCACACTGAGTATGCATTGCCCCACTCTGCTGCCTGTCAACCTTTGATTCAGGCTTCCCTTTCCAACCAATTGACTCCAATATGCCAGTAAGCAGTGAACAGTAAACCATAAAGGATGAAGACACGGCTGCTAATGCAAAGAACAAGAAGAAATTCACCTTCCTTTCCTGTAGGCTTTATAGCTTAGGAAACGGCCTGAAGACTAGCTGACTTTGACTATGCACTGATTATAGGATGGAAAGAGAGTGCTGGACATCCACCTATTTGCATGACACACTACTTTCCATTTCATTAGATCTTCCAGATTTTAGTTAATTTACTATTTATTCTGAGTGAATGCACCTTAGGCTGGCCAAATTGAGAAATCTATAAACCTTCTTAAGGAGAAAAATGGGTCCACACCTTCTAATTTTACTGTAATATATTGGATTGAGACATCATTTTTGGAGGAACAGAATGGAAAACCTGCAAATGTCTGGCAGAAGAATAAGGCTGTTCTTTCTACCAAGAAGACATGGCACAAACTTACTCTTCTGGGACAGGTTGTTCATTACCTCCCTAACATGAAGGCTCAGAAAACAGCTCTAATGAATATAGGTTGTGTGCAGATTTGGCAAGAGTAATGGAGTGTTTGTCTCTAATTCTTGTTGAAGTTCATCCTGTACTAGCAGGGCCTACAGTTTGCCACCATCTTGTGTAGCTATGTGAAATGAAATGGTGGTATTCCTCTACTTGTCCAGCAGTATGTGCCTGCAATGCAAAGATGCTGGTGCAGAAGACAGGAGTTGACTCAGATCATGGCCAAAAATTCAATATGCATTCCATACTCCTAGGAAATAACTCAGATGCATGGACATATCATCAGTCTTTGATAACGGTACCTTTTTTAATGGAGGAAGGGCAGTAATTGGTGTGAATCCAATCCTGGCTGATTTTTAATGGAAGACAAACAAATAATACTTTTTTTTCCCCCTACAGATGAAAAAAAAGATCCCTGATATTCAATATTATCACTCAAATATTTGCAAGTAATTATAAATCCAGCCCCAGAGGATTAAATCCCAAGTAGAGCACATTTACCCAAGTTTTTCCTCAGCTGAAGTCATATCTTTCAGTACTTCTATCTTCACTTCCCTGGATCCTCTTTCCTCTAATAATATTCTAGTGTTCAAAAGTGACACACAACATACGAAGTAGCACTGTTGCCCCCAAGGTATAAATGTGCTAATTTGTGGTGTAAACCATGCTCCATATTGAACTCAGCACTTTCTGTGTGTCCCTACAGCTCTGAGACAACCAAGCACTAGGCTGGTATTAGCCCCTGTGCAGAGGACCAACAACAACAGGGTTTATATCAAACACAGGTGACTCTGAAAAATAACATGCCCCTTGCTGTCCCTTACCTATAACCACCAGCCATCACTTCCTTCCTTCTCTTCACAAGTATCTGGAGAGTTTTATGGCCACAGAGCCTTCCCCAGGGGCTGCAGCTGCTGCAAGCCTCCACTTCCCACAACCCTCCTTAAGGATTTCTTTTTCTTCTAAGCATTCTGCCCTCTGACACCTGCTTAAGATTCTGCTTCCTCAACACAGTTGATGAAGTTCATAAGTTACCTGCTAATGAAGTTAAACTAACTGGCCAGGAAAATGAGTTTTTCAGTTTTTAACAGCAAATGACAGAGGTAAGAGTTTTGATTTAGTTAGCTACTTAAGCTGAAATTGATCTACTGTCCCAATTCCCCCTGGATTCGTTTATCACAATGAAGGTTTAACATGCTAGTATTTTACTTTCCTTATGAGACTTTTATTTTAGTTCTTCTGTCTTTCTGATTTTTCTTCATACACATTGTTGTTTCTACAAACCACCAACCACTTTGATGCGGCCTATTTTCCATTTCCTTCTTTTTTGAAATTAGGTTCATGAAAAGCTTCCAGTCAGTTATATTGGCTTTGTTCTTTTCTATTGATTATTCCAGTCCTTTTACCACATTCCAATTGCTTTAACACACACTGGAGTTATTTTTAGGGACTTCCATTTGCACAGCCACCCTTCTTCACTAATGACCCTACAGCCATGGTGGAGCTGGCTGCACAAGCTCCCTCGGATTTATGTTCTCTAACGCTGGCTTTCACCAAGCTCAGTCCGAGCTACGACTGTAAAGCATTTGCTGTGTGTGGATGCTGTGGTTACAAGCACTGGCATTCTGTCAACACACAAAATAAATAAGAGTCGTCATCCTGGGTCAGTGGCCTGTCTCCAACAGTGGCCAAAAGCAGATAGGAAATGAAGGGTATGTGAAGGGGCAAGCACATACAGTACCTCTCCTAGGTACTCTCCTGGCCTCCAGTTATGTGCAGCTTGGGAACTGCTTCAGTCAGAAGACTACTTAGTAGTCTCAAAGGATTTTTCTTCCATGAACTTCTCCAGTCTTCTCCTTCTCCCCATGCTTCACCCACAACAGGTGTACAAAGAATGAGTAATGCCACATGGTAAGTATGGTCAATATATAGTCAAAATGCCAATCAGAAATATTAATTCGGAGAAGAATCCCATTTTTAACTGTATTATTTATAAATAGAATGAGATTAGTTCATTTTTAAAATATATACAGGGCAAACCTTTGAGCTAATCAAAACTATTTATTACTATCTATGTATAGGAAATACATCAGTACCATCAACATGCTTTGCTTCCAAATGTCAGGTGGTAATTTAAAAATATTTGAGTTAGAACAGCCCAATGCATGGAAAAAAGCACAAGACAACCATGCTCTCATTGAAGCTGGAATTTCAGGAGGTATTCCTGCATTTAAAATCAGAGACATTGCCCACTGGAAGTCTTCTAGGGACATTTTTGCTGCAGTTTCCTGAATCCTAGTGAAGGTATCCAACCAGAGTGGCCATCTGGCATTCCACCCAGCAACTCTCTCACTAAAAGTCATGTGTTGCACTTGATTTAAACTCCTCCACCTTTGCTTCTTGCCTCACCTGAGCTCTTACCAAAAGATTCCTTGTCCAGCTTCCTCCCACTGTCAGAAGAACCAGGTGGAGGAAAGTCAAAGAGAACAACCCACTTGTTCTTCACAGATGACTGCCTGGCCCTCTAAGGCCATGTATTTCTATTCTCCAATGGCTATATAAATTCCCCAAAAACCTTGTAATAGACTGAAGATAAAAATGACACAAATCTTGTCATGCTCTTCACAATAATATTTAAATTGAAATACTCTCAGTACTCAGTATTTCATAAACTTCCCCCAAAGAGGTTGTAATACTACAATACTCATGTTTGCACAGGCAAAAGGAAAATGGCTACTGGAAATCATTTTGGGCTCTGTGTCTAGTTTTTATGCTTTCACATTATTTCTCCTTGGATATTTCTCTGACCAGTTCTGCTTAACACAATATTTATATAAGACTGCTCAGAAATGCCTAGTGCTCTTAACCAATTACTACTTTGTCTCCTTCAAATCCTTACTAATATGGCATATTCTTTAAACACTATGCAGAAAAAAACCCCCAACACTTAAGTGCTGCAAACACGTAAGAGACAAAATATATTAAAGTCCTAAGGAAAAGAAATATAATTCAGTATTTATACAATAAGCCAAGTGTTTAACAAGCAAATAGAGCAGTAAGCAAATAGAGCAGCAAAACCAAAGGGTGAGCTGAGAATTGAATAGTTCAGCCTTGAGACGTAACAAATATTTTCCAAATTTTCTATTTATTTTAGAAACGTGCTAAAACAGAATTGCACAGTCACTGACACATTGGACCTGCTCAGATTTCTACTGAAATGTCTCTGTCAAAACCAAAATGGGATTTTCCTTGACTAAGTTTATGAAATACAGTTATCACCGATCAGTGTTTTCCCAGACTGCAATAGAGAGATTCCTGAAAATCCTTATACTTCTCCTATTAGGGCCAGCAAAAAGTGAGATTAAAAAAGCCTCTGGTCAGAAGACTTACATTCACTGCATGGAAGGATGCACTTTCACTTAAAGCATCAAAAAATATTCAAACTCACTGTATTAAACAAATGCTATTTTAGTAATTTCACTGCTAGACAGATTTCTTCACGAGTATGGAGACTAACTAAAGTAACTGATAGAAACTAGCTGGTGTAGGGAAGATGTGTAAGGCAAACTGCAAGCTTCAAAAATGAATGCATAAATACACCACCACCAAATACGACACCCTTTTTCCCAGTGGAGCTTCTCAAGTTTGAGGGAACACAACCACATCATCTCACTCAGATGATGAAGTGAATTTCAGATGTGCACAATGAGTGAGCTACAAAATCAAAAATCAGATTCTGGAAATCTCCCTCCCTTTCCAAAGCTGTTTTCCAGATTTTACTCCTTCACCTTTCAGTTGCTTTTGTAGTCACATTTCATTGCTGTGAAAATGCTTAAGCTGAAGTTGCAAAGTACAGTGATGATGTAGGCTGCAAAGTACTTAGGATTAGGGGACTGCTTGGAAAAGGAAGCAACACGATCATCAAGTGAGGTCAAGCAGGTACAACCCAACAGAACTCAGTAAACCAGTCTATTAATGACAAACCAAGGGGATAAGAAGCAGTCACTCAATTTAGCTGCACCGACATTACAGGGTTAGCAGGGGTAAAATACACAAATATCTATTTACAACTCTGAAGTCTTTCAAAGTATTTCCTTAAGAAACAGCTCAAATTAGTAAACAGATTCAGTCTTCACAATCACATTGAATTAAAATTCACTGTCAACATGTAAGAGGCTGTATTACTGTATCAGTTTTAGGTGCAGCTAAGTAAGTTTCAATCTACATTTTAATTCTGCTTGCTTACAAGTGGCATATAAAGCATTAAAGTATGTTTTACACATGAAAGAATTGAAAATCAATTGTTAATTTTTCCAAGTGTTATTATAGTGAGGCAAAATGAACAGACTACATGGTTTAGCAGAAAGAAATTCCAATCTATACATAAAATATCCTTTGTTTTCTTACCAATGTTTGGAACATGTTAGATAGCAACAGATCTCCACACTACCACATTTCTCCCACGAACAAGACCATATAGCTCCCAGTTACTGACCTGGCTGATAATCTACACAATAACTACCTGCTCTTTGCAGTTCAGTAGATAGCACAGTAGTACTTTTTTGCCATTTCAGTACTACATGAGACCAGGTGAAGACAGAGGACAACCTCATTCTTCTTTAGAGCTTTGTCCAGAGCTCCTTCAGGAGAATCCACTTCCATTTCTCTTTTAGAGCTGGGGCAGCCCAAGCAGTTAAAATGATCTTGGAGAATAAGACAGGCTGAAGTAGGTCAACCCAAGCTTTTCTTGGTTTAACAGTCCACAAGCAACATGCACATCAAGACTGAAGAAGAAATACACAGGAGTCAGCATAAGATAAAGTGTGGCACAAAATACCTACACAAATTCATTTTGAAATTGTTTTCAGGACTACAGCAGATGAGCATAGTTGCAGTATCTCTGCAGCAGCTCTGTTCTCTATGGTCTTCAATTTCTCCTGCATTACCAAGCTCAGATGCAACATACCATGACTGTTCCTATGTCATCCCACGCACGAGGGGGAGAGGGGCAAGAAAAATCAGTCATTTTCAGGATTGGCAACTTTAACTTCCTGCTTTGGTGCACAGGAACCACGGTCAATCTACAAAATCTTTCTGTTTTCTGGCACATCAGCTTCCTAAAGGATGCTTGCTAAGTATCATCTCACATTTTCCTCACTCAAGCTGTTTTTAATCTAGATACCAATGTGAGGAAAAATAACAACTGAAACACATTTCTTTAGAGGGCTTTCAGTTTTCCCGTAATTTTCTCTATTATTTCAGAGATATTACACTCACAAGACTTGATAAAAACTCCACTGAGTCCAGCTCCCTGAGGTGCTGTACAGCTGTGGCACTCAGGATGGCCGCAGGCAGTGGTTTCATCCCAACATACACTCCTAACCCCAGTACTGCTACCAAGATTTGTGAACAAATTTTCAGAAGAAGCCTACACAGTTTTCTCCAGTTCTTACGCCATAGGAGCCTAAGCATGCAGCTTTTAAATTTTGTTATTGTAGGTCTTTGGTAAGAAGCAATGATCTTTATGTGAATAATGTGAGAACAGAAACAGGCAAGTTGTTGTCAGGACTGCGATAATCCTGAAATATTTTTATTCAGCTGCACCTAAACAAATCATTCCAGACAGATACAGTTGGGTTCCAGAATCCTACAAGTATTTAGAGAAGATGAGACAAACATAAAATAAGGATAACACTGTCTTCTTAAAAATTGTATATAAAATACTGAATTTAATAGTTTAATGAGTTACAAAAAGCACATCAAATTTGCAGATCATATATACAGTAAATCTTTTTGGAATGGATCACTGATATTTACAGATGAAGACATTTTATATGTAGAACTTGGCCTCTGTACCTAATTAAACAGCTTTGGCACAGTTTTACACAGTACCGACAAAATGGTTTTAAGATAAAATAAAACAGTCTTATCTTTTCCATTGAAGTATTTGTATATGCTGCTCTTTTTCATACTGCAAACTAAAAAGAGCATTTAAATAAAGAAATTAAATCCTGGAAACTTCCATTTGAATAAAACACCTCTACAATTCAAATCCATCATGAAAGCAAGTTATTAAAAATACATCAAAACTGTTCAGCAAAATGTCTGGACAAATACTTCGGCAAGCTCTGGTTTTTGTCCAGCTTCCATCAGCTTTCTCTTGAAAGATGGAAGTATTTTCTGTCACCAGTCCATATGCATCAGATTCAGGTTTTAAATTATTTTAGTAGAATGGAGATCAATTTTGCCACCACATGTACATTGAGGCTGTTTCCCAGAAGACGATAGCACTGCTTTATTGTTACCTTTTCAGGAAAACCTAAAACAAAAAACATATAGTGCAACATCACAAGTCTGGGTTTGTTCCAACTTTTTAGTCTAATCCTTTTTTCAGTGAACACCTCTTAATGCAGTTATCACAGATTGCAGCAGGATTCATCCTCCCTCCAGTACCCCCCCAAAAATCCACACAGTTACAAAACCAATTCCCAACCAATTCACCGGATTTTGATTGGTTCTTCTATTAGCAATACTGCCATCTCTAAGGATTTACAAGAAGCTTCAAAACGTTCCTCTACTGTGTAACTAATGCTGATCTACCTCCCCTTCAGAGAGCTCAAAACATCCAGCAATCTCAGGGAGGGGCAGCAGCACTAAGCCCCTGCACGACTGCTGCTCTAGATAACATCCACAGAAGAACACGGCCACAGCAGGAAGAAAATGTGACGATTCTGCAGACGGCCCAAACTGCACTTCTCAATAAGCTTTACACTTCCCACATGAGCCCCTCTAACCAGTTCAGGCAAATCACAAATCTCTCAGTGCAGTATACCACCAGGACAGATTAAATGATGAGCAAGGCTTATTTAGTGAGTGATCAAGCAGCTTAACAATTTTCCATGTAATTCAATGCTGATCCTGTTAAACACACTCAAGAAACACAGAGTGCATCAGAAATGTCCTTCACATGGTAAGTGCATGGAGTGGCAGAAAGAATGGAGAGCCAGAAAAAAATACACAGGTCCAGGTATTGTGGAAGGGCTGTGTTGTGTATTGAGTGCATAGCCAAAGGTGACCAAGCTCCTGAGAATGAAGGAGTTTCGAGCAGCCAGCTGGTCTGCTCTTACTGTTCTTGCTTGCATTCTTACCTTACTCCACTCTGAGGTAAAGTGCATTTGCTTCAAACTGAGTGGAAGACGAACAGCGGTGGTGACTAAACTGTTAGGGTCATTTAGTAAGCTGCTGAAACTTGACCACATTCAGTTACTTGATTATTTCCTAAGAAGAAACACCTAACTTTGACTTGGGGGTCACCACCATCCCAATTAGCTCAGATGCATAAGCACACTGTGTGTGCAAGTAGTGATATGTATGTTCTGAAATTTTCACTGCTCTTCAGAAAAAATTTTCTTCCAGAGAGAGCTCAGGAGAGAATGTGGATGGACAGTTGCTGAGCCAAGGGAGGCTCTGAGGAGGAGTAGGTGTCTGGGAGGAGTTGTTCCATCCTTCTCTGCCAGTTATTAATGCCTTGAATATGGATTGCTTTGTAAACACATCTTCTGCCAGCTCCATCCACTCTGCTGAGCTTCCTGGCACTCACATTTGGGCAACTATTCTTCTGCCTTTGGAACAATCACTTGCACTCCCACACACACTTCCTCAGACAGAGGTTTCACATTCCATTGATGAATAACGTACAGAATCAAGGCATTTTAAAAGAGTATATGAAAACAAATATGTATTTATACACACATACACACAGGCAGCTATAGCCCAGGAAGCTTATCTGAACCCTGAAAATGTCAGAATTTCTCCTTCTGCCTCTTGGCAACTGAAGGCCGAGAATTAATTTTCAGAGGTCACGGTTTCCTTTATCCCAAGCCTCCTCCCTCTAACTGTTAACATTGTCTTGCACCTTCTATCTTCTTGGCTCCAGAGGGGCCTGCATCAGAAGGTCAGATTCAACAACTCCCAGCCCGCTGGCACTCGCTGCACAGCTCTCACTGCAGCACTTATGTCACACACACTACTTGATGACACTGAGATCTTAACCGCACGTACTGCCCCACCATGCTGCCTTTTGTTTCCTAATAGCTTGCATACATTGCTAATAACAAAAATGGAAAACACATCCTGACATCACTCTCATGAAAGCAGGTCACAGGTGCAAGAATGCTCTGACCACTTTTAATGATATTGCTGTGGGACCCACCAGAGTGACTAAGACAAATGAACTGAACTGCTGAACTGCAGTGCAATTACTATTTATACATTTAGATGTTAAAAGCACAAATAAATCTGGTCATGTTCAGAATGAACAATGACTTTAACTCTGAACCTCTCATATTGAAAAAGGCCATCTACTTCTTAAAATACAGAATGATTTTGACACAATCCCATTTCTTCTGATGCTACTGTAGCTGCAGTTAGCAACAGCATCTGTCACAAAGCTCATGACAGTCTGTTCACATAGTTTTCAGCTTACAGTTTCCTCATTCTTTAGTTTCTTGGACCAACAACGTATTTGCAGTGGGTACAACTCCAAGCTTTCTGTTTTTGAAAATTTCAGCCCAAATGTTGCTTTTGAAAATTTCAGCCCAAGAAGTAGCAGAGAAATTATAGCACATTTTGCTCTGAAAATATCACATTTCACAATAATGACTTCAAGTTTAACATGGGATAAACGCTGTCAGGGGAACACCCTTTGCTGCAGCCATAAATAAATCCACTTTCAAAAAAACTCACAGCTTGCAAATTCTCAAAGAAAACTGAGATTACGGTACCTAAATTCACTAAAGATTTCAATCAGCCTAGAGTCGAGTAACACTTTTTTAAGCAAAAAGTGGGAAATGTTTTAAACACAAAGAAATGTTAGACTTGTGACTCAATGCATTGGGAAAAGCATGTTCTGCCTATGAATCAGGACTGTATGTGAGAGGAAACCACTAAATGAGAGAGAGGCTTGCTTTATGTGTCATCAAAGTTGGAAAAGTAGCATAGAAAGGGCAGGGAACTGCAAGAACTGTAAAACAGTTATATTAGTAACTGCCATAATTATGGCAAAAGGGTACTGTCCTCTGAGAGGTGGAATCCCAACCAGAAGAAGACATGGCTCTGCTAAATAAGCACATCGTACATGGTGATGATCTGGATGACCTCAAATTCAGAAGCTTGACTTGTCTTTGGAGTTCAGTTCTGGTTTGCAAAAATACTGAACCTCACAGGTGTCTCTGAAGATGAGCTCTGAACAGAAAATACGGTATCACTCCAAGCACTATGAAATTATGAAAGTCAGATTTCACAAACTGCTCACCTCAAATTAATGGGGTCTTCCAAACATAAATTTCTCCATTGTCTCAGTTCTCCCTTTATAAAATACAAGACACATTAACCCTACAGCACCTCTCAGGGATGTCACAGACTGATTTAACAGTTAGAAAATGCCAATACACAGTTGTATTTAAAAATAAAAAAGAAAAGAGAAAATGGGCAATTCTGTGCTCAAAAGAGATCTTGAGCAGCATGGTAAGCCTACACAAGCCCAATCCAGCTCTTTTTAGTTCAAACATATTGACATCAGTCTACATCAGTATGGAACATAGCTGTGCTAAAATGCTGTCTGCAAATAGAACAGATCTATTAAAGAAGAGAGGCTATGAAAAAATATTGCATGTTGGTATGTAACAACCCAGCACACTCCTGAAAATATTCAAAAACAAGTAAGCTTAGTGCTGGCAACTCTAGCATTTCACCATGTAACCTTGATAATGTTCTTCAAATGTAGCAATTTTGAATATAGCAAGTAAGAAACAAAAAAACTAAACTGTGAAAGAAAGACATAGAAACAAGCCACACTCCTCAGAACTCTACATCACCAAAAAAGTAAAAAATATAACCAATTACTCAAGGTCAGTGCTGTCCTATTCTCTGAGCAATCCAATTTAGTGGAAGGGGTTTGGAATTAGATGATCTTTAAGGTCTCTTCAAATGCAAATCTTTCTATGATTCCATGGATGCTTTTGTTGCTGAGTGACAATAAATTGATCTTATGTGATGTCAGTAGGCCAGTTTCTTAGCGGATAGTAACAGCTACACTTCCCTGCTTCCCTTTCTTTACAAGGAGAATTCTGATGAACTCATTTCAGGTTTAATTCTTGTTGACGTGTATTCAGTGTACTGATATTGCTGAATCTTGTTCCTTGACTCCTTCTTCTTCACAAAAGAAGTGAGAAAATGAAGTAACTAATCAAGGGCTAGGGCTGCCTTTTCTAGAAAACAGAGATGACTTACTAGACTGGTTACTCCTAAACAAAGAACTATCTGTATCATCTGAGATTCCCTTCCTGTGAGCAGCTGTAAATGTGAGGAAAGGAGAAAGCAAGAAGTTCAAACACTGAGAACCACAGACCTCCTATACTGGCAGGATATATTGATTTACCACAGTTGTGAGTAACACTGGCTGCTGAGTAAATAGTTTCAACTTTAAACAAAGGTATTCCTTCATTGCAATTCACTAAGAGCATTTCGCATGCCAACACCTTTTTCTTAGCTTATGAAGATAAACCTCACCACAGAAGTTGGCTCTTACAACACATGAAAAAAGCTAGTGGAAATTCAGAGAAATTCAAGGTTAGCCAAATAACAAGAATCAATCAATCATAAAAACTGACTGGTCTGAAAAGAAAAAGCAAAATAAAAAGAATGGGTTAGTCCCAGTAAAAGAAAATACATCTGCATTTCTGAAGAATGATGTAGAAATGGGTACTTAGCAGCACATACCAAATTCCAAAGGGAATCCATGAAGATTTGCTATTTCTCTTGGGGTAAAGTACCTCAGTTTTAGTGTTGACAATCTCATAAGCTTCTCTTCTTCTGGTAACTCGTTGATGTGTTTAAACACTGATTCAAGCTATGAAGAATATAAAAAACAAGAGATATCACTGATGCAGGCCAAATATGCAAAATTTACAGTCACATCCTAACAGAATATTCTTTAATTACCACGGTGCCAAACACAATAGCATGTTTTGCTTGAAAGTGTAATTGGCAAAGTGTTTTTGCAGCCAATCTCAACACATGGAGTTGTAAGAAAGAAATCAATGTTGCCATAAGGATGCTCATAATTTCTTCCTCCAGTTCCAAGCTATACCAATACTTAACGAGGCAATCAAAGAACTACAAACATTTGTCAATGACAGGACAGTGACTCAGTATAACTCAAAAGCAGACCCTTCACACAAATTAAGCAGCATGGATGCAGCTGTTTTAATACACTCTGAGATTATCCTGAATTCCAGAGCTGCATTCTATTTATGCTTGGAAATGCCCTATAATACTAAGGAACAGCACAGAAGTGCACAAGGCAGTGCTTGTGTACAAAACAGGCTTTGTGAAAAGTATCTCTGAATGCTGATTAATCAGTACATTTATTACCTTCCCCAATGCCTAAATACCACTTTGCTGTGAACTTAGTATCAACAGTAGAACTTTTCAAAATACTCTTTCCAGATAAACAATAATTTTGAAATTCAAACATGTTAAACATCTGATATTTACTGAATCATCTGTGTACAAAAAAAGGCCTCAATTCACAACACTGTACTGTAGTTTATCCACAGAACTAGTCATTTTTCATGTTTTCACACAACCCTGTGAAACCTCCCTATGACATTACAGATAATAAAGTAATAGCAACTCCTATTCTCCTCACAGAGAGGCACAGATAAAATTTTGGCCTAAACAAACTTCTGTTTAGGAACACAAAGTAAACCAATTGGAAACTCAGTTGCCATAAAACATACTTTTAAAAGCTTTTTTTTCCATATATTATTCAGAATACCAAAGGAGAAGACAGAAAAACCCCCAGCTTTAAAACAAGTCTCAAGTTTTAAAACAAGTCATTCTATTAGGTTAGTCTACACACTTACCTGTACATCTACTGCTGTCTG
Organism: Atrichornis clamosus; assembly: GCA_013400975.1. Taxonomy (NCBI): domain Eukaryota; kingdom Metazoa; phylum Chordata; class Aves; order Passeriformes; family Menuridae; genus Atrichornis; species Atrichornis clamosus. The sequence goes on from WBMZ01011320.1 coordinate 164,154, forward strand.
CAGAACTGAGCCTGTCCCTTCTACATAGTGTCCATACCTTAACAACAATAACAATCTTAAATTAGTATTTCCACTGGATCTCATAGTATTGACAACTACAAAGATGCAGGGAGCTTACTTAGGTTCCTTTGCCTTGATTAACAAACAGCCTCCTGGACAGATAAAGCAGAAGGCCTTGTTATAAACAATGTTAACCCCTCGAGTGCAGTACCCTCTGAAGGTGCTCTCTGGGGATGGGTCTGCACGCAACATACAAGGATTTATCCACATTAGTGCCTTATACAAGGCTACTACACAACGCCAAGGAATTCAAGCACAGGACCACCAAAAAGAGTCATCCACATTGCCTAAACCAATTTTACATTAAGGCAAAATGTGTTAAAGGTTAAATGGTCCCAGGGGTTCAAATCAGCTCTCCTTACTCCAAGGAGGACCATCAGTGTGAGCCTCCAGCTTTCATGACAAAGCATTAGGAACAAAGTGGTTCAGTCAGGTTTAACTTTTGTTTGCTTGAGGATTTTCCACTGAAGGAAGGGAGACGTGGCCAGGCATCCATGCAGAGCAGTAGAAGAAAGAAAGAAAGAAGAAAAAACTGAAATCCAACTGATCAGTAAGCAAATTTACATTCTAAAGCCATATGATAGTTGTTTTGCATGCTTTGTGGTTGATTGCATAACAACATGTTTACTCTGGAGTCTCTTCAAGGCTACCATTTAAATATAATTAGGGCTTTCAAAACATGCTCTGCTGGTCTAACTACGGCAGTTTGAACATTCTGAACAAAAAGAGACTGAGTCAAGACAACAGATGGCTTTGCACTGTGGAAGAACTTCAGAAGATGCCCTGCTTCTTCTGAAGAGGGATGTGGTCTGCAACAATCATTTATTGTAGTCTGCAACAATCAGAGATACTATTCTCTAGTTTTATCTGTACATCTGTAAAGACAATCATAAAGGTCTTTTGTTCCACTTGGGACCCATTCCTAAAGCATGGCACAAGTTAAGTTTCAAGCCTTTCTAATTCCACAAGGAATAAAAGAATACTTTCCCTTCAGCACAGACACAATGACCTAGAATGTCTCAATCTTGAGTATTTCACCCTCAGTTGAAAAAGCTCATGATTAGTTCTGCCAATAACTGTCCGAGCAGCACTCATTTTAAAACAAAGTGCTTGCAAATCTTCCTCACGATCAAAAGACCTAAACACTTATGCAGATTAAATACATGTGGAATTGGACTGTGTTGTAAGTACATCATCTTTAACTGGTTAGCTGCATTCTGAAAATTCCTTAACACCAAGGTTAACAATGTAACACACACAGCACTGAGGAATCCTCAACCTCTTCCTCTTATATAACATCTGATCATGTTTCAATTTAATATAACTGAGCCAAAATAAATGAGGTATATTTCAAAGGGCTTTTTAAGAGTTTTATTGGGAGAAATAAATACTCATAACTGGCACTAGAGTAGAGAACTCATCCCCCCAAAAAATCCAGTTGGTGTCCATGTGGTTTGGGAATTGCGTGTGCATGTGTGCGTGTGTATGTTGGTTTTTTAACACAAATGTGGGCATATGACTAATGTAATCTTAGCTGGACTGTTATTAGTTATTATTGTAGCTGCTGACTATAAAAAAATTACCATTCCTACCTTAGACCCAGGTCATAATTAAATTTTGTCACAGTAGAAAGATGATGCATTGATTTTTCTGACATTCTGACAAGTTATAATGAAAGAAGTTGGCTTAAGAAATTGCAGTCTTCAATCTTCATCCGATTCAAGATTCCCTCCCTCCTTTATTTCTGTAAGCTCTAAAAAAAACCTTTTCATTTCATACATGTATTATTCTGGGTATATTGCGTCCTATATTATGACTGACAAAAAGTAATTTCCACAAAGCGAGAGAGCATTTGTAATAGTGAGATTTACACTATTTTGAAAGATACTGCTTCTCTTGTCAATAGCACATCAAAAATTTGAAGTATGTCCATAATGATTATATCTAGAGAAGTTAGATATAATTTTCATTTTCTCTGTCCTTTAAAATCCACAATTTCCTCTCAACACTTCAGTTACCACAAAAATATTCCTAGGAGAAACCATGGTGTTGGTAGTCTCAAGAACTCAGCAATCATTTACTAAGTGCCCAGGAATCCTGTGTCAGAAGGACACACAGAATTACCCGCTTGATCTCTCACGCATTACAGGCCATTATATTTTGCCATATACTCCACCAAAGCCTTTCAGAAGACATACTGGTACAGCAAAAATCACTCATGAAGTATCAGTGTTTGAGGTCCCCAAACTAGTGAGGACTGAAGAAGGAATATCCAGATTAGTTCTATCACATAAAGCTTGCTAGAAATATCTGAAAAGCAAAGAGAAAAGGGAAATTTTTCTCCCACTCTCAAAGCTGTAAATGAGATTATTACATTGAGAACCATGTTGGCAACCTTCCTTCCCAAAGGCTCTTAAAAAAGGGAACTAAGATGGTAAATCAGACAGAACTACCACCACCACCACCTCCATATCAGCAGAGGGGCAACAGTCACATTCCCCTGGTGTCAGATTTCCCATACTATGCATAGAGACTTGATATTAACTGCTCAGGAGCCTCCTTCAGTATGATTCTGATAAATGTAACCACAAACTACCATGAGGTATTCTAGTGAAACCACAAGTGGCCAATTACTTTTGATGACACTCAAGGCATACATTAGATACATGAGACCGTTCTGGCATAAGGTTTTTGTTTGACTATTCTAGTTAAAAGAGAGATACCATGAGATGCTGACTCCCCCAGACCTCACAAGAGTGAGAGAAAAAAGTCACATATATATATGTCAATGAGAGCTGGGGGAAGGTCTCTCCTGTTGCAGAAATTTCAAACTTTTGAAACTCTTTTTCTTCTTTTTTATTGTCAAAAGTTGCAAATCACAAAATCTGCAGGAAGTCTGTCAATCTGGCAGTCTAATTTCTACTAATTAAAAAAAAGTTACAATTAGTTTTAACTCATTGTCCAAGCCATTTTATTGAAACGTTTGCAAACTCAAAAAAATAATCCAATTAGAAAAATTTATCAGTATTAACAACTCCTGCAAATTTCCAAACTCCATCTGCCATGTTTCAATACAAATGCATTCAGTGCAAAAGCTCCTCACCAGTTGTCCATGGAGTTTCAGAACACTCACCAACTTCCAGAAGTGAAACTAAAAATTGCAAGGTACAAATCAGAAAACTACTAGACAGAAAAGCACTGATGTTCCGCTCCATCAAATGTGATTTGTAACGCAGCCACCTAACTGGTTTCATGACAATCCCCAGCTATTCTGATCTACACAGCTGAAAAATCCAAGAAATCAATAAAATGTACAGTGGAGACAGATTTAATGAGGAATGGATCTGTCATGCATGACACTTTGTAACTTCATTGAGCAATATAAAGAAATTCATTAATGAATCAGCACTATACCAGTCTGCTGGAACCGTATTTCCGCAGGGGTAATTAAGCTTCTGTGAAGGTCAACAACAAATGGCAACTGTCTTTTGTGAATGCCTTTTAGGAGTGGGCACATCATGTTCTGCCAGACAGATTCTCATGCTGGCATTCCACTGGACCAGCACTCACACTATATAAAGAGATTTCTTTCAGAGGTCTAGTTTTTTTTGATGAAACACCTCACTCGATCTTGTAGGACACAAGCTTAAATACACTTAAAATTTCAGGACATGATTTAGCAAGACATTTTCTTGGCAACTTACCCTTTTGTAAAGCACGTGGATCTCCGGCAGGTGGGTTTAACAATGTCTAACAAGAAAGCATAGCGCAGTAAGGCCTTTGGGGGTAAGAAATACTGACTCATTTCTTCATTTTCCTCTTCCAAGAAGTCTTTTAGCATTTGAATAGAGGAATCATTATCCTGATCATGTTTCCTTTCCATTTCTTCTACTGTTTCAAGCTTAAACAGAAAGGCCCCTTTTGGTAAACTCTTCTTGCTGTTGCAATCCAGACCAATGTTTGGTTCCAGATTCTTCTCTTCAGAGGACAAAGTAGAACTGGTTTCACCCACTTTGTCAGCAACTTTGTCCTTGAGAAAGTCTTCTGGATCCTGATCTGGGAATCTTGTCAATATCTAAGAAGAAATTGTGACAAAAATAAAATTTAAAAACTGTATTTAATAAACAACTTGACAGCCAACCATACAGAAAGAATTCCTTCAGGGATGCTCAGAATAAAGCAAGTAACCTTTGGATGCTATTTTCATGAAGATTTCAAAAAACAGTAGCGCCAAGATTTGCTGACCTATCAGCAATGGTATCAGGAATATTGTCTTTGCAAAAAGACCTCTCCAAGTGCAAAATGACTTGTTTTCGAGACCACTATCAGGCTAGAAAACACCTCTCCCAATGGTTTAAAGCCATCTAAGCCACAGACATGCACATCAGTCCTTCCAAAATTCTTCAATCCAGGCTGAAAAAATGAGACAAAATTTAACTTTCCTGTTGGTATCACTGTTTCTTCTTCTCCATTCATCAACACACACCACTAAACTGAAAATTTAACCCGCAATATTCATGAAATGAAGCAAATTCAAGTAACACTAATAGACTCACTTGACCAGGAGTTTGAAAGGAAAATGGTTCTTGTTGAAGCTTCGCAATTAGAAAATATCGCAGCCTAGAATTGGGAATGCCAAGCTGTAATCAAAATTCAGAAGCCTTTAGTCCATATGATAAATAGACATAAAGTGGTTTATAGCATCAGGCAAGTTGCCTGCCATTATATACAGTAACAGAACTATGACATACTAATATATTTTGTGACTTCAGAGGTACCAGTAGTCACAGAATCAGAGACACATAGGATGGTTTGGGTTGGAAGGGACCTTAGAGATCATCTAGTTCCAAGCCCTCTCCCATAAGCAGAGACACCCCACACTACACCAGGTTGCTCAGAGCCCCATTCAACCTGGCCTTGAACACTTTGAGAGATGGGGCACCCACAACTTCTCTGGGCAACCTGTTCCAGTGTCTCAGCACCCTCAAGGTAAAGAACTTCCTCCTAATATCTAACCTAAAACTACTCTCTTTTAGTTTGAATTCATTCCCCCTTGTCCTGTCACTACAAGCTCTTGTAAAAAGTCTCTCTCCATCTTTCCTGTAGGCTCCCTTCAGGTACTGGAAGGCCACAATTAAGTCAACCCAAAGCCTTCTTTTTTCCAGGGTATTCCCTAGGTATTAATTGATAATACCTAAACACTTGTAACTTCCAAACCTAGGCATTTCCAAGGAACCAAGTGGACAATTATTCTTTGTACCTCATAGTTCTGACTTCCTCTGTAAATGAATAGAAATGTAAACAAAATTTTATGTGATACAAGAAAAAAAAAATTACATGCACCATGATTTCTTGGAACAGGTACTATCGGTCTTCTATTAAAAGCAAAGAGGTCTGTCTTTGCCTTTTTGAACAAGGAATTATAAGACATTGAACAATTAAATAAATCCACCACAACTGGTTTTCAAGCTACACTCAAATATTTACGTTACTTCACTGATTCCAGTTAGTCTTGCACAATCTGAAACCTCTCTCAAACTCTTTTTTCAGTTGCCAGGGTAACATGGAAACAAAGCTCCTCCTCCCAGAAAAAACGGTCACATTTTCTGTGCTGGGAAATTCACAGGCACAGAGCTTCTGAAGCAAGGAGGCTCCTGCAGGGAAAACCACCTTACTGGTTACAGTGTAAATTCATGCCTTCTTAAAAATATCAAGTGGTAGCAAAGCAATATGGGGCTAGGATCTGAACACAAACAGCAATATGATTATGCCAGTATGAGAAATCAGAAATCGTCAGATGGTTTTCTCATTCAAGTGTACCTTCAGCTTTGGGTGTGACTCTTTTCTAATACAAAAGATCATTTTCAAGTGTTCTTGGACTCAGTGCACTTTGAACAGTTAAATAATATTAGAGCAATCTTAGTACTCACACAGGTTGGAGACAAGAGAAACTCCTGATATTTAAATCCACATGTAGCTAGTGTTTGCAAAAGTTCATTTCTGAAATGAATCAAAAAGCAATTACTCCACAATCTTTACGCCCTTTTAAAATCCCAAATAAAAACAGATTAAATTCAACATCATATGTACTAAGGCATTCAGCGAAATAATTGGACAGCAAATTACTGATATGATGTCATCCATTTCTGAATTTGAGAGACAACATACAAGGTTCAGTGTTAGTGACTATTATACTTTCAAAGGCATCTCACTCCTACTGCAGTGCAAATGCTCCTTCAAAAAACACCCCATCTCTAGGAGAGTAGTTGCAGTGTGTCAACATGGAAAGTAATCAGAGGGCAAGATACTGTCTTTATTGGGAATCATGAAACAGGAGACTAAAAACACTACTACTAAATAGCTGTGCTCACATACACAGCACCAGCTAAACCTAGCAAAAAGGTTAACTCACAGGATGACAAAAATCGGTGGTTTTGATTATAGAAGTGACGTAGGACTGTACTTTATATACAATGGAAAAACACTGTAAGGGAAATAATCTTAAAAGGACTTGTCTTTTGTATTCCATGCAGACTGCACTAGGCTAGGACTATACAAAAGGCCAGAGCTGTGACCTGTACCTGGCACTATATGTGACACTGCATCCCAAGTGCCGTAAGAGGAAACAAGTGTTCTAAGTGTGGTGTTTTCTGAACTACAGCTTGTCCCAAGCACTGGCCAGCAAGGCACAGCCTAGGGAATCCTGGGGTCTACAACAGAGTACCGCGAACACTTAACCAGTGAGAGAGCTGAGCATGACTCCCAGCTGTCTGCCACATTCATCAAGGAGCATGATATGCAGGGTGGCTGCTCTCTGGGTGCTTTAAGGAATACTATGGAAAGATCCTACTCTATTCCAGCAAGAACTGAGAAGGAAGACTACAAGTCTCTCATCTCTTGTGACCAAAGCAGGAGAGAGAATGCTCCTGCTGTCATTGGGTAATCATAGTGACACCTTTCCTCTTCCACATTCCACACCAAGACTATATACAATCTTCTTATGTATCTCTGAACCGTTTGATGGCAGCCCTGAATCAGAGATTATCTACTACCAACAAAGGTACTCAGGAAAGCCCCTCAACTGTTCAGTGGTCTTAACACAAGGTACCATGGGCTCCTGTCATGAATAAGCCCCTGAAAACTCTGAGTGTTATTTTTCTTTGAACACTAATATTGACCTTTTCTAAAGGAAACAGGATCATCAAATAAAATCAATGGAGTCAACCCGTTGCAACATATTTTATCTGCTTGGAGAAATAAACAGTTACTTAGCAAGTTCTTTTCACAACCTCAGATTTTAATTCCTGTCCCATTTCACTCTATTTTGTTAACTCAAATTCATGAAATAAATATCCCACCTTCTCCTTATAAAGAATATATCCTTTTCACAAACTAAAACCTGCATTAATAGAGTTTACCTTGCAGAAGAGGATTCAAATCCTTTAACATTTTCTAAAAGTAGGTATTTTGGAAGCTTCTGAAGCCTATGAGGAAAAAAAAGCTGATCAGAGTAACAAGATGTAAAGTACATTATATTCATCCACAGATTTGTTTAACTTTAGAAAGATCAAAGTATTTCACATCATGCTAGCTGTTGAAGTTTAGCATTCTTAAAAAATGTACCTCAAATCATTTCAAACTGAATTAAAAATGTGGACTGCTGGTAAAAACAACAAACCCCCACCTACGTTTGGATGAGCAGCTGTACCCTCTTGTACTCCATGCATGTACTTTTGAAAATGTTTATTGCTCTTCATTTCCTAAGCACAATATTATTATTCAACAGATTAAGTGTCTAATATGAAATATAATTGTTGGGGGAACACCAATTGCTACTTAGTCATAAAACTGTTGTTTGCAAGTGCTTGTACCTGAAATCGATGTCAAAATGTCACATCAACTTCAGTGAGAACAGATCAGAAACACTACTCCTCTATCTGATTTAAGACAACAACATGCTTAGATTTTGAACTGCAGACATTCTCTATTTTCTATACTTAACTTTTTCATTTTGATAGGGGGAAGGGGAGGAGGTGTCTGAGCTGTAGCAAGATCAGTGCAAAGATCTGAAAATAGGCACATTCCAAAACCAGCATATTAAATCTCTGGAGAAATGAACATGCCCAAGCTGTGCCAGGGACTGTTCCAACAATTTAGAAGTATAGATGATTCAGATTCAAGTCTCTGGGAACACTCAGTGGCACTGATTAATTCTCTAGTAAGGCTAATGTAGACACAGAATGTCTGTCATACACTGGGATCTCAGAACAACATACAGAAACAGGAGACTAATGCCCCCAGCCAGCAGCTCCATGCTTACTTAAGCTAGTGACTTCAGACTTCCATCGGTTCAAATCACAGCAGAATTTTTTTAGCATGTTTTTAACTACCACTAATTAAAGACATCACATGAAGCATTAAAATAACCAATGCGTCTAACAAGAAACTGGAAAATATACAAGATACAATGCCAAATTTAAAAATACTAAATAGTGAAAAAATAATGCTACACAGAAAAAAAGCAGCAGGAGCCAAATTCCTTGCAGAGGACTGGAGAGTATATCTGCTGGTATGTTTACCCACACTCGTCATCATCACCTACTATGAAACTTCTTTTTCAGCAATACATCCAGAGCATAGCCTGAAATGCAAGTGCTCACAGAGGATCAACAGGCGACAGTAATCACTGTACAAAGAGTAAGTGTTAAGTACTTAGCAGGTAGTAACATTAAAAATGTGTCTGTAAAAGCAGCACTTTGACGTTTTAGCATTGGATTTCCCAGGTTATGGCTTGCACATGATAAACAGACAGTATCTGGACCATTTGACTTTGCTGGCTGGGTGCTCCAAGGACTTCCCAGGTCTTTCCAGATCTTGAAACTGTCCTTTCCATACCTCCAGTATTTTGTCTTCCTAGGCTATCTCTGAGCCTCATTTCAGCAACATTTCATTATAAAAGGCTGAACAAAAGGTAAGAACATCCAGGAGATGAGAAATTATATTACAGTTTCCATAAACTGCAGGCATGCCATACAAATTTAGAATGTAAAGGGATAATTCGCATAACAAGAATTTCCCTTTTTTGCGCTGAAATACTCCATACTTGTCTGACAAACGTATCATATTCAAAAACTACATAAGCCCTATCTCGGTACAACACAAATCCACCAGAGTGGAATAACTCCGCAGAAGCCACCATGTTGAACATATTAAGACTGCTTAAGGCAGGTGCTGCCTCAAGAACCCAGCCCAAATGAGATAAGGGAGATCAGCAGAGTCTCGTGGGGTGTTGAGATAAAAGCGCGACAGCCAAGCCCAGCTCCTTTGCATCGTCACGACAAAAAATGTATGTCCTGGAGTGTCAACAGCTTTGGTTTTGAGAAGGAAAAGCTTCTGCTGTTTATCCAGCTAAGCAACTGGGAAGCAATATTTTCGTATTAACGCACAACAGTGTGCTAAAAGCAGCCGGCCTCTTTCAGTGGAAAGGAATCTTTAGTGGAAAGGAGGTCAGGATTCCTTTAAGGATACGGAAGGTACTATTATTCTGACAAATTATTAACTTACATAGTATCTGCTGTTTTTTACTATCATTTTAAAGGGTCAGTCTGGAAACTGTTTCATTACTTGTTCCACAAGACATCCTTTGCAACTTCTGAAAAACTCCCTATTTTTGTGTCTCTGCCAAGAGTGGGGGAGTAGACATAACCTTTCTTTTTACCTATAAACTGTCTAACTTATTGGACTACAGAATCTGTATTGTGTTTTGTTCTGTGTTCTCTGCCATAGATTTCTTATGCAATCCCTGCCAAGCCACTCAGCCCTTCTGTGTCTGTGTTCTTTTTCTGCTCATGACAAGGGCAAAGACAAAGTTCCACTTAATGCTGTTGGCTGCAAAAAGTTTCTAGAAGGATGAAGACCCTTTTCTCCCAGTGGTAACAGCAGTTTGAAAGAAAGGCTGTTTGGTAATGGTTTCCTTCTGTGCAGTAAGCATTCAAAAGGAAAAGGGAAAGGGACACCAAATATCCCTTTGTCCTCCAATCCTGAGAGCAAGATTAACTAATGGAGGAATATATAGAGAACAGCTGTCCCAGTCTCCAGATGAAGCAAAACTGACAGGAATGGTGTCTGGTGGACTATAACTGAGGTACATCCTCAGGCTCATGCCAGTTGGTGCCCACTGGACATCTCAATCCAGAAACACAGATTTCTGCTTGATTATCTGCCTGAACAACTGCTTGCTCTGCTTCTCCAGGAAGAGTTCTTACAGTGCTAGGCATCCCTTCCAAAAAAAGACCATTTGCATTACTTAGAGCTGATTTTTAACAGTCTCAGTAAGAACAACTTGGGCCAGCAAAATCCACTTTGGATTTACTGTTTCTAAATTTAAGGCACAATTAATACAAATAATTATCGCTGTTTTATTAGGAACTGAGATCTGACAAGGATACTGTTCAGACAACGCAGTGCTATTTGAATTCTTTACTATTACCACTGAAAATAAGAAATTGTACTACAAAAATACACAATCTGCCCCAAGGTATCTAGAAGCAGCACCAGAAAGACAGAGACTTTAAGAATCAATGAAAGGGGGTGGAAGATGCATTGCATTGTACAGTCAATAATATATTTAAACAAACCTTAAAATAGTACCTCTTCAAAAGACGACTATATGTTAAATCTAAGCTTTTGTAACCTGGTACTTCAAACAATTTTCATGTTTCCATGAGGCCAATAGGCAAACTATTATGTTATCTATTCCTGCTTCTACACAAAACCAATGCAAATTTGATGTTGAACTGAAAATAACTTTTTTTTTTCATTTATGATATAGCCACAGTTTAAACAGGCATGCAATAAAAAGGAAACCAGACAATGAAAGCATATACAGTAACTATGAGGTGATTACAGCATTAGTAAAATATAAGTATTTGCAACTTACATATGATCTGAAACACAGAAGACCTAGTTACAACAAAACCTAGTTACAACAAAGGCTTTAGAATGAAGGTAGAAGTTCATTTATACCTCGGGAGAATATCAAGGATATAGAGAAAGCTCTTCGTCCGTGGATCAGATACATCACCTTGCAGGCCAATTCTAAGAAAGAATAAAGAAACACCTGCATATTACTCAGAGCAGGTTGACATTTAAGTTACATTTTTCTATAGAATGCTAATACTTTTTGCTTTGAGTTTCAAAAGGGGATTCTGCAAAAGCATCATGTACAGACAGGAGGACCTGCTCACAGAGGCAGTGCCCTAAGAGATGCTCTAAGGAATGAAAGTCTGCCCCTGGGATCCATCAACTCACAGCGAGGTTAGGATTGAAGCATTCAGTAATGAAATTCACTCCCCTGTCTGCAAAGCATTTAGCATTCTGGTCTTGTCCAGCAACCCTTTGAATATACTTGGCTCTGAAAGAACAAAAAAACCCCACTGGGTTTCTGGGAATACCCTGCTATTTTGCACTGAATATATTAAATTATTTCTATGAATTAAAGGCTCATTGTTCACCATTTTGCAGGATTGAGCCCCACGTGAATAACTTTGAAACCAATTTTGTAACATTAAAATGGGCAGATTATGTAGGTTACAAAAAATGATAACAATTCCAGGCCTGTGTTTCCCTAGCTTATACTTGTATTAGCTCATAAAAAAAGACTAAAACCTTTGTAGAAGAGCTTTAGCATGCATCTAAATTAATCATTCATAGACAGATTTTTCTTTCCATCATATTATAAAGAAAAAAATCTGAACAAATGGTTCCTATATACATCATAGGTTTGCCCTAATTAATTTTTTATAATCAGCACTGTTTTACAGGGATTTCTTTTTAATCTTGGAGCACTCAATGAGATACCCTTTCTTGCACAAGCAGTTTTATCACCATCAACAGACCTTTTTCATGATGCTATTACTCTGCATGCTTGCAGTTGCTAGAATTTTACTTCCACTGGTCACTGCAGTCCAATTACATGAATTACAAACTAATCTGACAAATAATATCTCAGCAAACTCAGTCCTTAATCAGCAAGATATTTCTCTGTATCATCCACAAAATCATTTCAAAGCCATTATCCTTCCAGTCTTGTCTAAAATAGAAATATTCTTCAGAATAGACTATCTGTGTGCATGTGCCATTTTCTAAAAATAGATTACACTCTAAAGTCTTAGGCAGAACTGAGAAATTCCTATCCTCATTCTAGAGCTAGAGCTGCCCCAGGAAAATACTAGCTTGATATCTAAAAGGAAAGACAGCACTCCTAAACACTAAATTTCACTATTACAGGAACGATACAGTACACAACATAGGTGCTGTAATAAGCTTACTTTAACTTAAACTGAAATAATATATACATATGCAAGAAATGTGATCAACAATTAAGATGCAAATTACTGCATTTCTTTCACTTCAGTGAACATTGTGGTGAGCAGAGCTACATCATTTTTGCACAGGAAGAGTAAGATACACAGATGAACCACACAGAGTGGCACTCCTGAAAAGATTTCTCCTTTGACTGTACATAGTGCAATAACTGCACTTTTTTCCCACGTGTGCTATATCTACCTTGTAAATGGCTGACAGGGAGGACTCATCAAAATCATATCAATAGATAATCTATCAAATTCTTTCAGTGTGATGCCCTGAAAAAGGAAAAAAAATACAAGAATGTTGCATGTTGTAAATGGTATGAAACTCTCAAGCCATCTTTCAGATCAAACTATCCCTCTTACCTCCACCATAAGCTTCCTCTAGCAAAAAACTACCTGATCTCCCACTTGACCTAATAACCATAAAACACAAATATGCATTCACTGCTTTGAATATGAAACAGAACACTAATAATGTTAGCATTTATACATAATCTTGAGGGTTTTATCTACTCATTCTTTGAGGTGTGTAGTGGTTCTTTCAGTAGATACTAACCTGTTATTTCTCCCCAAATAAAGTATCATTATTCAGATATATACATCAAAACCAGTGTCCACATACTCAGAACATGTGAAAAAATATTAGACCATCTCGAAAGACAAAATATCTGACAAGAAAAGTAGCTCAAGTGTAAACATGATAATTTTTACAGGTCCAAACTATGGGTTTTAACTCTTAGGAGCTCACTAGCAATGCATCCTGTGAAGTTTATTTCATTCTATTTTTTGCCCAGTAAAAAATACGCAAAGATATTGTATGGCTGAAACTCCCCTCTGCAAAAATATTTCTGCTCAGAAAAGTATTAGGTCTGTGGTAGGAATTAATTACACAGGTAGAAGTTCCTCTAGCTAACACTAGAAGGACAACATATTAAGGGGCCAGGAGGAAAGAAGGATAATGACCAAGTAACCATTACTAGGACAAAGAAATCACCGCCTTACATATTTTGGGGGTTATCTATATAGCAAATGTGACATAACTACCCTCAGAAAACTAGACTGCTATTTTTTTCCATTAAATTTGAAGAAGGTGTTACTGACTGTAATAATCTGCTCTTTTCTACTATAAGACTACATAGGCAAGGATTCTTCTTTTTTCATTATAAAACTATAAACTACCATTTAGCCTGTTGTTATTATTGAGTGCTGAATAAGCATTTAACCTTTAGCCACCTATTTAACTCTTACTTAAGCTAGTGCCTTAAAACAGACACAGTATCTTTTACTGTCATGTTGTAAAACCATAAAAGAAGATTAAGAGGTATACAGTAATTTCTAATTAAATCCAGACAAAACTACATGCCTAGCTTGCTCCTCAGTTATTTAAACAGAATCCAGTTTTACTTAGTTATTTTTTAAGTAATTTGGGAAGTGACAGAATTCCTGAAACATTTAATCTATTGAGCCCATTAAAAAAGAAATTAGACTGTTCCATCCAATGTATTTTGTTGCACTTTTCTGAGCTCAACTGTAACTACAAAACAAAGGCATGCTCCCAAATAATTTAATTATTTCAAAGTACATGAAAATATTTTTTTAATCTAAAAATATGATTTTTGACATTCCTTTATTGGTGGTAAGTGTTCCTCTTGACATTTATGTAACCTTTCTTGATGCAGCAGGCAAAACTTTAAGGAAAAGACTGCAGTATGAATATCCCTCTTACTTCAACAAGCAACCACAGCACCAGAAATCAAAGTTATTGTAAAACTGCTTTATTCATAATAACATAACTCTTCTTGTTTCTCTTGTTACTAATAAGGATAGTGAAAACAACTTACATCTACAAATGCCAGACTACAGTAAAACACACATTAATTACTCACCTCAATAGTCTTTGCCCATAACGGTGTGCTGGGAAAGTTGTGCTTGTAAACATCATTGGCAAGAGTGTTCACATCAACAGCAGCAACAACTTCTGCATATGTGCAGCTTTCTAAAATTAAAAAAATAATTCTGTAGCTTCTCTTTACTACTCTTGGAAAAATGTGCTTGCTCAGTTGTGTTACAGCTACACTCAGAAATAAAAGGCAAATTACACAATCAAACTCTGTTGTGTTGCCTTTGAAACTCTGTAGGAATTACATATTGTTTTTCTAATCATATGGACAATACTTACATTCCTTATACATCCAAAAATGGAAGCTAACTGCACAATTAATTAGAAGATAAATAAACTCCAAACAGGATCCATCTCTACAATGTTTCCATGTGCACTCTGCAGGTCTCTGTGGCCAGAAGTTCCCTGGCTACAGGAACACCAAGTCAACCTGCCAAGCCCACTGCCACTGTTTGATCCTCTCCATCCACCAATAACTTACAGGAACTAAATGTGTTATTTTAGAAGCTTACTACTTCTCATTATGGAAAAATGGTACCAATATGTTTGAGGTATGTCTACTCTTCCAATAAAACTTTTAAGTTGGCTGAAAAACATCTGTGCTTTTATTTCAGTAAAACCTTAGGCCTGCAACTCAACTGCTGTCTCCTTTGAATTAAAGGTCCCCAAAATACCAAACCTGGCAGCTCCTCCTCTCTTGGATAGAGGTGTTATTGAAGAGAGGACAGTATAGCAAATATACTCACAGCTAAAACCCTGAAATAAAAATGCACTAAAAAGAATGGAAATAAACAACCATTAATTTTATAGAGTAACAGAATAATAGGTTCTACAGAAGCTAAAGAGATAAAAAGAGCAGTGATTACTCCATTGCTCAACATGTCACACTATTTATTATTACTAAACACAATGCCTTCACTGAGGCATTTTATCCAAGAAGATGGGCTGTGGTTACTGTTACAGCTGCAGGCAGAGAAGTGACCCTACCTCCTGATACACAGGATCAGTTTCAACCACTAGGAAATTTACATTACGGTCAGCATTACAAAGCCTCAGATGAAACACAGGCAATTTAAAAAAACTTTTGTAAACCAAAAGGAACAAGGCAAATAGACACATGCCTTTGAATAATCTCACAATATGCTCAAGTAACAGATTAACAAACGACCTTATGAGACAGCTTATGAATTACAGCTAGTCAGCTAATTATTTACAGTTTGGGAGGATGAAAGCCCAACTGTGATGACCCCACGAGACTTCATTTGAATGTTGCAGTTATCATCCATTTACTATCTTTCAGGTTTTCAAGGCCATCTTAATCAAAACTAAGATGAAAGAGAAATCTGGGTATTGAAAAGTCTGTAGCAGACATTTTAACAAGGACAAAACTGGTTCTTCCAGGTTTACTTGGTGCAACAGAGGGCAAAAAGGTAAGGGTTTTCACAAGATAAATATTTACAGACCATTAAGGGTCAACATATAAATCATTAATTGCCATTACTGTCTTGACCTTTTGACCATGAATTGTAACTGAGAATTAAATACAGGTGTATCACAAGAACAACAGAATGACTACACCTGAGATTACAGAACAGGTATGTTAACACTGACACCTAGCGTGAAGAGAAGCTGGTTGAATGTCTCCATTTACAAATATATTCAAGAACCAACACTTTCATCTTCCTAAACAAAGCTGCAGCATCTAAGTCACAGGAACAAAGTTCAAATACTGTTAAAGATACTGCTTTTCTTATTCTTTCAGTTCTTAAAACACATTGTCCTGACAAGCTGACGCTTACTGTGTTTTCTAGGTACTCCAAAAGAAAAGTAAAATTAAAAAATCAAGACCCTCAAAGTATTATCTAAATTAACATATATATAGTTTAAAAAGGACAATTGGGAAGGCAAACTGTGTGGTTTCTCTCACAACTCATGATTCAGACAGTCACCTTTTTTACTGCCATCCATCCAATGTCTCCCTGCATATCTACAAGAAAAAAAAGCTACTGGGAGTTTGTATCAAGGGACTTCACAGGCCCAAAAGCCTGGAAATACTGGAAGAGAGCACATAGCTAATAGTAAACTATTGAATATCCTTGCAATACAATGTTCAGTCTAAACCAGATATGTAAACCAGCATGGAAAAAAAGACAGGAACTTTTCCTGAAGCGTTCCACCCAACATCCTCTCTTCCCAATTCAAAGACCTGATAATTTTTCAAAGCTTTTCCTCCTTTTCATGTAAAAGTTGCAGCTCACTTGGGAATTTCTGTTACAGAACAGACTCCCTCTAAAAGCTGATTAAGCGTATTTGTGTGGAAATACCCTGGAAACGCATGAAGGAGCTTGAGCAGACAAGCAGATCTCATGCATCCAGCCTGACAAAGAAAAGCTTGTGTAAATTTCAAACAATGCGAAAAAGCAACATTTTTAAAGAACTTCTGAAAGTTAAATAACTTTATGTCAAACTGTAATATTCTGCTTTCCTATAGCAATTACATTTATTACTTGAAAATTACTATAAGGAATGTAACATAAAAAAGCCTGAAAGCTAAGAATCCAAGAAAAACAGAATCAAGACTGTGTTTAACTATCCCCACTGACAAAAGGCACAAAACTCAGGAATCGCTGACTCGGTGAGATGTTGAATCAACTCTCCAAAATACATAACAGAATTTCAATACAGAAACAGACACAGCTCTGGAGACAATTTCCCCACTCCAAACCAGTACAACCAATTTTCAATATACAGCTCTTTAAGAGAATTACAACAATGCAGAAAACAGCATAGTTTTATTCAGACTACAGAAAAAATAATACACATTTCCTATATGAAATGGAGAGGCTGCTGGAATACTTGATTTGAGAGATTCCTCAACATCAGTTTTTGAACTGAGACTTTGTGTTTCTGAGCAAGATGATGTAGTTCAAACAAAAGCCACAGATATGATGGGGAAGTTACTGAGGTAGGTGTTATGGCTTATTTTTAGGCAGACTAGATTGTAATATTCTATCTTGGCTGAAAGCAGGTGAAATCAAATTTGTATCATCCTATTAGTATTTGCACATAAAGCTTAAAACCTCTTGGACCCAGACAGCAGAAACTCTTTAACTGTAATTCAAACTGCCTAAAGAGGCAGCAATCACACTTTGGGTCCCAGCTCCCTGCTTTGCTGAATACACAATGCTTACAAGCCCTTTCAGCTATAGAGTAATCATTCTTGAGGGAAAGGGGCACTCCGTAATGACTGGAAGGCGCAGCATTCGAAACAAAGGAAGACAGGATGCGTGCATTAGCTATTGATTTGAAAAAAAGCCAAATCCAAAGGATGTCATCTTCAAATGCCAAAAATAAAATTTCTGACATTACAGTATTTGTCCTTTTCCACTTCAGAATTGATTCCTTTGTCATGTGTTTCTGCAGACTTTAAAATTAACATAGATCTGTTTATATTCACCACTGTACTTTTGCAATAGAGTCACCAATGTCAACAGAACACACGAAATACACTGTGTTATAGCAAGGGCAGCTTGGTGGGTTTCAGCACATTGGAAAATCAGTGCCAGAACAACGATCTATTCTAACAGGTATATGGAAACAGATGGAAAAGGGAAGATTAGTCATATGTTTTGTCAGTCCTGTTTCCTTTTAAAACAGAGAGTAAAGATTTAATTTCTGAGGGGTCAGCTCTTGGCTGAAACGATTAGGCTGAACTGCCCATGGCTACAGTCAACACAACTATCAGCAAACTTGATACTTGGTTCCTGCGGGATACTTAGCAACTTCTTTCACTGCTCTATTTGTACAGGATTTGATCATGTTAAGCTGTATCAACTTTATAAACTTACATTATAGCACAAGTGGCACCATCATGTGCTACAAGGGCTATATTTTAGAGAAGCAATAAATTAAAATAGATTTAGGTATAAAAACTTGCCCCAACCAGCAATATTTTTTGTTTTGCATTGTGCTGGATCCTAAAGCTCCTTACCAGTTTTGTCTCCTTTGCCTCCCCTGGTGGGATAGCTATGCTCAGTGTAATCACACACACCAGTTTATTATGCTGTGCAATTCACAGAGACAATCAAATTAAACGACTAAACAGGCATGACAGAGTACAAGAGACAGAAATTCTTACTCTGCAAAACTGAAATACAACAATTGCAAAGGAAAAACATCACCAACTTAATCACTGCAAAATTACGGTATTTTTAAAAATATGTCCTTTAATGTTTTATGCAAGAAGA
The DNA here is from genome assembly GCA_013400975.1 of Atrichornis clamosus. Lineage (NCBI taxonomy): Eukaryota > Metazoa > Chordata > Aves > Passeriformes > Menuridae > Atrichornis > Atrichornis clamosus. The sequence goes on from WBMZ01011320.1 coordinate 182,732, forward strand.
CTTTTTTCAGTGACCTGGCTGATTACAAATGCTTGTGGCAAAGATGTGGAACCCATTCTTCATGGGAAAACTGCGTAAATTAATAAGCCAGTTTAGGTTTGTTTTGGTTGGGAAGGAGGAAGAGCAGGCTGTTTGTTTGATGGAAAGTTGCTAAGGAAATTAATTTGTAGCCACAGATTTTCTAAAAATAAAACACTATTTTTCATTGCAGAAACTCTGCACTTTATTAAGAACAAATTCACTCACACACACATAAAAAAATTATCATAGAATTAGACATATATGACTCAAACATCAATCTTTATAAATCCTATTAGGTGGGAAGAAAGAAACGCACTTCCATCTCTTAGCTGCCCCAATCTTTCAAGTGTGTGAATATGAACAGACTCACTGGCTTCTGACCTTAATCAAGCTCAACTTGCTAAACTGTAACTTTTTGCAGGTCTTTGGTGTTAAAATATTATTATAAAGCATTCAAAATCTAAAACTAGAAATTCTGCATATGCTGAATTATCTGTAGCTAAAGTACCAACAAAGAGGTAGACAATTCCCAAGATTTTTCATTTTCAGCTTTAGACTGTAACCTAAATTCAGGAACAACCTTCTCTTCACTGTCAAAAAAAAACTGATTCAAACATGTACTAATAACTTCTATGTACCCTTAATTTACAAGAGACCATAAATTTCCATGAATATCTGAAAATTCAGTTATTTCTTTATGTAGGCAAGGACAATCTCAAAGCCAATTGCATACTATTTGTAGCCAAATGTGTTCTACTTTAATGACAGCTGCCAAAATAACGAACATCCTCATCCTGCAAGCTATCCTAAAACTAAGTTTTTGAAAGGTCACAGCCAAAAATGCATGAAGGTAGAAAAGTCAGCATCAGATTTCCTGAAAAGTAACTATATGCCAACTGAAAACACTGGCAATTTCACAGAAAACAAGAAAGTTGGACCCACTGTGCTAACCGTAACTGCCCACATAAGATGGCCAGGAACTAGCTTGCCAGAGCTGCAGAATCCCTTTTGTAGAACAAGGCTTTCCTGGGGTGCTGCCCCTGAAATATTCCATGCTGTCTCTGTTTATGACATGTTCCTATTATTTTTCTTGGCTTAAAGATGCACTAGAAACCATACCAAGATAATACATTATTATATATAATCTTCGTCTCTTGTGTTTCTGGCCTATGAAAGCACTGGCAAAATGGAGGCCTTTCTTTCAAGCTTCGTATTTATAAGGAAAAAACCCTCAACCCTTCTAGTATTTCCATACTTGATTTAAATGGAAGACGTTGAACACTCTGTCACTTTGGCTAAATGATAGCCAAAAAAAGGGATCACATGGTTTGATATATAGACCTAAAACATATAAGAAACCCTATTATTAAAGTACTTATAGAGGAACATTCACTTTTTTGTTTGATTTGCACGTAAAAGCAAACACTTCAATGCCTCTTGACTTCAGTTTGCTCCTTTATAAACTGTGTAAGAGAACTGAATGCAGATGTCTAAGGGACTTTTAAAAAGAGCAGAAATTATCAAATGCTCGAGTATATCTATACTCCAATTATGAAAATGAAATCAAATTAATCAAAACCAGTTTTATATAACAACCTGTTATTTAGTATGTAATTCTGTGCAAATTCCGTAGAACCCTTTTTATGTAAATTGCCTATTACTTTTAACAAGACTCTAAACAAGATTTTCATCTAGAAGTGTATGGTTTGGACTTTTTCTGAGACAACACAATGCTTATGGCCTAAGTCCTGATATGCTTCCCAGAAAAATAAGCACCCAGATTGAAAAGTGTTATACCAACTGTAATGCAAATAGCATTGTGTCCATTCACTTCATAAATTTCAATTGGTATTTAACCATTTAGCAGTGTTTAGGGTCATTTACACAAATAATAATTTAAGTGTCTTTACACACAGTCCTTTCATCTGCTTTGGCTGATACCAGTACGGAAAAATCCTAGTCTTACTATTCATACTTATTGTATTTTCTTCATCAAATGTAAACCCAGAAGAACAGAAATTACAACATACACTGACACTGAAGCAGTTGTGTTCAGCAAGTTCAGAAGCAGTAAACTTGGAAATAAATTCACCATTTCAGGAAATAATACAAGGGTTTTGGTTAATTCCTTCAGCCTCCAAACTACATCATATAGGTGACATGATTTCAAGACTTCACTGGGGCACCACTAATTCTGTGTTATCTTTTGGGTACAAGTTTACAGTATTCTGATAATCTAATGATGCATTCCCAACACTCCCATTCTTTTAAGTATTTACTGAGTTGCAAATGATGTTTTCACAGGTGGAAATCCGCTGGATATCACATCTACCATTAAAATTTATGAACAATTACAGCACACTACTGAACAGCCCCAAGACATCTATTATTACAGCAAGATCATAGCCAGATAATTCAGTAAAGATTGAAGGACCATGGTGCAGGCTTTCAGGAACCAGTCCACTTTCTGTGGAAACGTGGAAATAGTCTACAATACAACAAACATAGATAGCTCTCCATCACTTCAGAAATATGGCTACTAGAAAAGCAGCATGTTGTCATACACTATATGCAAGGCATAACACACTCTTTTTATTCTACAAAAACTCCAAAGTCTGCAATTCCACACAAAGCTATACTTTCCTCTTAATATTCTAAGAATGTCTCTGGAAATAAGGAAAATACATTCTTAAAACAGGTGGCTAGGAACTATGTGGGAACCTATTTTGTTGTGTATTTTTATGTATAATGTATAAAATATATTTTATTTATTTATATTTCTATATAAAACACATATACACATTGACGCAAAAATAGGATAGGAGAAAAATGTCACTCTGACCACTGGGAGTATGTTTCAAGTAAATAACTGATGCTAAACAGATTTCACTCCATAAGCACACACTTTTAGTAGTGCATTGCTCCCTGGAAAAACAAGATAAGGTGAGTTTCCACCTGATGCTTCTACGACAATGCTCTCTGCTAATGCTTTGGAAGGCTGAAGAAATTGAAGGATTGTAGTTACAGTTAAAACTATTAGTGATTCTCATAAATTATGCTAATGTGTGTTGAAACCTGGACTGCAAAGTAATGAGGTCCAGGGTACTTTACAAAGGAAATCAACAGCCCTGGCTCAATTTTTAATTTGGGGAAGCCAAATCACAGAGCCTACAGGACCTGTTGAAGGTGACCCAAGCCATGTTTTAACAATTCAGAAAATTGAGCTCCAGGGTTCCTTGTACCAGTTCAAAAACTCACCTCGGGCACATGGGCTGGTGTGAACTCTCTATACCAGTTCAAATTCCATATTCAGTTCTCATGTTTATAAAATGTTATTCTAGCCTCAGACGGTCAGGCTCATATTGGAACATGGCTCAGCTGTTCATCTATGTCCCATGAAAACCAAGGCCATGTGAATGCCTACGCGATGTCCTGGCTAATGTGGTTATAATCTCGTGCATCTCAATGATACCGACCCCATTTGCAGCAGGGGTGCGTCTGTATTAGACACAAGCACAAAACCACGGCCTTTCCAGAAGCAGCTGCCTGGTCCAAAGAAGGAGCATGGATACCTAATTTCCATCCAAACGTGCTCCTGGATACCTGGTATTGCATGCGGGGCTGGGGAAGGGGCTATGAGAGGAGAGGAGCCACCTTAGCCCGCCCCCCGGAAAGACAGCACCCTGCACTGCCCCCCTCCCTCAGCGGCCGGGGTCCCCTCGAGAAGAGGGGGGCGAGAAGAGGGAGGCCCCGAGGGCGGGGCGGCCCGGGCGGGGGAGGCAGCGCGGAGCCCGCGGGACGCGCCGGTACCTCTGAGGGCCTGGTGCATCCCCCCGATGCCGCTGTACAGCTCCAGCACCCGCAGCGGCGCCATGCTCGGGCAGCGGCGCCCGCACGGCCCGCCCGGCGCCTCTCCGAGCGCCGCCCGCCCGTTCCGCCGCTCTTTCGTTCCCCCCTGCCCGCCCCGGCCCTGCGCTGCCCGGAGCAGCGGCTCCCGGGGCAAGTGAGCGCTCGGGGAGCCATGGCCGGGATCAGCCCCGGAGGACGAGGCCACCCCTGGCTCAGCCAGCCCTGCCGCCCCCTGAGGTGGCCGTGGCTCCGTCACCTGCGCCCTCCTGGCAGTGAGGGGTCTGGAGAGGGACTCGTTGCCCGCCATGAATCCCTCGGGGGTCAGGCGAAACTCCTGCGGGCGGCGCAGGGAGAGAGGGAGATGCGGGGTGGCAAAGGGGGCTTGTCCCCACGAGGGGGTGTGTGCTGTCCCGCTGGGTGGGCACCTGGTGCCAATGGCCTCGACGGTGCCATGGGTCCGAGCGTTCCGTGATTGCCGCGGCCGGTGATGTTTTTCAGCAGTCTTTTCAAAGCTCGCACAGGAAAGAAGGAGGTAGCTGATGAAACTGCCCTAATTTGCCCCAACGCTTCGAAATTGCTCTCGCTAAATTGAGGAGGAAGAGGCTACTCAATGACACTGTTGCCTGTGAAATTTAGGGTTTTTTTAAACAAATATTACGTATAGATATAGATATATATCAACCAGAGTAAGTATCTTGCAGACTGTTACATGGGTTACCCACCACATAAGCAGACACTCACCTACACTTCAGTTTGCAGATTGAGATTATGAACATGAAATATAAAAAACCCAACAAAACAAACAAACCTGAACATGTTTCTGTACTAGTTTCATGATTTAATTATATTGTTGTGGAGTCTTTTAGAAATCGGTCAAAAATAAGGTGGATTTGAGTAACGTTTATTTTTTCCTTAGAAACTCCCACCTCTTGACTTGCAGTGTAGGAAGAATTTTTAGCTGAAACTGGAGTGCAAAAAAAAGAGAAATCTGCTACCTTTCAACGCACTCATCTAGAATATGGGATGCACCAGCTGTGGAAAACAGTGGAATTACAAAACAAAATTTCAAAATAAAAATATCAGTCCTTGCCGGCTTTTTCAAAACAGTGCTGTCATCCACCTGTAGATCTTCATTATCAGAGTCTGGAGCTGCTTTATTTGTCAGCCGTGGAAGTAAGCAGGTGACTAAAACAAGAAGTCCAAGTCTACTTCCAGGATTTGTGAAAGGAAGTGCAGCAGCTGAGGTACCAGAGGAGAGCAGCAGGTGTTGCAGCCAGCAGGATGCAGGTTTCCTGCATGAGTGGTTGAGGGAGAACTGAGAAAAGTGAGGGAATCACATGGCATAACAAAACTGGGAATGCGCTGGCTGGAGAAAACGGTCATGCAACAAAGATGCTGAAGGCTCTAAAGAAAGGGTTCAATAGTATGAAGGTGGCTACAAAGAGGAAGGTTGTTATCAGCTAAGAAGATACACTTCAGTGGAACCCCTTCAAAATATAGATACAAGGTGAAAATAAAGAAAAAGGCAACTTTTAGACTACTGAAATTGGTAAAGCTGATGAATGAGTTTGAGTTCCTTGTCTTAGTATTCCCATAACCTAGAGATCACAGCAATAGTAGATACTGTGGTCAGTGGGAGCTGTAGTCAGCCAGAAGCAGTTCATTTATTTGGAGCTCCCCAGTATCTGGAGTGATTAATATCAGACAGGGAGATAGAGCTGAGACCCGTTTTTCCTTCTCATTTCTGTGATTCCAAGGTATTTTTGCCATTCACACATTGGAAAAGTGGAGTCTGATGGAAAAAGGACCAGAGATGTCTCTGCTATGCTGGTGGCAGTAGAACATTTCCTGCCATGGGGATATGCTCCACCTACTTCCCCTGCCAGTGTAGTAAACTGGAGAATCTGATCAACATGCTTCCACTCTGGCAACAAAGAAATTCATAAACTAGGTTGGGATTTTATTGGCTTCCTCTTGCAAAGAATGGGAAGCACCAAAATTTCCCTAGTGCTCATTTTTAAACAACTGCCAGTATCAGTTTTATAATTCGGTATAACAGTGTCTGCCCTAACCTGGTTCTCATTATTAATTGACAGCTGCAAAAAGAACCAAAATGAAAACAGGGAATCTGGAAGCACTTACTTGTAGTGTTCTTCACTTTATAAATGTAAAGTCAGCATAATAATAACCATAGTTTTTGGATTCAACCTTACATAATAGTATTTAAGGTATGCTGCTTATTTCAGAGACTGGGGCAATGGCCAGGAAGTGCTGGGATCCATCGCTGCTCATATAATTCTCACAAAAAAACCCAGAATGATGGCAGAGAGAGGGTGAGCCCTGTGAAAGCAATTGTTCATACTTCACTCAGAAAGTCTTGCTAACATGTGCTGCCACTGCCATGAGGCAGGCTAAATGTTGCTCACACTTTGTCTTGTGACCCCAAAGCAGCCACATCTGCAAAATTTCCCAACTGGTTCTCTTTGACTTACTGAAATTTGGATACTGTGACAGCTCCTTCTTACTCTGCTCCATGCACGTAAGGTGGATAGGGTTCCTGTAAAATTTAGTGAACATTTCATTTTATTAACAGAGGAGATTAATAACAGAGTTGAAGTCCAGTGTCCACCTCTGGACTCTTTACATTTTTTAGGACACACGCGTGGGCTGCTTCCTGTATGAATTATGGCTCCACAATATGGCTGGCTTTATATAACAAATGAAAGCCTTTTCTAAATGATGATAATTTATTCTGAATGGGCACATCTACAGAACTATCATAATGCATTGATGAAGCAGCCATTTGCTTGACTCTAATATATTTATAGTAAAATATATTTTAAGTAAACTGATCACTTAATGATATTTTTAAAGTTGTTGACATAAGCATGTGATATCAGCATTTTCATTGAGACAGCTTTTGAAAACTTCAGCCTCCTACCAGCTAGCAGCATTTCCTCAATGTAGAAGTTTCCAATGTTTGCCCACATCTCTGATGAGTGGTATGATACAGGTAATCATGATAGATCTGAAACTGTTGCCCTGGTAACCAACAAACACATCCAGTGAAACAGCTACATGTGGTAAGAGGAATATGCAAACGAAACCACTGCAATATTTTCGCTTCTTAAAATTCTTTAGAATTGTTAAAAACGTTACAATTAGCAATGCTGCAAAAGAGCATCACAGAAACATGCAAAAATCCCTGCCTTAAGATTCTGCATTGTACTTGGCAACTGAAAAGGAAAATTACAAAATATGACTGGACCACGTACTCTTGTCCTCGAAGTAAGAAGGGAAGATTTTCACGGTTGTGTTTCTATAATTCACACCTGCAACAAACGCACACAACAGACGCACACAAGACACTTTATAGGCAGGTACACGTCAGTCTCCTCCCCGCCCTCCCTTTGCAGCAGAGCAGAGCCGAACACACCAGCAGGGCCCTGCCTGCCCCCGGCTGTGACAGGAGGTGGCCGGTCTGCAGTGCCTGTCACTGGGCTTTATTGAGGCCATGAATGTAACCCCTCAGTGTAAGGCTGGGTGATGAAAGGGAGTAGTCCTGTAGCTGGGAAGTGTTTGTGAGCATTTCCTCTATATTCACAAAATGGAGAGAGAGCAGAGAAAATCTCCCTCTGCTGATACACCAGATGTTTAAAAGTGCCTTCACAGTAATCAGCCAAAACTTCAGTACAAGCAAATATCAATGCTGACGGCTGAACAACGAAAAAGGCTTCTTGTGTCCAAAGGTCCAGTATAACCTACCAAATACCCAAGTGAGGATCAGGAAGAGTATACAAACTCTCAGCTGTCTGGAAGGAAGCTCATGTTCTGGGTCAGAAATCATTGTGGCCAGAAAAGAATGTGAGGCATGTCATACCCTTGCAATGCAACCACTGAATTGAAAAAAATCACAGAGAGACTACAGCATGAATTATTGTTTCCATAACCATTGGCCCAGTAGGTTACTAATAAAACTGAAAACCTTTTGCAGTTTATCAAAATTGATCTTTACCGGATGTAATGTTTCAGGAGGGTATTTATCAGACTCAGTTTCTGCTGAAGTGGTGCTTAGTAAAAGTAGCTGTCAGCCTCAGATGTGGTGCTTCCAGGAAGCCTGCTGGGCTGTGCCCGTATGGCTAAGGAAGCCTATGATTTTTATTTATAATGCCACACATCTGCAAGACTAGAAATTAAACCCACATCAGACCAGGTTTGTCAGCCTCTCTCAGTGCATTTCTAAGAACTCTATATGGGGTAAATTTATATAGCTGAAAATATTTGGAAGAACAATCAGACACAAACATTTTTAACTTTTTGTTTTTCAAATATATTAATAGCTCAATTTCAGGATTTTATTTTCAGGTTTTGGTGCTATGTATATACTCTGTAGGGAGTAAGGAATAAAAAGACATTGCTTCTCTAATTAAATCTTTACTGTTCTGGTCTAAATACATCTAAATCTAATTAAATCTGGCCTGTTTGTTATGTTTGGCCTGCAGTAGTCACCCTGGCTGGATGAGAGGTATATGTTTACATGATGTTACTGACTTTCTTGTACTTACACATTCCAGTGCTTGACAAAAAAAAAAAAGAATAAAAAGAGGCTAGTAACAAAAAACCCAATCCAAACCAAACCAAAACTTTAAAAAAATGATATAAAACCTTCACTGGACTGAACAAAACAGACTCAGAGCTCCGTAAGGCCCCTGCCATGAGCCAAATGACTGCTGGTGCAACGAATGTGTTTTGACTCAGCCCTTTGAAGGGTGACAGCGTGCACGGAGCCAGACGTTGTAAAAGGGGGATCAGGATGAGGTAATGGCGTGGGAGATCCCAGCTCACTTGCAGGGGCAGGAGGAAATGATGTGGTGCCTGCTGCTCTCTCAAGGGAGGGGAGGGGGGATGAGGGAGAGGAGAGAAAAGAAGTGCAGATGGTGAGCCTGGGTATGCCTCTTAGCTTTTTACTTGAGGCAGGAATTTTCACCTCTGGTATCCCCATATGATTCACACCACTGACAGTGTGCAGACTGAAAAAGACTTGTAGCTGTCTGTCAGTGTTGGTCATGCCTTTTGATCACAAGGCCATCTAGTATCACCTAAAGCTTTTGGACACCACAGTCTTGTCTTTTAAGGAGTTCGGCCCCTGCCCAAATTGATTTTTTTCATCCAGTCCCACGTGGTGAGTTTAATCTCTGACACAACTATTAGTTTGCACAGGAAATGAGCTCTCTTATGCTATGGTGATAGGATTTCAGTAGTAGGGTATTTCCTCCAGGGAGAAGGAAAACCTTTAAAGCAGCCATAGCAAAAGTGTAACTGTGGACTTGCTGAGCTACTTTCAGGTTACATAAACCACAACTGTACACAGTAAGTACTGTAAAATCTGCCCAAGAAGCTGAGCACTTGGTGCCTAGGCAGCACAGAGATGTCTTCCACCCTGGCCATATTCCACCCTGGCTATATTCCACCCTGGCATTTGCAAGTGAGTTACTTTAAAGCTAATTTAAAACTATTTGATATCAATTATGGACTGCAATTATGGAAGTAATTGTACTTAAAATATTCTCTTTCTTGCTTGGTATATGTCTACAAATGTCTGGCAAGTACACTAATATACTATCTACCTGAAAGCCTCTTGGAAAATAGTCTATAATAAAACACAGATTTGAAGAAGTCACGGGATTTTGTAAGGATAAACTGAAATAAAGGATAAATAAATTAAAAAGGTATTCTGAAAAAAAAAATGTAGGACAAATAAAACTGTGTGATTTTTTGCTGCTAGGTCTTTTGGGGTCCCTTCCCCTTCCCTGCCTCAAATAAGAACAAAAGCTTTGAGTTTTTCTAAAGGTGAAACAAACTTTTTTTAGAAAAAGGGCTGTGAATTTTTAATGTCATTTTTGCTGAGACAGCTTGGAGAAAGAAGCCCCCTAAGCTAAGTAAGCTTAGCCTAAAAGGGTCAAGAAAGCCTAAAATAGTTATTTCAGAAGAAATCTTCTTGCACAAGACATATGCTGGTATTGACTGGCAGTATCAATACTCAGTTGTAGGGAGTTGGGCTGATCTAAAACTCCAGCAAACATTTCACATAATTCATCAGAAAAATACAATGGGAGATTGTTGGAATTGTCTATTGGGAACACTGCACGTCAGATAAGTCCCTGAGGATGATTTCATCACAGTTTTGGTGCCAAGTCAGATGTAGCACTCATCTACAGTATAAGACACTGTTGTTCAAAAACTAACAATATTAAACTCAAGTAATTAATGAACCTAAACTGTGCCTAATTCCCATTGTCATTGGCAGTCCAGGCATCATGTATATTGTAGTACAATAGTATTGTGTCCTTCGTCTGCAGGATATATCTCAAGATTCCTCTTGATGCCACAGAAGTTGATGATTTTCGGAATACAACTGCAGGACAGTGGCATCACCATATTCAGGGAAAACCATGCCTCTCCCCTTGAAAGATCCCGACATCTGACCTGTTTCTTGATTCTGACCAGTTTCATCCTGATGTGCTTTGGACTTACATGATAGGCTTGGTAACTTCTATGTCATGGAGTTTATGGAAATGCCTGATCCATGTCAAATAAACAGCCACAAACATTGGCAAAAGTCTGAGTCAAAAACCTGAAACTCCTACAAAGCTCCTGAATAGCTGTTATCCTCCCATCATCCTACACAAGCTCCCTCCCACCCAATAACCAAATTCTTAAGGAAAATTTCAGGTAGACAGTGAATTGTCTTTTTATTGGAAAACGACATCTTTCCACCTGAAAAAGTATGGACACCTCCACTCCTCCAGATATTTGCTCTCTTCCTTCTCCAGCCATATTCATCATCTGTTCTGTATTTAACTAATTTTCCATTCAATTCCTTGTAGTCCACAATATTTTATGCATCTTAAAACTGGATCATCTTCCCTCCTTAATCCCAACCGGACAAAGTATATTTATGCTTGAAAATTAGGCATAGAGCTGGCATGTAAAAACAGTGTGTCTTTTAAAAACTCAGTCCTCTCAGCTTTGGGGTGTGTGCACCACCGCCTCTTCCCTTTGAAAGGAGCCAACTAATCCCAGAATCGCTAACACAATGTACGCTCAGTTTATGAGTCTCATTGGAACCAAGGATTTGGCACAAAAACTTGGACTGAGGAATCCACTAAAAACTTGGCCTTCAAGGAGCTAGTACTGTTCTGCTTGTCCTGGGCATCTCAAAGGAAGAATGGAACAATTGCTGCATGCAATTAATGATTCCATTGCTGTGTCCTGCCTCTTCCTCAGAAAGATCATCATTTCCTGGTATAACATGGCAAGAAAACATTATGCTACTTATGCTTTGTGTAAGTGATGGAACTGGGGGAGAGAGAAGAATGAAATCACTACTCAGATTTAATTGTTTTTTGGCTAGAGGAGCTCTTTAAGCACTTTATTTTGAGAAAGCTTGGCCAAAAAGAAGTAGTAAATGTTTAACTGACAGGGTTCATTAATGGCATACTAAAATCACTTCTTTCAGCTTTTTCTCAAACAGTGAATAGATGGATGGATTACTCATCCTTGAAAACGTGTGCAACCTCCAAATCTAAAACAGTGAACCCAGACAGTTATGACTTCCCATTGTAATGTGACAAGTGACAGTTCATCATGCTGTTGATTTCCACCTGTACCAGCCGTTTGCTGCAGGAACAGCAACCTAGTGCTGAGCAAGGTCAACATGGCCAAGTCAGCAATGTAGCAAAGGACAGATGATGCTACGTACTCTATACATTTTACATAGATCCTACTGAAAACTTGAGCTGTTTAATTTAAATATTTTATCTGATATTTAAGTTAAATAGTCCTTATAAAGTACCTATCGTGATCCTTGAATAATTTCTTGGTCTTTGACAAAATACAAATTTCATAAAACAAGGACAGTGGAGAAATAATATTTCAAATTATCTATTTTTGGGCACCTATAATCAAGACTGAGAGACTTTGTGCATTCTGGAAATTAGTTCTGCTTAAAGGGTTTCAGGTTGAGCATTGAGCATTAAACCATGACAAACCTCTGGTCATTTTGGAAAACCTTGTTCTTTATGTCCCAGTCATTGCTAACTGTATTGCTGGCATTCAGCAGTCAATGTTATTGCTATTAAATGAAGTGAAACAGGTGGCGTCATCCTTGTTTTGGTTTTTTTGTTTGTTGGATGGATTAAATAAATTGCTATACCTGTGGTAGAGCTGAAAAACTCCCTCTCCTCTCCGCTCCGCCCCGCCCCGCCC